>JAKRZM010001320.1:994998-1012004 GCA_036379175.1 Heliconius cydno galanthus
AAAAAAAAAAAAAAAATACAGTCGAATTGATAACCTCCTTTTCTTACAGAAGTCGGTTAATAAAACAAACAAAGTTCTTAAAACTGAAGATATTCAAGATAACATTAGCATCACATGCGTTAAGATAAAAATCCATAAAAATTTCCTTGCCATGTTTGGTAACATTTTGCATTATCGGAAGATTACTAATACTTCTGAGTAGTTCGATTCTAATAAATATTTTGTACTACTTCTATGCGGATAGAGGTTTCAGATAACGGACAGGAAATCTTCATTGACACAATCAAATCCATTTTCCTTTACTGAATAATCTTAATTTATTTAGATATGAAGATGTTTGTTGAACATTCTTTAATGTTTTTTGTCCATTACATTTTAAGTTTTATGCAAAAAGAATAATCACTGTACCTTGCAATTATCAATAAATTCATCATCATCATCAATTAGTTAACGCTATATCATATTCACTATTTAGTAAATTGAAATGAATTATTAGTAGGTGCGAATAACACAGGCTTTTATTAATGGTACAGGTCTATACTAATTATTAATACATATAATAAAATTTGAATTGAACTCTAAAAGATTAAATTAACATAATTGTGATAATAAAATGTTAATTTAATCTTTAAGATATGTGTGTGCGAAATCGATTAGAATTTCTTTCAAAATTAGCCAATTTGTGCTCAGTTTCATCATACAATTCAATAAACATAACTTTATCAACAAATTAAATTTAGAAATTCACTTTCTCATTTTATATTCTTTCTATACCTAAATATATTATACTAGCGGACCCGGACGCGGCTACGCCTGCTTGAAATATAAGAATATAATTTCTATAGAAATATAATTTCAATCTAGATAAAATGCTAAAAGTGACTATTATATTTATTTTCATAAGGATGTAGCGACGACGGTTGTTATTAACATGGCAGAATAAATTGCATGTCAAATTAGAAAGTATTTTAATTTATTAGTATATATGTGTAATGTAATATTATATAGCCTATAGCACTTCTGAAGAATGCAGCTTTCATACAAAACACAAACAAAGTAAATCGATCGAGTAGATCCAGAGATCTTAGCGTTCAAACAAACAAACAAACAAACTCTTCCGCTTTATTATATTAGTATTAGAATATTGTCGTCCTAACTACTGCGAGATTATGAAGAATTGGCAGAAACCAATTTTGCCCAAATGGGGTAAAATTGGACAATTTTTAAAATCCAAATTGGGTAATTTTTGTAATATATTTAATAATATATTGTTTTAATAGTAACTTATTTTAAGCTATCATAGAAGAAAGAAACGACAATCTCCTTATTTTTATTCTTGTTGCACTTGAAACAGTTTCATTTTATATTCGAATACATATAATATGTATGTGTATCTTGTATACATCCATATATTTAAGAAAAAAATTGTGATTTAGATGTTATATTTATACTTTTTTGTGTAACAACCTTCGCATCCTTCCGTGTAGTTCATGACATTTGTAGATTTAATCATCTTGTTTAGACTATTCTACCGTAAACATATACATAAATCTAGTATTTTAAGAGCTATAGCAAGGCAGAGGAACTTAGTGTTAAGACACTCCGTTCCACACTTTCCGCCGCTCGAGGTATTGTATGTTGACTGGCGAAACTCAATGCCGCGTTTCGCCTTTTTACCAGAGCAAAGAAAATATTAAATGTTTCATTCCCCTGAGTCGAACCCACAATCGTCGCGTAGTTACACGCTCCTACCACTGTGACGGCCTGTCTTTAATTTTGTTTATATCTCACTCTAAAATAATATTAGTTAAGTATAGTAATGTACTTTATAATACATGTATATTTTAGTTACTATAATAGTATTGATCGTTTATATACTTATTTGTTTATCTTTTGCAACACGCACTGGCCACTTAGATGATCGCTGTCACATTCCTTCGTGACTCATGAGTATTTCGAGAATTTCAAGGTAACTTAAAATGTAAGTACGTGCCCGAAGTAACTGTACTGTTTGAAGTGAAGTCGTTATATAGACTGTGTATGCGATAGACATAAGAAAATATATATATTGGGTTTTTTAAATTTTCATGGGTTGTGCCATTTAAAAAGTATTTAGAATGATTTTTTACTTTCTTCATATACCTACCTAAATTTGTTTTACGGGATAAAACCCAATTTTAGATTTTACGAGAATTTATTAAGCAATACTGGAAAACGTGAATAAATTGAATTGATAAATCACAAGCAAAATTGAGTGCTGCGTGATCCAACGCTACAATTTTCCTACCATATTTATTATTAAATAGTAATTTCCCCTAAGTATTAGGGATAATAAAGTTTATTGGGCTTATTGTGGTTATGCATTTATACAATATGTATTAATACTATTTATAATTTTTATCTGAGGCTTTGTTTAGACTACGCTAGTACTCTATTTATATTTGACTAAGATTTTGTATGACACAACACAATTTGCATTGGAATAATCCCGACACGACATACATAATGTTATTACTTTAGATATATTACATAATCTATTTGTTTGACTTAAAAAGACTTTTTGAATTCGAAGCAGTTCCTAAGATTATTGTTTTCAAACATTCATCGGTTATTTCTCACTCAATAGTAAATGAGTATTCCTATGCACTACATTATATGTTTTAACAATTATTTAAAGCATATTTAATCTGGCCCTACAAATTCACGATTATTTTACCTTAATGCATATTCCACATACATATACAAGGTAAACGTAAAGAAGATTCTTTCAGTCTGAATAGATCCTCCGTTAACATGGCGGTGTTCAGTTTTAAGTCTTCGTCGTCGTTCGTCTTCATCGAGATTAATTTTAAACCCTTCAAAAACCTTGTAGTATTATAATAACATTAACAAATATAAATCGGTATTTGGATAACTATTAGATTCTAACAAACTTCCGTATTACATAAGCGCCCTAAAGGTAGAGTAAAATTAAAATTGAAATATATTCTTTATCCCATACGTAATAGAGTTTATGATTGCCGAAATTTAACCGTCCATCTTAAACGACGTGCGACTAGTCACGTAAGCTAGGTCGCTGGATACGTGCGAAAACGAATGTATTGATATGATTCAAAAGTTTGAATGGTTTTGTATTGAAAAATCTTTTCCTTTGTATTCGTACTATGGTTTTTGTAATAATTTATATGTATTTGTTTTGATTTTATGATATTTGTAATATTAATGTCTCTGACTAACAGTTACATTTTGTTATGAAATTATGTTTATATCACACGGTACCTATATACATTTACCTAGTGTTTTAAAAAAAACAAACAAACTGATTATACAGTTTTGTAGGACAGCATAATTTACTGTGTCATAATGTTCTTTTGTAATAATAAATTTAAAAAGAAATGGATACGGAATGTCTTAACACTAGGTTCCCAGGTTCCCTCTATTGACATCCTATAGTAGGCTATAGGATGCAGCTTGCAGCTAAGGAAAGGAGACAGTAATATTTATTGAAGTAAAACAAAATTTCTTATCATTTTTCTAATTTTCGGTTGTTAAGCACTAGTAATTACTAACTACTAACAAAGATAGCAATTACTTATGAATAAATTGGTTTTGAATCAACGACCATCGCATCGATAATAGTAATTATATTTTATTAATAATAATTTCCACTTTAACTATTATATTTTATTAGATAACTCGCTGAGGTATCTGTTTTTTTGTTTACGCTATGTTATGCTATCTTAGGTAGGTACTACGTGACGAAGCGCTTGTGCCAACTTATGTATGTTGGTTTCGTTATTTTTATATGACCCAATTATTGTTTTTGTCATTTTTAAATTATTTTTTTTGATATTTATGAATAACATATCTTCACGCTTCCGAATATAACTGGGTGGGCGAGCCTAGCCTTAAGACACTCTGTTTCACACTGTCCGCCCATACTTAGTCACACACGGCGGCCTACGGGGTTAATTGAAAAATAAAATACAAAGGTTTTTCATACTTTCTTGATACATAGTTTACTACTTTCCGCTCATTTTAAAAAGTTTATATACGAACTAAAGCCAATATATAACATGACTGTAAGTACTTACGTATACATTAATAATACGTCAATATTACAAATGCAAATAGTGTGGGATTTCAACCCACGACAGTCCTGTGTGATCGTGATTGATGAACCTTGACGTCAAGTCTTAACGTTTTAGTTCAATAAGAATTGCGAAATATTTATTAATAGCTATATTTTAGGACCAGTGCGTGCGTTGAAAAGCACCACGCTGGCCACCTTCAGAGCCTCGATGACTTACAGGAGAATTGCCATGAAGAATGCCCTCTGCCTCAATTATTTAAATAATAAAAATAAATTAATAAGTTATTATTATTACTAAACTAAAATCTTTGAATTAATCGTGATTTATGTATTCTGTTATTCTGTTACACATGTATATCTTATGTAGGTATAGCGTATTGCATTGCAATCTGAAAGGAATTCGATGTTAAGCATTTGTTAGTATAATATATTATTATACGTCATTGACGTAACTAAACGTATTTTCACGTGATACAAGTACGTCAAACCGACTCATTTTTAATTTTCATTAGACTTAGCTTCTTACATTTCTCTTTGGATATTTTTAGATTATTCTCTAAATAATAATGATGTTGGTTTTTTCGTATTGGCGATTGGAGCTTTAAACTTCGACAATTTTGCTAATTTGGCGGAACTCAGCGCTGCGCTTTGCCTCTTTACCCGAGCGAAATGTATGATTCTTATCCAAATAGACCTACCCCCTTAGTCAAAATAAACCTTATCACTTATTTTTAAATATATACATATATTTTCAACGTGACATTGGCGAAGTGATTAGTGCTGAACTGGCACGCTCGGAACATCATAAATAAAGAACAACAACAACCAAAATATATATACGAGTAAATATTAAAAAACACACATGTAAGACTATATTTTATACCACAGCCTCGTTCTAGTAGCCGGCTTCAAGAAATCAGGCCACTTCCGAAAAGGGTCGATATGCATGTCGTGACCATTTGTCACACACTGGCCGAGATTATTTGATACTGGTATTGTGCTCGTATTGCCGAGCCTAGGCTTTTGTTTATCTAGTTGCTTGCTGTTTATTTAATCATTTTTACGCGCCTTCGCTAAGGGAAGGAGGGTAATGTGAGATTGACCGTTTATGTATGTTTGTTTGTTGTACGGAACAAATACGATAGTTGTTGATTTTTATGCAATCGGGTTTTTATATTTATAATTATATAAAAATAATATTTTTTTATAATTAGGTAACACTTTGGTGAAGAGAGCTAGTTATAATTTCCGCGGTAAAGTGGTTGTAACGAGCACGGCGTTCAGTTTCTAAACCCGATAAATTAGCAGAGAGTGAAGATTAGAATATCTTAATACTAGGTTCCCAGGTTCCATCTGCCTATCCAGTTATGTGCGGGATGTACGACGAAGCTAAAAAAAATTAAGTTATGTGTAATAAACTGCAATGTACATTGTTAGGCGATAGTCGTAGAAACTAANTTTAGATTATTCTCTAAATAATAATGGTGTTGGTTCCTTCGTATTGGCGATTGGAGCTTTGAACTCCGACAATTTTGCTAATTTGGCGGAACTCAGCGCTGCGCTTTGCCTCTTTACCCGAGCGAAGAAATGAAATGGAAATGTATGATTCTTATCCAAATAGACCTACCCCCTTAGTCAAAGTAAATCTTATCATTATTTTTAAATATACGAGTAAATATAAAAGAAACAACAAGTAAAACAATATTTTATACCACAGCCTCGTTCTAGTAGCCGGCTTCAAGAAATCAGGCCACTTCCGAAAAGGGTCGATATGCATGTCGTGACCATTTGTCACACACTGGCCGAGATTATTTGATACTGGTATCGTGCTCGTATTGCCGAGTCTAGGCTTTTGTTTATTCATTTTTACGCGCCTTCGCTAAGGGAAGGAGGGTAATGTGAGATTGTCCGTTTATGTGTTTGTTTGTTGTACGGACCAAATACGATAGTTGTTGATTTTTGTGCAATCGGGCTTTTTTATAATTAGGTAACAATTTGGGGAAGAGAGCTAGTTATAATTTCCACGGTAAAGTGGTAGCTATCACATATTGTAACGAGCACGGCGTTCAGTTTCTAAATCCGCCACTCAATGCCCCGATAAATTAGCAGAGAGTGAAGAATAGAATGTCTTAATACTAGGTTCCCAGGTTCCATCTGCCTATCCAGTTATGTGCGGGATGTACGACGAAGCTAAAAAAAATTAAGTTATGTGTAATAAACTGCAATGTACATTGTTAGGCGATAGTCGTAGAAACTAAATGGTACATTTTCTTTTATGTTTATAAGGTCTTCGCCCTTTGTTATTTTCTACATAAAGGCCAATAGAAATAGGTCATGTTTTGATATAACTTAGGAATAGGTATAGCATTTTGAACGCTACATCTTATATCATAAAGATGAGAATTGTTAAAGTAAGTAGGTTCTATTAATAGTTTATATTTCTTTAATATACCTACTATAATATTATTTTAGATAATTAGTGAACATTACACATATAAATATTTAGAATAGTCTAGAAATAATACCATTATAATACAATGAGTATGATATGGCCAGGATATGTGTTGGTTACTCGTTCACTGCTCTGTCAAGGTAATATTTATAATAGGTCTCCAAGTGTTCTCCTCTAATGTCAAACATAAGATTCCACCAGCTAACACGTTTATTCGGAATGTTGAGAACAGTAAACTTCTAATGTAGTAGGTATATTATGATGTATTTTGATTCGACTGACGAAAATCGACAAAAGTGGAGGTTGGGATAGACATATATATGTCCAAAACTGGACCTAGAATATATAACAACCTATTATGATGATGATAGTGGTGATGATAATGATGATTAATATAAGACAGTCAAAATTCACTTTTGCCATAATATAATCATTTAAAGGAAATATTTGTAAATCTCGTAGATTTTATACAAATAAGTTCAAAGTACACAGATGAAGCTACTCGTATGTCAGAGCTAGGTCACGGTATTATCTATGATACTACGCACTTGCCGTTAATAATTGATTGTTCTCGATTGTTACATTATATATGTTAATTATATATAACTTGCTTGTTCTTGTTAATTAACTATTGTATTTTAATGATGTGAGTTTGAGACGCAGTTTGGTCGAGAGTTGATGAATGTGGATTCGAATTTAAATTGTGAAAAAATGTGTTATGCCTTTATTACAAGCTGTACGCTCTTTGTCCTGTAGCCAGAGCGAGAACATAAAAACAATTGATGAATTTTCGGGTCGTTGCCCCCTCGTGGTAATCGAACCTACAACCGTAGCGGCTGCAACCACTTTAGAACACTGTTATGTTGCGCCTCTCAATTACTCATTTCTTGTCAATCATAACTCATGCTGTCAAACCTATGATCTACAATTTAACGAGGAACCAGTCCCCTTTCCCGTATATAAATCTATCACAAACAATATTATGCATTGACAATGCATTGCTAATACTAAGCTGTACAATTTTAAAGCCTTAGCTCTTTTATATAAAACATAGTATTGATATAAATTATTTTCAGTATATATTATTAATGATTAACATAACTATAAGATAGATCATACGTAAGACGATTTATAATCTAGAAAATGAATTAATAATAATATTTTATTTATTTTATTTATGTTGAAGAAATTGTTATGTTGTTTAACAAAAGTAATAATAGCTGATAATATATAGTTGTCTTTAAATAGTAGGTACCAATAAAAACCTTATGTTCATCTTTCATCTCCTTAGATCCTTTTTTGCTTACATATACTTAATACTGAGAAATTATATTTTTTTTAAATGAAGAATCTCTAAAATTTTTGATAAATATTTTGGCGATCGATGTCCATGTTCAATTGGTTTTTTTTTTATTTTATTCGAACTTCATTCACGTGAAGTATGAAATATAGAATCGCGTTTATTTTCCGATTCTGAAGAAATTTTTGAAAATCCCCTCTCACTACTCTAGGGGAGCACTCCCCAAGAAAATCAGTCACATAGCAAAGATTTTGAATAAATATAATAATAAAGCTGTGCGTTGCGTGTCTGTCTCTCGGAACAGTTATTTATATGGATTTATCGAAAATTAATTTACAATAATGAATTTCGTTTTAAATACTATTTAAATATTGCAGGCTATTTTGGGAACGCAAATAAGTATTTATTTAAGGTTGAAGTTTCCCTATATTAAGTTCTAAATGTACCTACGTATCCACAAGATTTCATAATTTTATGAAATACCTAGTTATGGTATTGAACTTTTATTTTTTAAATTATATTTATTTATTTTTTTCCGTTTATTATACTTTATACAATGTTACAATAAAGATATATTATGCTATATGCCTACATATAGGTGTGAACTTTACGTATTTCTGACGCGTTGAAAGTTACGCAATACTGGCACAGCGTTGTTATTTTCTGTACAGCGAACGTCAATTATTACTTATCTCACATTTTATCTACACTGGGGTTTGTTTGTATACTTTCGGTAATAACTATGGTCTTAACATTTTTCCACAGTCCAGTATTGCAATCGAACCGAAACAAGTCAATATTATTGTTATGATTAATTTATACACGGATTGGCACGTTTCGTTATGAATTTATAGATTTTTGTTCTAAATGTGTTGTTTCTGTAATAAAACTTAAGCAGCTGGACGTGTGTTCATATTCATATTTAGGGGATTACTAATTGCTATAACATTTGTATGAAAATTTTGGATTTTGTAGAGGACATAATGTAAAGACTTGTTTTGTTTTGTTTATTTGATTTATTTGATTTTGTTTATTTGATTTATACTTATGCTTTTATCATCCAAGCTTATCTAAGCAATATAATATGTTGATTATAGATAAGTTATATACTCCAGACTACCAAGAAATATTTGTTTATAATTCTAGAAGTAATCCCCTATCTGGTCAGAAAGTGCGACGTTAAGTTCCATTAGGTACTTACCGCTTAATGACTCTAAATAAAGGTACAAGACAGTGCAAAATTAAATGACTCATCACTATAATAAAAAAACCTACATAGATAACTGATAACGACTGGACCCTTTGATAGTGTCAGAGATTGTTCATTATCATTTATCATATTATTATCGTAAGTGAAGCTTATAGCGTGACTTGGAAAATAAATTAAAAGTTACGGCTATCTAATGCAAGTTATTAAAATGTTGCGAAAGGCAGTTGTAAAGTGGCACCCTATTTTTCTTTGTTTTTCACGTTTTAATTTACATACATTTTATTCTCCACTTTGCACCTATTTACTATGAAGATTAGTTCTCTCTCTCGCCGCATTCTTTAATCCTTTTTACGACCATAGCCCGTTGTAGGCACTACACGTACAGTACGGTCAACGAGTCGTGGCCGCCCTTAAGTTAATTTCGGTTGCACATTTTTTCTAATTTTAGTTTATTGTCTTCTCCAGTTAGCCATGTAAAAAAAATCAGAAAAACTAACTTCAGTGCGTCACGACTTGATGAGCGCACTGTACTAATTGTAAGGTAGCTCTAGTTTTAGAAAAATTAACTCGGCGTCCTACTTTAAAACGTAACGTGAAACTTTTCTCTTTGAAATAGTCTTTTCTTTTGAAAAGTCAGCGCTTAAAAGTGCATAGTTGCGATTAATGCGCTATTACAAACGTGACCCAGATGCATCTGACGGTGCAGTATTCATACTTCTATACTTATCTATTCTAATAATTATTATATTCTATTCTAATAATTATTTAGTTAAATAAATCAGCTTCACGCTGTATCCCGCACACAGCAGGTAGACAGACGGAACCTAACATTAAAACACTCTGTTACCCACTTTCCACAGATTTTTTTCCAGGTACGAATGCAATTATACTGGAAAGTGTTTAAATAGTTTAAAGTTACGAGGGTTAGCTTCATTAATATCAAAACCTATTTAGAAAAAATACGATATTGATTTTCTAAGGCATATTTATGAGCCGCTGTCAAATCTGAGATTGATCTTGAGATGTCGTTTACTTTCATAGATTATAATTTATGAATGTAAATTGCATCTCAAGATAGCTCTCAAGCTCGGCTTATAACTACGGATCTGAATAAGCTATCTTGAGATGTCGTTTACTTTCATAGATTATAATTTATGAATGTAAATTGCATCTCAAGATAGCTCTCAAGGTCGGCTTATAACTACGGATCTGAATAAGCTATAAGTAGAGAGCAGAACGAAATTATCATTTGTATGTTTATTTATTCTATCGTAAACAGACGATACGTAAACAAACATAAAATATCGATTGTTTATATATCATATACATACATAATTATATATACGTAGTGTTTATGTAATAAGAAAATTAATGGCCATCTAATATACTCGTAATTAATGAGATGTTAAGTATTTTGTTTGTAAACATCCCGCTGTACTTGTGTTTCGTAAGGGTACAACGGCCAATGTTGTAGTCACGTTGCTTGGCAATGGAAGGGTAATTAATTGTGGGAGCATGATTTAGGTTCCCAGGTCAAGTTTATTGTTTGTTTGTTTTACTTTTAAGCTTCACACTGTATGTAGCAGGATAGGTAGAGGGAACCTAGTGTTAAAACTTTCAGTTCCCCAAAATTTTCGAGACTATACGTGTTGTACGCGTAAATTTAATGGCTCGCCTTGTCTTGTTACCAGTGTGACGAAAAAATAATGACATGTTCCGAGTAGAAATCGAAATCTCAACCGTCGCGTTTACAGTCAGACGCTGTGCCACTGCGCCAAGACGACCTCGTAAGAAATGTATTAGATTTTTTTTTATCACAAAATCAATATTGTTTTCTTCCTACTGTACTATGACGTAGTTTTATCTCTTGCTTCTATTTATAGACAGTTGGGTCAACTAAGATAATGTATACATACAATTATAGCACTCTTCTTAGTGATATCGAATTAACAACTATTAAAGTAGAAGTATTAAACGATTTTTTGCCTTATCTGTTTCTATATATAATGACTATTTTAGCGTAACAAATTGTTATATGTCGTGGTTTTATAGGTATAATATAGAAAACAGATCCAATTTCAACGTAAATAAAGATTAATTTCACGCGTCGTTTATATAATGTATGCAATTGTTTTATTTAAATAACTGAAATTTCCGACTTTTGCTCCTTGAGAGATATTGTTTTTAGGCGACGCGACGGCATAACAGCGAAGCTTAATTTTTTATACAAAGCGTGTTGAGTGGCGGAACCCAACGCCGTGAATAATCATATTATCAGAGCGAGAAAATGAAAATAATTAATTTCCCCGAGAGCAACAACTGTCACGTTTACGTCTTCCTCTGCGCCACTTCTTTTCTTCTATTCTTATTTTAATAATATAATATTATTAATTAAGATTATTATTATGTGAATGAGATGTAATTTATTATTACAAAACAACATTTTTAACGTATGTACGTACTCGTAATCACGTAACGAAGGTTATGTAGTATTAATAAACGTCATTAAACCAAAACTGGTATACTCTCAAAAGCATTTTCGTGAAACTTAATAAGTACTAGGTAGGTATATAAATTGTTTAGACCTTTATAGCTGTTTTGAAAACTGGTTCCTAGATGTAATTTTTTACAATGAGGCCTGTCGTGAGCACAAGGGTGGTAATGTAAACGCGACAGGTTGTGGTTTCGATTCCCATTCGAGGAAATGAAATATTTTCTTTTTCTCGCTCTGTTTCTCTCTGGCAAAGCGCGGGATTGTGTTCCGCACATCAACAAACGGTAGTGTTTTAATGGAAACAGTTTCATTTTGCCTACCCTGCTACGTGCGTGATACAGCGTGAAGCTATAAAATATATATATATACGAATAATATCATACAAAATGTACAAAAATATACAATATATTTTCTTATCAACATACTGTGCCATCCATATAAATATTTAAAACATGTACCAGCGTATATGTACGAGTATATTATGTGGATTTAACACACGACANTAGCTCTGGGTTTGAAATATTTTACCCTATATGCAGTTTCAGTAAAAGGAGCGCTGCCTCTTCCACCCTGTATATATATACGAATAATATCATACAAAATGTCTAAAAATATATAATATATTTACTTATCAACATACTGTGCCATCCATATAAATATTTAAAACATGTACCAGCGTATATGTACGAGTATATTATGTGGATTTAACACACGACACGTCCGACCTTAAAACGTTAGATATTCACTTTCTAACTAGTTTGTTTACTTCGATATCGGTATTCGGTATCGGACCTAAGGTTAATGATACACATGTATTTCTTTGTTGTATATGTTGTGTCTATTTATAGTTTATAAATTATTATAGGCTATGATGATGATGATGATGATGATAGGTGGCGCTGTGGAAACTGTTAACGGGACGGTTGTGGGTTTGATCCCCGCTCCGGGCAATTAGTTATTTTCATTGCCCCGCTTTGATAGGGCCAATGTGTCATACACAATTTTCAGTTTTCTTTTATATATAGCACATAGCAGGGTAGGCAGAGGGAATCTTTCATTGACACTTCCATTCCCTTTCCATTTTCTCTACATCTCTGAGTTATACTTATATAATCACATGAGCGAACCCACAGGTAAAACGCTTAGCACTTTGGTGACGAAATCTGACAAAACAAAATAGAAGTAAACATTTTATAATAGTTGAAGCAACAAGATTACTATTCATTTATAGCAGTAATGTTATAAACATCATGTAGCAGAATTTAAAGTAAAAAATAAATGACTAAGTCTAAAATATTATAAATCAAAGTAGGTTATTTTATTTTTCAATATAATTTAAAGGGGGTAATCCCCGGAATATTAGTGCAACAATGACTTTCTCATTTTAATTATATATGGTAATATACTCATATTTACGTACTATTCTCATACTATTCAATTACTATTCTTAACAGAACACAACAGATACGAGTAGGTACATATATAATTTATTATCAGTTGTTTTTCTCCGACTCGAGTGTAAAAAAAGATTATGCAATTATGCCGTTACATTATACACACGATTTACATATACATTATTGTTGCATATAAAATACAAAATTAAATTATTTGTGTATGTATGGATGTTTTATTAATATTGGAAATAAAAAAATATGCTTTTTTATAACATTTTGCATTTAAATGATCTTGTGACGTAGAAATTTATGAAATATATTATAATAATTTGTATTGTAGTCTGACTATGCAAAAAGCGAAGTTGGGTTTCGAAAAAGTATTTAAATTATGGATCGGAGGCCATAGTGTCACAAGCGTGTGGCGCGACAGGTGTGAGCTCGACTGCTGGGTTCCTAGGTTCATATCATATTTGATTATAACATCTTAAATTAATCTAAATTACACCTGATAAAGTATCGTAAATTGCAAGTGTGTGTACCAAAAGTCAACTCAAGGACTAACGCAAGGGCGATGTCTCATTTTCTCAAAAATATCTCATCGACAAGAACTTGACGTTATAACTTGTTATTTCAATTTAATTGTTTGGTATTCTGTTCATCCAAGGTTGACTTGAAATTAATGTTTTTTGTTGATTTTTTTTTGGGGCTCACTTAAAAAAATGCTGATTAGTGGAGTTTTGGCGTTTGGTATAATATAATATGTAGGTCAATAATTATGTGAATAAGAATATTTTTTGCACATTGTTATCTTTACTTAACACGTAAACTACCATTTTTTATTTTTCTAAGATTTCTTAAAGTTTTTTTTTTTAAATTTAGAGTTATAAATATCATTATTGTACTATACACATAAGCCGATTTTATAATGCCTAAAAAAAGAGTAGTGTATACTTTATTTCTTTAGACAAACATTTGTGGTAGATAAACAGAGATTAATAGTGGGTATGTTTGTTTTAGAAACAGTTGTAAAGCAACCGGAAGTATGATGTTCTTGTAGTAAAATTTACGACTGGCTACTAAGTCGAGATGTATTAGTTCCTGTCTAATGAGTAGATATATATTTTTCTTGTTATACACTTCGTTTTCCGTTTTCCGCCGATTTATTGCGGCGTTGAGTAACGGAACTTAACGCTGCGCACTATCTTGCCAGAGCGGAGAAATGAAAATAATTCATTCTCATATTTTTCAATTTCAATTGCATTAATAACCTATTTAAAAGGTCGTAAAACAAATTCGGAATTGTTATGTTTATATGACTTAATCGTAGGTACCGTTTTACGATGCGAAACAAATTCAAACAAAACATCAAGTTTCTTACATAATAGCTTGTTTTATATTCTTGTTTATTGCAAGTTGTACGGAGAAAAGGTGGAACCTTAAATGAGTAGTCTGGTACCAGTTCTTTGAATGTTCAAGAATATGTATTTTTAAAGTTTACCTGTCGTTTTGTAGTCCTTAAATCTTCATAATTCATTTTTAAAGTATCAAAATATGGCAATTGATTCGTAATTTTTCTTTTATATTGAAAGGAGATTCTTTATAGTTGGAAAGAAATTATATTCAACAAAACTTTCGAAAGTAACTAGTATTATAACATTTTTTGTTTTAAAATATGTTACTTCAAATCTCGTAGCAAAAAAGTTTGAAACGTTTATTAAAATGAAAAAGAAAGCCTCGCCTTGTCGAGTTCCGTCGAGTTTTCTAGAGGCTTGCTACTAAGTAAACATATCGCGCTACCGTATTTTTATATTGACATGAAATAGCAGCTCAGACATTTTAGAACTGTGAGAAAAGTATTTTATAAATAAGTAAGGTAAAACTTGTATGTTTTCTTTATTGAATTTTCAATAAAGAAAAAATACAAGTATATAGTATGTGATATTTATTTTAAAGGATATTTGTATATTTTTTAATTCAGTGAATCGTTAAACTTAAAATCTTGTCTTAAGAACAGAAATCTACGTAAACAAACAATCGTCACTGTAAAATATATAGTTATACGCATAGACAAAGTGCAGCGTTAGGTTTCGCCATTAGAATCGCCTCGCACCGCGTTGTCTAACCACGATAAATCAATGTGCTTCCTGAAGATACCGCATGATACATGTATACTTTTAATTTTTTAGCTTTACGCTGTATCCCGCACGTAGAGGGAGGGAGAACCTGCTGTTGAGACACTCCGCTCCCGTCCCCCAACTATACAATGCTTAAATATTAGAATAATCTACACAAAGATGTCTTAAGTCTACACAAGACAAATCCGGAGTAGTGAGGTGGCCATTT
Source organism: Heliconius cydno galanthus (assembly GCA_036379175.1). NCBI lineage: Eukaryota > Metazoa > Arthropoda > Insecta > Lepidoptera > Nymphalidae > Heliconius > Heliconius cydno. The sequence goes on from JAKRZM010001320.1 coordinate 1,010,285, forward strand.
ATAGCGTAAGTAGCGCCATTTGTCGCAGCTCGCGGCCTTCTACGTAGTGTAGAACACTTATAGCTTGTCCGGCCTTTCGTTTTTTGTCTCTTTTATGCAATATTCCTTTTTTTAAAAGAATTCCTTTACTATGCGATAGGAATTCGTAAGTGATAGTTGTTTAGTATTTTCTCTTTTCTTCTATAAATGAGATGATCATCAGTTTAAATAGAGTTTTTTTGAAAGCAATTTAAATTCCTCTCACGGAAAGATTTTTGTTGTTGATTTTCTGGTTAAGTTAAAGAACATATTTATACACCGAATTTTAGAACAATAAGACTTAGCTTACGTTTACTAGGTTCTCCATGCCTGCCGCTAATCTTCTCGTCGTAAAATGCGTAATATTATAATTTAATTAATTACTAGTATAGTTGAGGCTATCTTGTCGCAGGCGCAGTGACTGTCAATGCTGCCACTTGGAGAGCATTAACAGACACCTGCGCCACGGAGAAGAGAGAATTGTTTCCATTACCCCGCACTGATACGTGAGAATGTGGCGGTGAATTTCGTCTCTCAACAGGCGTCTCGTAAAATGTCTCGTATTGGAACGAAAAGTGAAACACAAAATCCAAATGCGGAATAAAACGTAAAGCTAAAAAAATACAAAATAAACTTCTTATTTAAACAAATAGTACTCTACCTAGAAGTAATTTATTTCTTCAACATATTATTATATGTTAAAATAGTAGGTGAACGTCAAGCAAGATAAAGTATACAACATGATGTTCAATTAACAAACTGTTATGAAGTGTCACAACGTCTGCCAACTTATTAATTTCTCATGAGGCAAGTCGGTCCGAAGCTATTACATACTAGTATATGTCTGTTGAGTTTTTTTATCAGAAGAGCCTGCATTCCGAGTCAATAGTAGCATGTATGATATGAGTACAAAATATTTTGAATTTCAACCCAAGAATTCATTTTATCGATAAAATTAATTCTTGGGTTGAAATTAAACAAAGTAAATTATTAAAATGACCATAGGTACAAGTACATATGTATAATATCAAAAGACATTATGTTAGCAGCAAGCTCCGGGCGGACCGGCGCGGCGCCGTGGCGTCTTGCCAACGCGCCAAACCAACCTCGACTAACATATGTATAAGCTTTCATACTTCTTTACGTATTTTTGTGTTTTTTTTATAATAGTAGTCAGAGAGTTCATAGAGTTCACGAAGTTCTTTTTTACTGATTCGCGCTGTATGCCGCATGTAGCAAAGTAGGCAAAGGAACATAGTGTTAAGACACTCCGTTCACTACTTTAAGCCGATTTCGAGGGATTGCGTGTTGAGGTGCGGAACTCTTACCTATACTGCGCTTTTACCTTAGTACTAGAGCGAAGAAATGAAAATATTTATAAATAATAATTTATTCCCGCGAATGAGAATTTCACACAAAACAACAGTCGCGTTTCAGTAACACGTTTGTGCCCCTGCGCCTTTACCATAATGTTTAAAAAGTTCACTCAGATCAAAACTCACAAAATTATTTGTCTTTTATATTATACTAGCGGACGCGCGCAGCTTCGCTTGCGTATTTAGGGATGAATTCTAATAACCCATGAAACATGTGTTCCATGAAATATTTTTAAGAGTCTAAATTTAAAATTTTATAAAAATCGGTGGCGATTTAAAGATTTTTCCATACAAACTTTCAACCCCTTATTTGCACCCTTAGGGGG
>JAKRZM010001320.1:1014240-1026478 GCA_036379175.1 Heliconius cydno galanthus
AACATATTTTAGGTGCATAACAATAAACATGCTTCCTGGACCTGAGTCAAGATCTACATTGTGACGGTAACCTTCCCCACTACGTTTTATATAAACGTAAAAAGAGTGATTCATATATCTTCATGTCTAGTTATGACTATATCAACTTCTACTTTTTTCTGGCATTCATCCCGGCTATTACCAGGGACTGCCTTCCTTTTCAACCTTCTCCACTTTGTACGGTCTTTTTTCACGTCCTCGGTGGTTAGACCATTGGCTCTCATGTCCTGCATCACGACATCCAACCAGCGCTTCCTTCGCCTTATGACTACATCAACTATGTAACTATTATTTATATTTTATACGTGGTTGTACATATGTTTGTTTACCATTCATTATTTAACCATATTGTTAATCTTGAAACATAAAACATATATAGGTAAATCTGACTTTTGAACTAAGCTTTACAACTATACCTTATTAAAAAAGAGACTAAAATAAAAAGATATGTAGAAGTTTGCCCACTCGTCCATAAACAACTGTACCTTTTTGACCTATCCAATCTACAGCTATAATTTCGACTCTTCTTGATTTGGTCGTATAACATGAATAATAATCATTATTTATGTTAAAGAGAAGCATATATCTCGCAGTCGCATCCGTCCGATTTGATATATTATGTACTATATATAAATATAAAGTACTAACAACAATAACATTATGCTCTGTTTACCACATGTGGGGCGCGAGACAATAGCGTCTGAGCGCTTGTCTGGGACCAACGGTACTGATTAATTTAAATACTACTTTTGTATGTATATAAAAATACCTGTTTGTATATAGAAATTAGTAAATAAGGAGTTGAATTTGTAATTATGTTGCCAGTATTTTCTTCTGCTGCATTTTGAAGACCAAATATCTTTAATTTATTATCATTTAAAAAGATAAGAAACTACTTAGTATCCCATGGAATCACCATGCCCCTCACGTCGCAATTTGAAGTTCAGAGCAGAAAAGTGTTTGATACTTAGATATCAAGTGTAGGTTTAAAGAAATTTAAATGCACATTAACGCTCACCTTCACAGTCCAAGCTTCTCTCCTTAACCAAATTTGAAATAATCTTACTACCTACCTATCTTACTGCCTTCAAGGCACGTTCTAGAAATAAAATTGTTAGTTTCTGACAAGCCAAGATCTCTTTTAACCCTCATTGTCTCATACTCTGTCTAAAATGTACCAAAGTCCGAGGACAGTCTTTTCATCCTTAATATCACACCCTTTACTTTTACACATACCTGTCTTTATAGTAATCTTATGTTAAATAATTGCGTAGCCGGTCGTCTGGTTTATTTATAAGCGAGTTAATTTTAGTTTCGAGCGTAGTACATTTTTGTTTTTGTTCCAAATACCTTACCTTAAATGTTGTTACAGCTTTAACGAATAAAATTTTATTACCTAACTGAATGTTCTATTGTATACACATTTTTTTTCGTTCAAGCTAATGTTTTTCCGTTGTATTGATATATAAAGGTAATAAAATGAACCCAATTATCCTTTTTAAAAGAAAAACTGATAACATGTTAAGAATTTTCGTCCGTTTCCCCTTTTTCCCCGATATTATTTAGCCTAAGTAGCCTAATAGTCTACCACTCTTGAAAAATCCAAATGCAAGATTTATTGCACCCGATATGGGGAATATGTTTATGTAAATATAACACAACAAATTTTAACTTCGACATGAAACTTTTGTCCAACATACTCGTATATTTGCACTTTGAAAGTTACTTAGCTTTTTTATCAGCGCTTAGCCACTAAATTTCCTGCTATAACAAAATATACCTGCTTAAGATGCATATACGTAAAACGTCTGTAGATAAAGACGTCGTGGCCCAGCGGCACATTGTCTGACTGAAAACGCGACGTCCACAAGATTCATTATCCATCTGAAATGACTTATTTTCATTTCCTCGCAATGGTAACAAAACAAAGCGTGATGTGGAGTTCTGCCCCTCAACACGCAGTGCCTCTACAATTGGGCGGTCCGTGGGGCGCCCATAGCATAGGCGGTCTCAGAAAATGTATGAAACTTTTTTTCTGGATTCTAGATGCTTCTTAGATATTACGATTACCATTAGTCTGTTTACATCGCAGATACGAGAATATTTTGTTAAAATTATATACATTGTTAGTATATAATGTAAACATAATAAATTGTCCGTTGTCTGTATTGGAACGCATATAGACAATAGTTGCCAATACTATCTGAATGTCATATTCGTGTTAAACCAATTAATCTAATTAGCATACCTTTGTGTTTATATCTGTTTATATGTACCATACTAATATTTCCTGGCACCAGGTAAGTATTGTTTTTACTATATATTTTCTAGGTTGGGTTTATTTTAAAAAACATATCTACGTCAGTTTTTTTAGCTTCTTTATAGGAATAGCGTATATCCCGTACATAGCAAGGTAGACAATTAGAACCTGGGAACCTAGTCCTTAGACACTCCGTTCCTACTCCCGGCGGAACTTAACGCCGTGCTTTGCATCGATACCAAAGTTAGGAAAATGAAAATATTAAATATTTAATTTCCTCGAATGGGACTCGAACTCACAACCGCCGCGCTTGCAGTAGAATGATGCGGCATATGTATACTCAGCTGTAGCAACATATACAATATGCCTTGCACTTGCAATAGGCCTTGCACAAATGCATCGTTCAAACCAATGTATATTCCTGTCTCGTCGTCGTTCAGTAAACAATGGATGTTTGTGCGGAATATAATTTATGTAACGCTTTGAATACCAAAAGGATTTATTATTAGCTCATGTTTATAATAAAAAAAGGTTTCTTTCTTTTTTTTTCTAATTTCACGCTGACAAAGTGACAAAGCATTGTGGGCAGAAAGAACCCAGTGTTTAAACTCTTCGTTCCTCACGCACTGCCCAAAAAATATCATAAATAAATAATTATCATAAATATTTAGGACGACTTCTAATTATATTTTTATACGTCTCATTATCTTTTATTATTTGTTTTAAATGCAATTATTGTACCATAATGAAAATACTTCAATAATTCCTGACAGTAATTACGTAAATTGCTTCAAAATACGTCATATTTTTTGGTTAACTAGATAACACATTTAGGTTTACTTGAAAAATGTTGTAATTGGTGACTAAAATGACTACTTAACAGGAAAACGATTGTTTGGTTTATTGTTTGTTATAAATTTATTTAGGTATGTCAACAGAAAGTTCTAGTTAAATAAAATCATAATTGTAATCAGTATAAGTTTATGGTGAAAACGGCGGTTGTGAAATATACAATACTAGTGTCTGTCGGCGACTACACTTGATTTAGAGAAGATACTTCCGTTTATCATATCATATAATTCCCTTCACTCAACACGCAATGCCTCAAAACACTCGGCTGAAAGTGGGGAACGGAGTGTCTTAACACTAGGTTCCCCGCCTACCCAACTATATTCAATGAGAAATGAAGATGTTTTTCTAATATGTAACCATTTAAAATATGTAAACATTTAAAACATAGAAAACTAAGGTTCTTCTTTTGGAAGATTGTATACACACTGCATACATATAGCATTATCAAAAATAAAGAATTACGTACGATTGAAACGAAGTCCCGTTGATTTTATGACACCGGTTTTACTGAGGTACGAGGCTTTAATTGAAGTTGTAGAAAAACTATAAATTTAAGAAACTGTAATTAAATAAATTGAAACTAATATATACAATTTATTATTAAATAAACTAAAATATTCGATGACTATCTAGAGGTTCATATAAGTATTGGGTGACAAATAAAGCATGTGTGGTGCTCGGGAGTCAGGCGCCGTGACGCAGGCGGCGCCAGTCACTCGATTGGTTCGCTATAATTCATATTTTTTATACTTTATTTTGTTAGTATGCTAATCTATATATATAAAAGGACTTGTCCTCACTGACTGAGGTAAGACGCGCGCACAGGCGTAACCGCTGTGCGTAGAAACGTTAAATTTGGACAGATGTTTACTTTTGTAATCTGGACATCCACTAAGGAGGGATTTTGAAAAATTTTAACCCTAAAGGGGCGAAATAGGGGTGAAAGTTAGTATGGAAAAAATTTTAAATCGGCACCGATTCTTATAAAATTTGAAATTCAGACTCTTAAAAGTATTTAATTGAACACGTGTTTCATGGTTTTCTAGAATTCTTTCCATAAGGGTGCAAATAAGGGGTTGAAAGTTTGTATGGAAAAATTCTTTAATCGCCACCGATTTTTATAAAATTTTAAATTTAGACTCTTAAAAATATTTTATTGAACACATGTTTCATGGTTTATTAGAATTCACCCCTAAATACGCAAGCGAAGCTGCGCGCGTCCGCTAGTTGCTTATAATAATGGAGGAGACTATTTCAGTTTGTATATTCTTTTCTTTTCTGTTTTCTTTTCGTTTAAGTGGTGGAACTCAACGGCGACTTACACGAGGGAGAAAATTAAAGTATTTCGATCCCCCAAGAGGGAGTAGAACCCACAACCGTTTCGTTTACAGACTCAGTGCCGTTGTGCCACGATGACCTCAATTATTTTTTAAATTATAAAATAGTATGTAATAGGATATATTAGCTAGTATCATATGCCAAATAGAACAAGTGATCTATGAAGTGTTAAGGCGGAGCAGCGTACATTTGATGCGTGACCGTGAGCTGTCGACGCGAAACTTCCTGATATTTCGATGTTAATATAAGCATTTAGTAGTAAAATTAAATTATTATTATTAATGTAAACTTCCGAGTTCCGAAATTGTTATTGTGAGAACTGCATTTAATTTTATTTATTTATTTAGCTTCACATTTTATTTCTGACGGAGTAGCCAGAACGCAGTGCCAAACGCTACGGTTTCTGCATACCTCTTTGGCCTCGTCCACTGTCATCAACCTCTTCATACATGACCTCCAGGAGGATTCCGTACTTTTTACATATAGTGTATTCTCGAAGACCTTCCACTCACAACTGTTTCATTAGTCTTTTTTGCCATTCTTTGATCCTATTTATTTGAATTGTTTTTTTTTATTATATGCAGACAGGGATAGATATACACAAATATAAAAACTAATTTAGAATTTAGAATACGCTGCGCCATGACGGTCTCTCTAACCTATCCAGGATTTGTAGCATAAATTGAGTAAATCCGTATAATTATCGTAAACAGCACACAAATGCAAAATAGGTGGGTTCGTAAAATTATCTAAGACATTTTCATTATGCCAATATATTTGAATGTAAATTAAATTGAATTACTCCAGTATCTATTCAGGTCGATAGCTCGTAAGTACCGTCAACCGTCTAAGTGCTTGCACCTATTGAAAGTGTTAAAATGAGTTTAATATTCATTTTTGGTCGTGCCATTATTGTATGAAGATATTTTTTCTTCTTTTGTCATGTCATATGAAAAAGACAAAAGATATATAGCTTCACGCTGTATCCCGCATGAAGCAGAGTAGGTAGAGGGAGCCTGGTGTTACGACACTCCGCTTCCCCACTTTCTGAATGGATATACAAAATATACATCAAACAATTATCTTGATCTTTTACATCTTAGTAATAAACATTTAATTTCCATATTGGCTCAAATAAATAAAATTCTCGCGCAAGACGTCAATGGAATTTCTTCCAATTTTTTTAAATTAATTGTATTTCCCTTTTTCAATAAAAACATGTACGTTTACCTCGTTTAACTGTCACTTGGTAATTCTAAAAAATCACTGCACTCAATTAATTTATAGCGCTTGTAAATCATAATTAATTTATGTATGACATCATCCATTAACGCAATGGCATCTAGCTACATGCTATGTGTAAGACTGGTATAAAAATAGTTGTGTCTTTTATTATTATTATTTAGCTTCACACCTTATCTTAGCAAGAATTTAGTGACAAGACACTCCGCTTTCCGTTCCTGCTCAAATTTGAGATATTGTATGTCACACACCTTGAGCTGTTACTATTAACGACGTCACCTATAAAAAGAGAACAAAAGAAATAAATAAAACTAAACTTATGTCCTATCCCATATTAAAAATAGTATATTTTATCTAGAACATTAATAAATAAAACATGTCCTTGTGTACAATTGTAACGGCCAAAACCTTATCCAATGAGGCCAATGTTCTCATAAATTACAATTTGCAAGATAAATTTTTGCCACGGCGCTCCTTCGGTAGCTTTATGGCTTGTATTATTTATTCATGACATTTGCGAAGGGAAGATAATAAAAATAAATATTTTTCCACTATTCGCGTGACGACTGTGGATTCGATTTCTACTCGGGGTAATTTTTAATTCAATGTGTAAAAGCATAAATTTCAAGTAAAAAAAACGTTTACGTAATTGATATTTGGTGTAATTGGGAAATGAACAAAGTTAATTATTTACTTAAACTCTCGTTGTGAAATATCAGTTTTAATTTTATGTTCTATAATTTTCTATAACTAATAGAAGTACCATTCAAGACTGCACATTTCGAATGAGTTGGCATTAGTTTATGACTTTGGCAAGAAATAGGCAAATCAATAACACTGAAAGCACTAGAGGCGTAGAATAGTATATTTAATAGCTTTACAGATATTATTGTGATATTTGGAATGAAATATCGCACCCTTAGATTGAAAGTGACCTAACTCAAAATTATTTAGTTATGGAGTTTTCAATATCACCAGTCGGGATTAACAATGAACGATAATCGCATTTAAAAAATGTGTTAAATATCTCATTATATGCATTATATTACATTAGTTATAGAAAATCATAGAACTTTGCTTCTCCTCATACACTTTAAATAGTACAAATACGTCATTGTTGCACGGAATGGGCGAAATATTGCAATTTTTTTTTTATTTTGTCACTTTTATTTATCATCTTTACGTTTGTACCAGAATTACGTCAAAGGTACAATTTACAGTTTATTAGAATTGGTAACAAGACGAACTTTCACTTAGGTTAGACTAATCGGTTATACAAATTAAAGCCGCAAGCGAATCTTGCACTTCCTTAAAGAAAACGCTTTATATAACAATAAGGCTATTTGTAAAATCAGCTTCACTCTGTATTTGTACGTAAAGATTTAAATAATTAAATGTTAGTATATTAGTATTTAGTAATTATAGAAATTAAATATTTAATGTCTTTACCTCCTCGCTCTTGGTAAAACACATAAAAGCTTACTAATTCAAGTAAACTTTCGATATAGGTTACTCATGCATCATTGCGTAACTTAACCTAACTTCTTCTTGCCGACACTAATCCTGACGTTTGCCAGGGTCTGCCATTGTGCATAATCTTCTTCATCTTCTTCTTCAACGTCCTCTAGGGATGCGTATACCTAACTATCACGCAGTCTTTGGAAATGCTAAAATATTTTTTTGTTGAAAACTGTAGCATACCATAGCAATAAAATTTCGTACTGTAAAACCAATGCAATGAATTTTTAATTGTTAATGCAATGGTGTATAATCGATTAACCTCTTTCAAACGCTATTAGCAATTAAACTCGTTTTCATGGTGTAAGTAATTATAAACTTCGTTTTGTTTTACATATATAATTCTAACATTGTCGATACTTCTAAGAATGAGGTTTCAATTATGGGGAAGATATAGGAGGGGCCGGGTGGTCTGTGTCTACCTCAGATTTGTCTGATGCCCTAGTAGGTACCCTAGAATTTTTACTAATCTAAAATTAAGAAAATTGGGCGTTAAGTGGGCAACCATGCGTTGAATGCTGAAACACAACGATACGTTGTAGTACAAAAGCAGGAAAAATTATTATTCATCCCCCCGAGTGAGTATCGACCTCTCAACCATCTCGCTTACGTTCAAACGATGTCTCGAGAGTATATTTATTTAAAGATAAAATTTATTTTATGCCTTCATTAACGTAAACGTCTAATAAAATTATCATGATATTCTAAGGAACTTATTATTCTTAACGCTCCCCAAGTAAGGAGACATAATGGAATTAAATACGCTCAGAATTGAATTTATGAGATCAGCGCCATATAATCCGGTTCGCTTCACTAGGCATTCTAACGTCGTAGATTTGTTTTTTCTTTTAGAAAAGACTATTTTATAGATATTCCGTGCCTTACCGTGCTTATTTTTATTAAGTTTTAATATTTTACCATCGTGCTGGTGCCGTCATAGCTGCGCTATCACAGTATCTCACTGTAGACGCGACGGTTGTTGGTTCAATCTCATTCGGAAGTATGAATTACTTTCATTTCCACACCACTGTTGAGTGCTGAACGCTACACGAGGAAATGAAAGGAATTCATACTTCCGGATGAGTGCTAATCGACGCAATGTATCGAAAATTAGACGAAAAGACGAGAACGGAGTGTCTTAACACAAGGTTCCCGCTGCCTACCCCGCTATATGCGGGATACAGCATACGACGTGAATCATTACAAGTGACCTGTGACTCAGTAGCGAAGGACAGTGTTGTTATAAATGAGCTTACCATTTTAAATGAAGCTAACCTTGGCGTTTATATGTATGTATGTATGTATGAGTCATATTCTGTAGATGAATCAAACATGTGTGCACATGTTGCCCTTTTTTGTTTATGTCTTGAAAGCTGCGTATCTTGGCCTTTAATGTTTATTTATAACTAGCGATTTGCTTATACTTTTGATAGTACCTAGGTCCTGTAGGCATTAATATACTTTCACTGAGGCAGTATCGGGATGTAAAAGTGACGATTTTGGGTTCGATTCCCGAATTATTTGCATCTGACTACTCTAATAACAACACAAAGCGCAGTATTTAGTTCCGCCTCTTAACAGACAACCTATCGAAAGTTGGGCGGTGCGTGAGGAACGGACTGTGTTAACACTGGGTTCCCTCTGCCTACCACGCTTTATGTGCTATACTGCATAAATTTAAGAAAATTAAAATTAAAAAAACTAGTTTTCTTTATAACCACCCACAAATGTTAAGTTTACACTGCGCCATGACAACTTTTTCAAAAATACTTTAAACATACATATATTTCTAATAACTACTTTGATCGTCTACAGCGCATTTATCAATGTAATACTCACCTATAAATATATTGTGGCAAACGAATCAATGTCAAGAGCTGGTGCCATCGTTTGACGTAATTTTACGACTTCTGTAAGCACCACGCCCCCATTTCTTTCTGCGGCTAATTTTAAAAAGCGGTTAGGTATAAGTTTTTTTTATAAAAATAGAGAAAAAAAATGTTAAGACATTCTACATTTCTTTTCTACTTTTATGCAAGTCTGTCTGCAAATGTGTTAGTTGTGAGCTCGACCCCCATTCAGGGAAACGAATAATTTTCATTTTCCCGCTCTTGTAGACAAAGCCGGACGTTGAGTTTAACCACTCAATACATAATTTCACTCGAAAAATGGAGAATTAATCACTACCTTACCTCTACCTTTCCTGCTATATGGGGGATACAGCGTGAAGCTTTGAATATTATGAAAAAATTTCTACGTCAAATCATAATAGTTAATATTAAATACTTCTATACTATTGGTTACTATAATATTAGACTATAGTAGGTCTCTGCGCTTCAATAACTCGACCTCAATGTCAAATAGAGGTCAGGTCTTAAAGAATGACGCTGTAAATAGAATATATAAAAATAATATACTATAAATTATTATGTATTAGACATTGCCTATATTTATTGTATACTAGCGGACGCGCGCAGCTTCGCTTGCTTATTTAGGAGTGAATTCTAATAAACCACGAAACATGTGTTCAATGAAATATTTTGAAGAGTCTAAATTTCAAATTTTATAATCGTTTTAAAGATTTTTCCATACGAACTATCAACCTCTTATTTGCACCCTTAGGGGAAGAATTCTAGAAAACCATGAAACACATGTTCAATTATATATTTTTAAGAGTCTAAATTTCAAATTTTATAATAATCGGTGGCGTTTTAAAGATATTTCCATATAAACTTTCAGCCCCTTATTTGCACCCTTAGGGGGAGAATTCTAGAAAACGATGAAACACGTGTTCAATTAAATACTTTTAAAAATCTAAATTTAAATTTTATAAAAATCAGTGCCGATTTAATTTTTTTTCCATACAAACTTTCAACCCGTATTTCATCTCTTTAGGATTAAAATTTCTTTCTTATTCTATTTCATTTCTTTTCTATTTCAAAATCCCTTCTTAGTGGATGTCCAGATTACAAAAGTTAACATCTGTCTAAATTCCACGTTTCTACGCACAGCGGTTACGGCTGTGCGTGCGTCTTACCTCAGTCAGTGAGGACAAGTCCTTTAATATATATAGATAAAATACGAATATGGATAATTAATAACGTAGAAACTCCGTTTAGTTAATGTTAATAATAAATAATTTGGTGGGCCAAATGAGATTTGTTCGATAAGGAGGTTCTTGGGATCAAGGGGTACTGGACCCACTACAATATATTAATCAAATATATACTATATACTAGAAAAGGGTAGGGGTTCATCTCAAGGGTGAACCTGGCGAAGCGCTAGTATAATATAATATCTTAATGTTTGCATCGACTTTAAATCGAACACCTTACAATGTTAAAACTACTCTAAACGTGTTTTGAAGTAGGTAATAAGTTATTTTTGTATGAGGAAATTTCCCAGCAGCTTTAATAGGTAATATTTCTGTACATAACCGATTACTAAAAGACAAGAAGAGTCAAGGAAGTTTTACATTATGGAGTTGTTGACATCGCTTATCAGTCACGACCTTAGAACGAACGTTGACCTACTATAGAGTGACCTTACGTCAACACTAATATAGGAACTTATATAATTTGAGGCCGTCGTAGCGCAGGGGCGCAAGGGTGGAAGTGTAACGCGATGGTTGTTAGTTCGATCCCCACTCGAGATAATTAATTATTATTTATTAATATTTTCAATTCTTCGCTCTGGCCCCAAAGCGGCGTTGATTTCCGCCATTCAACACGCACTGTCTTGAAAATTTCGGTGGAAACTGGAGAACGAACTTTCTAAACCCTAGGTTCCCTCTGCCTACCTTGCTGTATGCGGGATACAGCGTGAAGCCGATTTTTTTTAAATAATAATTATTATTTTGATGTACCTACCGTCGTGGTACAGAAGGATTTTTTGTTCGTTTCTCCAGGGCACATTGAGGGTGGTACTAGGTACCACTACTACCCTACACTGCTATGTGTGCAGCGTGAAGCTAGTACAGCCATATTCTTGTACACAATCTTAAGCAATCATCCATTTGATACTAAAGGAATATTCCATACGATCTGAGCTGCAACGTTCGTTACCCAAAGGAAAAAACAAATTACTAAATTAGTATTAGTAAATGATAGCTGACACTGGTGGACGCGGGAGAAAATATCTCCAGCCTTGACGTTATGAATTAAATTGGATAACAGCTGTTCTATTATTTTTCTATTTGAGCCCACAATCTTTACCGTGTATCTTTCAGCCTATTGACCAAGGGGTCTTTGGAGCCTAGTGTCCACTCCACTCAAGACACTCCACTCTCCGAATTTTGGAAGCATTGCGTGTTGGTTGCGTACTTTGCTAATATGTAATTTCCGGGAGTGGTAATCAAACCCACGAACAGTCGCGTTTACAGTCACACACTTGTGCCTGCGCCACGACGCTACTTATATTTTACTAAATTGGTTGTACCCATCGTGCAGCAGGTAAAACCAATAAGTATCTGGGACTTAGTACTGTCCTAGTATCCTAACTGTCTCTACCTAAGCAAGTTACTGATATTTTTATGACGTCATTTTTTTAGTCGTCGACGTCACTTCAAAACACAATGTCCACAAAATTGGACAGTGCATGGAAAACGGAGTGTCTTAACTTAGGTTCCTTTTATATAACCTCCTATATGCGGGATACGGCGTGAAGCTACGCATCTACATTTTAATTGGAGAACATGCCATACATATAAAAAGAATAACTGCAAGTGCGTACATATGATATACAATTATTTATGTACAGATAAAATATCTAATATTAGAATTACATAGTAAAATGGACTGCATTCACATTGTCAAAGCGAGTTCATTGCAGTTTATATGGGTCAATAACGATCTGAATACGAGGTATGACGTATATAACTATTTATATAATATTTATTTTGTTTATTATAGGTATTTGTATTATTTTTGTATTTTTATTACAGAATGAGGGAAAGTGAAGTGTTAAACAATGTTGTTCTCTGTTTTTTTT
>JAKRZM010001320.1:1026645-1038254 GCA_036379175.1 Heliconius cydno galanthus
GTTAAAACTACTCTAAACGTGTTTTGAAGTAGGTAATAAGTTATTTTTGTATGAGGAAATTTCCCAGCAGCTTTAATAGGTAATATTTCTGTACATAACCGATTACTAAAAGACAAGAAGAGTCAAGGAAGTTTTACATTATGGAGTTGTTGACATCGCTTATCAGTCACGACCTTAGAACGAACGTTGACCTAGTATAGAGTGACCTTACGTCAATACTAATAAAGGAACTTATATAATTTGAGGCTGTCGTAGCGCAGGGGTGCAAGGGTGTAAGTGTAATGCGATGATTGTTAGTTCGATCCCCACTCGAGATAATGAATTATTATTTATTAATATTTTCAATTCTTCGCTCTGGGCCCAATGCAACGTTGATTTCCGCCATTCAACACGCAACGCCTTGAAAAATTCGGCGGAAAGTGGAGAATGAACTTTCTTAACACTAGGTTCCCTCTGCCTACCTTGCTATATGCGGGATACAGCGTGAAGCCGACTTTTTTTAAATAATAATTATTATTTTGATATACCTACCGTCGTGGTACAGAAGGATTTTTTGTTCGTTTCTCCAGGGCACATTGAGGGTGGTACTAGGTACCACTACTACCCTACACTGCTATGTGTGCAGCGTGAAGCTAGTACAGACATATTCTTGTACACAATCTTAAGCAATCATCCATTTGATACTAAAGGAATATTCCATACGAACTGAGCTGCAACGTTCGTTACCCAAAGGAAAAAACAAATTACTAAATTAGTATTAGTAAATGATAGCTGACACTGGTGACCGCGGGTGAAAATATCTCCAGCCTTGACGTTATGAATTAAATTGGATAACAGCTGTTCTATTATTTTTCTATTTGAGCCCACAATCTGTACCGTGCATCTTTCAGCATATTGACTAAGGGGTCTTTAGGGCAGAGGGAGCCTAGTGTTAAGACACTCCACTCTCCACTCCAATAAAAAGAATAACTTGTAGTGCGTAAATATGATATTATAAAATTATTTATGTACCTACAGATAAAATATCTAATATTAGAATTACATAGTAAAATGGACTGCATTCACATTGTCAAAGCGAGTTCATTGCAGTTTATATGGGTCAATAACGATCTGTATACGAGATATGACGTATATAACTATTTATATAATATTTATTTTGTTTATTGTAGGTATTTGTATTATTTTTGTAGTTTTATTACAGAATGAGGGAAAGTGAAGTGTTAAACAATGTTGTTCTCTGTTTTTTTTTATAAGGCCACAAGCGAGCGACTGTAAACTCGAATCGCCCTCAAGTGAATGAAATATTTAATATTTTCATTTCTTCGCTCGGGTAACGTTTCAAAGCGCGACGTTGAGTTCCGCCACTCATCACGCATTGTCTCCAAAATACGTTGGAAAGTAAGGATCGGAAGTATCGTTATGAGATTCATCCAAATACTAGGTTCCTAGATTCCCTCTTCCTGCCCTGCTATATGCGGAATATATACAGCGTGAAACTGAAAAAAAAAGTATGAAACTCTTTTGTTACTGAGTAAGATACAGACAGATAACGCAGAGCCGAAATTACGTTGCTTAAAACGCTAAAATTTGATACCTAGTTGGGGAGTGTCGGGGAACACTAAAAGAGAATTTGCAGTGAAACGAGAACATGAAATACAAAATAGAAAACTATTTCAGTATCTATATTTAAATCGTACTGACGTTAGTACTTTTGTTTTTCGATTAATACAAATTCCTCGTGACCAGGGGCTCGGCTATCTGCAAATAGCGTACATTCATAGGACGATGGTAACGTTAGATTTATAGTGTAATAAAGAGTTATATATACTCGTCACGTGAAGAATGGAGTGTCGTCATGGCGCAGTCGACACTTGTACATGATCGTGGGTTCGAATTCCATTCGAAATAAAAGTTATTTACAATTTGTTAGACAAAGGTTATGAATTCAGTTCCGACTTAGAAACTCAATGATTCTCGTTTCTTTTTTATAATCTTTTCCTTTTTCAGGAAATGTAGAAATTATATGTAAATTTCAAAAATATATCTATTGATTAACTGTTTTCAGAAGAGGATTATAAGTTTAAATTTAAATGTTAAAAATTATACAACAATATTACAATTCATTATTGTGTTGTTTTTTTCTTAACTTATGTTCCTGAGTGGTAGATAAAGGAATATGAAGCAAGCATGAAAGAATTTAAATTAGTCTATTTTTCTGCGTATTACCTCATTTTAAAATGAATTACTCTATTTACTTACTCATACATTCTTTCTATGAATGCGCACTTTTCTAGTTTTCACAAATGTGTAGCACTACGTATCATTAGTTTGTTTTTATGTTTTGTAGCTGCACGATGTATATCGCATATAGCTGGGTAGCCATTTGCCTACCACTGACTCCAGGTTCCCCGTGGAACCTAATGCTTAGACACTCCGTTCATCTATTTTCCGCCCAGTTTTCGAGACAGTATATTGAGATTCAGAATTAGACATCGCCCTTTATTTTTGTTTAATATTAAATATACGTAATTTAAGCAACATCTTTGACAGAAAGCATATTATATTTAAGTTCGTCGCTCCATGGTCTAATGTGATGACGTGTCTGCTATTTCTGTCTAGACTCAATCGCTTCGTGACATATCAAATTATCAAGAGCAGATGAAGGTGCTATACTACACATAGTTTCTTTTGTATATTAAAATAAATAAAATTAATACAGTATATATTATTAAAAATATATTTTCGTCTATTAAATAAATTGACGAAAATAGTACGTGCTTGAATTATGCATATATATATGTAGAAGTCTTAACTTTCTGCAAAGTGATAACACGTATCACCTACGTATGGGTGGTTACGCTATTCTCATCAACTGGTTCAATTTGAAAAATTAACTTTGTTGGATTGTCCATTTCTTTAGGAAGAGTAATATTACACCACGTTTAACCATTGCACCTGCAGTCGGAGTTATCTAGAGCACTTAGAATGTCACATATATCATAAATAAGTCTTAAAATCCCACTAAACCACGCGTCGCGCGCGCCGCTGGTAAAAATCAGAAACGTATAACGCAACTAATCCATTATATTATCATATAAAAACATGAAAGTAAACACATTCATCACACACAAAAGAATACATTAATATTATAAAAATGTATAAATAATTTGGTACATAAATCATTAGTGAAAGAGGCCAGTCATCAGCTCATCCTCACGAAGCTGAGCTTTCGTTCCTTCATTACAATATACGGTACAATGGAGATTGCGTTGAAAATGTGACCCAATTTTCTGAGCCATCGAGTTCAAATTACTGTATATCGCGTGTTGCACGCCGATATGGAGCTATTCATACTGGTCTCGTTTAGTGGTTTTACTCGCGAAATTTTAATTTAAAAATGTATGCTACAGAGATGGCAGGTTTTGTCCAACAGTCAGAGTTAGGTAACAATACATATTTTTAATAGCTTCGTGCTGTATTTGGCGTATAGTAGAGCTGGCAAACGAAACCTATTGTCAAGACACTCCGTTGTCATCTACCGTTCAATTTTCGAGACATTACGTGTTGATAGAACATAACGCGTGGAACTCAACGTAATTGTGTCCATAGTAATATTTTAAAAACAAACATATATTTTACGTAATCCCATATCTACATACGAGTCAAATCAAATGGATACCTCGATGATTGCATATTAATGTTGCCGTGTCATTCATCTCTAATAGAAGCGTTTTACCGCCATTATACATGTTAGAGTCGTACATGTGAGAGTTTCCGCTACGTAGCGGTTTTTGAAGAAAACAATTTGTTATAGTATCTGTGCCACTTGAAATGCTAAAATCTATTTTTAATCTGTTGTCAGTGTGCGTGACAGACCATATTGTAGCCATAAAGAGAGTGCAGAGGATATTTTTAATGTACGTCAATGACTCACTTAGTTAAGTTAGTAACCCTTGCGTATTTTGTGTATAATAGCAGTTTAGTTTCAATTATTAATTTTAACTAAAAAAAATACAAAAGCAGGAAACTATTAGCGATTGAAGGGCATTCAAAAACACACAAAAAGTTCGACCATTGTCCACAAAATAAATTTACACAGAGAATTGGATTTTTTCTTGTGTCATACAAAAACTGATGCTAAACAATAGGTGTTATATTTAAACTGTCGGGTGACTGCGTAACGACATTTTATGTTTTACAATGTTTTCATATTTTAAGAATTTGGTGGTAAATTGATGATGTAACGTAATTTATGATTAGATTTCTGTCTTAATTTTACATATTTAAATAAAACTAACGTGCCTGAATGATTGACTGAAAATGTTTGAAAACTGAAAATATTGAACGCAGAAAAACGAAATTTAACATGTAGGTTGTCTGT
This sequence comes from Heliconius cydno galanthus, assembly GCA_036379175.1. Classification (NCBI taxonomy): domain Eukaryota; kingdom Metazoa; phylum Arthropoda; class Insecta; order Lepidoptera; family Nymphalidae; genus Heliconius; species Heliconius cydno. Next base: position 1,031,027 of record JAKRZM010001320.1, read on the forward strand.
CGCTGTTTTGGCGAACAAAAGAGTGTTTCCTCAAATTCTTCATTCAAAGCAACAGAAAAAAAAATTTTTACAATTACGTGTTACAATTATCTACAAACTGAGAAATTAGTGATAAGTTAAATATTGATTTTCTTATAGATTGTATAAGTATAAAAATAATATTTTTCTAATTTATTGCTTCAGAAATAATTCATAAAATAAAAAAAAATCTCTATTGGTTTTAAATATAGTATGTATACCACAACTTATATTTTTTCATAATTCTTTTCCTTGCACTACTAAATAAAAATCTTCCAGATACCTACTAAAGATAAACCCAATAATGTAATGAAGTTTTGATCAATTTCATTTTCCCAACCGATATTACATTGTTCTCCGCGAGCGCGTCGCCATTTGTGCCCTAATCGAAATTTACTTGAGCGTTCAAATTATATTTTACTTTCATTTTATAAATTAGATTTGTTATATTGAAAATATTTTATTATTTACATTAAGTATTAAGTATTCTTTTTTATTTTAATACATTGATAAATAATTTTAGTGGCCTAGGGAAACTTTTTAACCGTTTATATATAGGAAGTGTGGCAAATTATTATCGTAATCTTAAATCTATACATATTTATATTATATCATTTGTTTCCAGGTCGTCGCCCGTCGTTCGGACCTCAAGCTCATAGTGACATCAGCCACAATGGACTCTTCGAAGTTTTCATCTTTCTTTGGGAATGTACCCACTTTCACAATCCCCGGGAGAACCTTTCCCGTTGAGACGTTCTACGCGAAAAATGTATGCGAAGATTATGTAGATGGTGCTGTAAAGCAGGTAAGTTATAATAGCTATAGGAATTTGCTAACTTCACGCTGTATCCCGCGCATAGATTAACAGAGGGAACCTGGGAACCTAGTATTAAGACACTCCGTTTCCCACTTCCCACAGAATTCTGGAAACATTGCGTGTTGAACGGCGGAACTCAAAGCTGCGCTTTACCTCGATACCAGAGCGAGGAGATATAAAGTATGCAATATTTCAAATGATTATAGAAATTGATCGATGGATAGTGGACTCGATTTTTATTTAAATAATATGAACACTCAGCAGAGAGCATGGTGTTAAGACAATCCGTTCTCCGTTTTCCAACTAATTCTTATNGCGAGCGCGTCGCCATTTCTGCCCTAATTGAAATTTACTTGAGCGTTCAAATTATATTTTACTTTCATTTTATAAATTAAATTTGTTATATTGAAAATATTTTATTATTTACATTAAGTATTAAGTATTCTTTTTTATTTTAATACATTGATAAATAATTTTAGTGGCCTAGGGAAACTTTTTAACCATTTTTTTATAGGAAATGTGGCAAATTATTATCATAATCCTAAATCTATGCATATTCATATTATATCATTTGTTTCCAGGTCGTCGCCCGTCGTTCGGACCTCAAGCTCATAGTGACATCAGCCACAATGGACTCTTCAAAGTTTTCATCTTTCTTTGGGAATGTACCCACTTTCACAATCCCCGGGAGAACCTTTCCGGTTGAGACGTTCTACGCGAAAAATGTATGCGAAGATTATGTAGATGGTGCTGTAAAGCAGGTAAGTTATAATAGCTATAGGAATTTGCTAACTTCACGCTGTATCCCGCGGATAGATTAACAGAGGGAACCTGGGAACCTAGTATTAAGACACTCCGTTCCCCATTTCCCACAGAACTCTGGAGACATTGCGTGTTGAACGGCGGAACTCAAAGCTGCGCTTTGCCTCGATACCAGAGCGAGGAGATATAAAGTATTCAATATTTCAAATGATTATAGGAATTGATCGATGGATAGTGGACTCGATTTTTATTTAAATAATATGAACACTTAGCACAGAGCATGGTGTTAAGACAATCCGTTCTCCGTTTTCCAACTAATTCTTATACATTGTGTATTGAGTGGTGGGGTTGCGGTAATTGTAATGTTGATAAAACTGTGTTTACAAAAATGTAGTAACTGACAATTGTTTTAGTTAAATCACTTTTCTTTATAAGGTTGCAATGTCAATTATAGAATATCGTAGTCGAAGCAAACCGAGACAAATATTTAAAATTAATTTCTCACCGAGGCCTACCTCGCTAGCAGATGACTGTCCATCTTTAGAACTTCAATATTATGTTCTAAAACAACTTAGTTAAGATGGAAACTCCTGTAACCATCATTTTAGAGCATTTTGCAAGTCTAGCTCAAGTCAATGAACTGTATGGATTGCTTCGTAAAGTGTTTCATAACTTTGTGCATATTTCTATGTAAATTTTTAAATATTGATATTTTTTTAAGACATTGCGTATTGAATGACGGAACTTATCACGCATTACTAAGACCTGTAGCGTTTCCTAACTGTTACTGAAAAATATTTTAAACTATATCTATATATTTAAACTAAAAGCCTCCTTCATTAATTTATATGACAGCGTAGTAAGGTTGGGCTTAATAGCCCTCCCTATAAAGTGGACAAACATATGTACATATATTGTAAACCTAATTTACGTAAATGGGAACATTGATGTAGCCATTAGCGAATTGTTTTAATGTTTACAATTAGTCACCGTAATCTAGAAAAAGCTTAAGGCGTCCCTAGTGACGTTTGTAGCTACAAATTCACCCTATTCGCTAGTAAATACCAATTGCTTTTGTTTGCCATTACATTAGTAGTAGTCCACATGAAACATGAGACCAGCTTTACAAATAAAACCTTTTATTTTCAAAAAGAAGGAGGCTATATTCGTTAACTATATATGTTTTTGTTTATCCCTAAATAATGAATCGTTTATGGGCCACTTTTATTTATTTTTTGTTTAAAAGAGCGTACTTCTCCATGGTCCAATTACCCAGTCAAGTCAAAATCTGATAAGGGAGTAATCGATGGAAATCGAGGGAATACCATCAGATCGGCACGTACTCCAATAATGACTGATCTTAAATAGGAAATAGGTATATCGTTATTATCAGCTTCGCGCTGTATCTATGTATGTATATAAGTATCTATAATTTAACTTTTATTTTTCAGCTGTATATATATATATGAGGAAGTGAAAATATTTCCCCCAGCAGGAACCCACAACCAGTCACGCTTACAGTCACACATTACACTTAATGAGTACTTTTAAATTTTATTACTTTAAATTAGTTTATTTTTTTAAATTATTAAAATATTATTTTTTACAATTTAGTTTTGCTTAAGTTATAATTTTGATGTCGGCATAGTATTTCAATAGAACTATTTCAATAGCTTCAAACACGAAACTGCTTCTCCCTAAGATAAAAGTATTCCACTGCGAGAAACAATGTTAATGGCTATAATAATCTTATAATTATAAAATCCAATGCATTGTATCGTAATTGCTAACATAGTACAAATATAATGCATAATAAAGTTTACGATACGCACGAGCACGACGCACGTGTCACGTGTCATATACATGACAGTTGACATGCGACAACCATTCGTGGTTCACCGCTAACTGCGATATGGCTCATATTTTTAGATTTTAACTAGATTTTCTATGCCTCTATTTATAGAATAATATTATATAGTATATAGAAGAGGATATACACGTTGGTTTCGGGTTCGATTTTCATACGGAGGTTTAAAATATGTCCGTTTTTCCTGTTTGTTTCACTTTAGACAAAGTGCGGAGTGAGTTTCACTATTTGACTCACCCCTAGATGGGCGATTTTTCCGTATCAATTTCATGATCGTAGATGAAAATATAGAATGTGACTTATAAAAGTTGACAAACTTAAATTTGCGGATGTGGACAACTAATTTTGTATGGAATTACATACAAAGATGTATGTAGGTCCACACCATAGTTTCTGATTTCACGGAAACCTAAAACCGAAGAGTCCCCTATTATCGCATTGTTATTGCCGCAAGATTGAAAAGAAATATCTCAATATGTATTGTACCATAAATAAACTTCTATTTCCACATGTGGTACCTATGGTAGTGCAAAAATGCGTCTTTTCTTACGCTCATAGACATTGATTAATCTTAAATTGTCTTTAAATTGGCCGACAAATATTAAAGTACGTTTGTAAGAAACATCTTGAAGCGCGACATTGACTTCCTCTATTCAACACGCAATATCTAGAAAAGTTGAATTAGGAAAGTGGAGAACTGAATGGCTTAATAACACCAAGTCATTCAGTTCCCCATTTTATACTCCCTCTGTCTAACCTACTATATGCGGGATACAGCGTGAAGGTAGAAAAAATAACTCATCATACAATAAGGCAGCGCGTAAAATCTACATTCCTCCTTATATGCAAATATTTATTTTGCGATAGGAAATCTTAAAAGGAAAATTTTACTTGCTGACGGTGACATTGCTCATTATCGTAAGGTCGTCAATTCGATTCCGCTTTTAAACAAATATTTATACAGACTTTGTAATAAACTAACTATATAATATGTTTTATTATAGGCATTGCAAATTCATCTCCAGCCAGACGACGGCGACATTCTGATTTTCATGCCGGGCCAAGAGGATATTGAAGTGACCTGTGAGGTAAATACACTTTTGTTTGTATGTCCTATTATCAAATAGCGAATAAACGTGGGTTTTTACTAGATTTATTATATTGGCAACGTATACAAAATATACATTTAGTATACAAAAGAATATGGGATTGAATTGAAATTTGTATTGTTGTTTTCAATTTAATTGTTTATTTATGTAAAAATTTAGCTAAGCTAAGAATGAAATGGTTTGTCAATTGATTCTGACTGCTCTCTAAAATAGAATATACTTATAAAATGTTGCTTATTTACAATTTGATTTTTTTTTAGTTTTTAGTCATATCCCGCACACAGCAGGGTAGGTAAAGGGAACCTAATATATCCTACCAATTGATACAATTCCGTTTTTTTTTTCAGGTATTGACAGAACGTCTAGGCGACCTAGACTCGGCGCCGCCCCTCACAGTGTTGCCCATATATTCGCAGCTGCCAGCGGATTTGCAAGCGAAAATATTTCAGCGAGCGCCGCCGGGGCAGAGGAAATGTATTGTCGCTACTAATATTGCTGGTATGGATTTATTATTCGGATTTCGATTAGTGGGGAACAGAACGGAAGTGTCTTAACACTAGGTTCCCTCTGCCTATGAATCATAAATATTCATATTTTATTTTATAGATCCATCTTCATAGATGGATCTCTTAACTAATGTCAAAGCGTGATAAAGTCACACTTTTCGCCGTAAGTTAGGAACCTAATATCATGACATTCTGTTCTCCGCACTCCGTAATAATTTGAAACTAGTAACGGACTCAACGTTGCGCTTTCTCGTACCTGAGCTGTGAAATGAAAATGACTTATTTCTCCAAGTGGAAATCGAACCTATTTAGTTACTTTTTTTTCGCATAAATAAATATTTATTTTTGTTTCAGAAACCTCCTTAACTGTGGACGGTATAATGTATGTGATAGACTGTGGCTACTGTAAGCTGAAGGTATACAATCCCAGGATCGGTATGGACGCTCTACAGGTATGTAAATTTTATTTATATCATAATTAGCTCCCCGATAAATAACGTGGATTACAAAATGTAAAATCCGAATTGATTGAGAAATCGCGCTCGCCGTTCATAGTGCTCGCATACACTCTCCAAGGACCTCGATGACATGCTGAATTTTATCTTTCTACGTTGTTGAGAACAAAATGCAACGATTATGGATTCAAATCCTAATCAGAGAAATGAACTAGTTTCATAGTAACATTTAGCTCTTCGTTCAATTTTAAAAAGTAAGCACTGCATAGAGAACGGAAAGTTAACACTAGGACTCCTCTGCTTACTCTGCTGTGCTGGAATGTAGATTTTTTAGTCTCCATTGAATTATGATGTCTCAAAATTTCGAAACATATTTTAGTAGTATCTACAATTGATTATTTTTTCCCAAATAAAGATTTACCCGGTAAGTCAAGCGAATGCTCGTCAAAGAGCAGGCAGGGCTGGAAGAACTGGTCCTGGAAAAGCCTTCTGTCTCTACACTCAAAGGCAATTCCAGCAGGAGCTGTTAGCGGCCACCGTACCGGAAATACAGAGAACTAACTTAGCCAATACTGTCTTGTTGTTGAAATCGTTGGGAGTTGAAGATTTGTTAGCTTTCCATTTTATGGATCCGCCTCCACAGGTGAGATATTTTTTGTTTTTTTTTTAATTAAGTGTGTAATTCATTTGATAATTCCTTTTTCATTCTCTAAGCATATGATATGAAGATGTAGAGCGAAAACTTGCTTTACTACTCGCGTAGGAAGAAACCTTAAAAATAAAAAAAGCATTTTAAATATATATTTTTTTCGAATTATATAATTTTGGTTTGGCTACACTGTAAGTACTTATTGAAATTTTTGCTTCATTATAATATTTTATTTACTGTTGTAAGATTGTTTTAATATTATCATTTGACAATTAAGAAGATTTAAAAAGATTATGCTATTAATATCAGTTGTTATTTTGAATTGATTTGCGGAGGATTCGGGGGAAAGTGGGGAACAAAAGTATCTTAAGACTAGGTGAAGCTTAAAAACTTACTTTTTTTTTCACTTCACTTCGTCATTTGATTAACATATTATCGAACCTAAATATACCATTTTTTTAAACAGGACACAATCCTAAATTCAATGTACCAATTATGGATATTAGGCGCGTTAGACGGCACAGGTGCTTTAACGCCGTTAGGAAGGCAAATGGCGGAGTTTCCTCTAGACCCTCCGCAGTGTCACATGCTGATCGTGTCCGCGGAGATGGGTTGTAGCGCTGAAGTACTTATTATTGGTGAGTAAAAAGATTTTATTTCATAAAACAATACCATTTAGGAAAAACACTAACGTATAAAATATTCCCATTCGTGGCGCAAGGACACAAGCGTATACATGTAACCTCCAGCTAGATGGGGTGACGATATTCGCAAAGTGCCGGGCGACGGCTGGATGCAAAGAGCTGAAGATCGTGCTCAGTGGAGTGCTGCAAAGCGCAGCGTTGAGTTGCAATGCTTCAATAATTTGGCGTAAAACGGGGAACGGAGTGTGTTAACACTAGATTCCTTCTGCCGACCCTTCTGTGTGCGGGATACAATGTGGAGCTAAAAATTAAAAAAATATCCTTGTATAAACTAATAGTAAATTATTATATCGTCGGTGCGCCTGCCAAAACCGTTATGTGTATTTTTTTGATTTTTTTTT
>JAKRZM010001321.1:0-125238 GCA_036379175.1 Heliconius cydno galanthus
CCAGTACAGCTTATCATTAAATACTGTACTTGCAAAAAACATAAACTCTTGGAAGAACATAAATTAAGAATATTAACGAATTTTACATACGCTTATACGCATATTCTCTATCAAAATTATAAAAATACAAATGGAAGAATTATTTCGATACGACAATTAGTTTTAGATTTAGAAGTAATCGCGTGACTCCAGAGCCGGACTGTCTGTGCCCTTTTAGCGATGAAATTTCATGGCTTCCCGACGCCCATTATTTTTTATGATTAGTGGAAAAATTACTTATCTACTCGATTCGTATGACATCACCTAAATAAATGTCAAAGTCATTGAATATAACTCAAAAAGTGAAAAGTCCCTAACATAAGTCAAAACTAAATGTTATACCTTAATTTATTTATGAAAATGTAATTCTAATATATATTTACACTTCTAAGACGCCTTAAACTATAATTTGTTATATATTTTTTAACTAATATATCGTAAATATATCTTTTAACTATAAAAGGAAATAATAAAAAATATGTGAATTATTGCAAAATAATAAAATGAATCTAAACAGTAACGTAGATAATATCTATTACGATGATGTTCCCCCTGGAACTCTTAATAGTGATGATTTTTTTTGTACTGATAAAATCATACCGCGCAAAATCAAACCTCAAAATATTGTTGTAAGACTTATGGACAGGGAAATTTATGGTTCTAGAAAACCTGGATCTCATTTTCATGTAGTGCGAGAATTTTATCAAAATGTCTTTCCTAACTTAACTATAGTTAATGTAGAAAAGCCACCATGTTTCTTGAGAAAGTTTAGTCCTGATGGGAAACATTTTATAGCATTTTCTGCGGATCAAACATCACTGGAGGTGAATAATCTTTATCTAGTCTTAATTTAAAAGATTAAGGTGTTATAGATATTATATGTTAATTGTTTATTTATACAGATATATGAGTATCGAGGAGCTTCAGCTGCTGGTGATCTAGTCGCAGGATATCCATCAGATTTGTTAAATGCCGATGCAGATGTTCATCACAGAATAAGAACACATATATTTTACAGGTTTTTTAAGGTACTTTTTGTGACATGACTAAATAAATTTAGTTTAGTTAATCATTGTATAACATTTAATTGTTAACAAAGTTTATTTATATTGTGGGGCTGTTATGGTGTAAGGATAAATTTGTTTGATTGTAAATATCATTGTCTTAGATTTTTTTTTATTATTGTCATTTGCCTAGTCTGGTAGGCAAAGCATGGCATTAAGCTGCTTCTTTTATTACATTCTTTTAGCAATTATAAATTCTGTAATCTAGTTGTGTCTATTGTAATTCTTTTTATTGGAAGGTAGCACGAAATATGAATATGAACTATACATTTTGTTCTTGTTTCAGCCTAAATTCACAGTAAACGTGTGCCAGCAGAGATTGGTGTCTAGATCAGAGCGCAATTCTGGCCAAGTCCCTTTCATGGAGCAACAATTAAACAGGGAATGCAGTCTTTTTACAGAGGATGCCAGATATGTCATAGTTGGATCAGCAGCCCATATTCCAGATGACCTGCGGCCTCATTTTCATCACATTCATAGTAATAATGAAGCTGTTACACCAACTATAAGGTAACTTTTTGCATTATTATATAAATGTGTAGCTATACTCTAAAACTCATGTACATATTTTAGTATTTATTATACCAGTGACAAAAAAATTGTCTAATTAAGTGATTATTTATAATATTTTATTTATTTAAGAATGTTTTTCATTCTGTGAGTAATCTAAATATAGCACATTTTATTTTTTAAATTGAAATTAAAATTAAGTTCTTTTACAGATCTGCTTTGGAGGACTATTCCCTTCATTTGGTTGATTTGCACCAAGGAAAACTTTGTGATACTAAACATTTCCGAACTGATAAGATCTATCTTTCACACAATCAAGGTATTTACCTATATAAAGAGGTCTTAGCCGTTTTGTCTGTTCAACATCAAACTATACATTTATTTCAAATAGTGGAGGGGATGTTAATAGAAATCAGAAAAATTGGCAGATTTTGCTATGATGATGATCCTTATATTGTAAGCTCAGTGTTTTCCACAACATTGAACGAAAGACCATTTTATGAAGAGACCATAAATAGCCTAAAACACAGGTTACTTGTGTTTCTTTTTAATAGAGCAAAATCAATCAGTGATGATACGAAAGATCCATTAGAGTTAAGAAAATTTTATAAATATTTTGACATGTTTAAAAGCTTGAGAATGTGGAAAATGCAGCTGTTAGATGAAGATCACCTTTTTATAAAATATGCAAGTGAAGAGGTTGTGACGTTAAGAGTAGCAGAACCGAACAGTCAGTCTTCATTTTTTGTTATATACAACATAAGTGAAAGTAAAATTTTGGAGGTCTATGAAAATACATCAGAAGGTTTACTTCAGCTGTTTGAAAATTACTGCGATTGCTTTAGGAACGCGCGACTGTGCGCTGATTCGCAATTTACTTGCTCTCCGTCGAATAATTTATATGCGAGATTGACTCAGCAGAAATTCAAGCAGACGATCGTCAGAGCGATATATGGTGGACGGACCGAGGCGACTAAACGTATCCTAGCACAGCTGCCAATAAGCGCACAGTCGTACAGTGGCTCGCCCTATTTAGACTTGGGGCTGTTCAGTTATGACGACAAATGGGTTTCTGTTATGGAGAGACCTAAGGCCTATGGGGAGTATCCAATACGGTATGTATGCTATAATATTGCGTAATATAAATTAATAGAATATTTAAATTTGAAAATTCATAGTGGTGCAGGGGACAATGTCTCACTGTAAACAAGATGATTGTGGATTCGATTACCACTCAGGGTAATGAATTATTTTATGTTGTCCATTAAGTTCTCCTACTTTACTCGCAATGTCTTAAAATTAGGCGGAAATTGAGCAACGGAACAAAAATATCAATCAAAATACCTAAAGAATAAAATATATCAAGACTTAAAGAAACTTTTTTTCATTACAGTTTTTATGCGAGAGATTCAGGACTGTTAAAGTTTAAGATTTACGCTGGAGTTTTAGGTCAGTCGGTGCCGGCGAGTGCTCGACGGCTAGTGGCATTTACCTTTCATCCCACAGACCCATTTGCTATTAGTGTACAAAGAACTAATTCCGAATACATTGTCAATTTTCATATTAGAAATGCAGTTTTTAGTTGACAGTAATAGTGTTTAAGAGTATAAATATATACTTATATTTGTAACATAATTTCTAAATTCTATTATAAGGCTTAAAGTGGAAATTATAACTTGGAAGTTTATGTTTATGAATATAACAAATTATACATTTTTATTACTAATTTATCGTTTCATTTTTTTTGTATAACGCTCGTCGCTGCCTCAATTCGAATTAAAAGACGTTTAATACTTTTTAGAAAACGTAAAGAGCTTTGAACGTAACAAGATTTGAACCGTCCGTCATAGCTCTCTGGCCGCCAAGGTGTTTTTTAACTTTAACTAAATAAATATATTTTCGATTTATTGTAATTGAAACACAAACATTTTTAAATATGAGCATATCTGATGAAAAGTCATTTGTCATTTCTTGTCAAATAAATCATGAATTCAAATAAGTAACGTAATACAATTTTACCCAAGTATGCTGCTTCCTAGAGAACTAAGAATAGTTCCCAAAGATGCAAGTCAAATAATCAAAAATAAACAGTAATCTTTCAACATGATGCAGTGCAACCAGCCGTTATTCAGTACAGCCTACGAATGTAATTCATATTTGCCCATAGTTCCCAAGCCAGGTTAGTTTTTTTCTAATATTGCTTTATAGAATAAAATAATGTATTTTTATTTTCTTAATAAATTTGACAAAAATATTTTGTTTATTCAGCGCAATATTCAAACATAATAGGTGAAGGTGATATTAGACCAATAGTTTTACCAGATGGAAGTGTTCAGCTTTATTTTATACCAGCTAACTGGAACGGTCGGTGGCCCTATCAATTATATAATAATTTGAATGTTCCTTATCTCCCAGGAGTAATAAACTTGGATCCATGTACTGTAAGGAACATATCTCATGGGTAAGGTCATTGAAAAGTAAAATCTAAAGACTAAAGTAAATATAAGTATATTTCTTTAAAAGATGACTAATTATACTTTATCAGGGCTTGCAAGATTTATCCCGGATGTTTAACTTAGTAGAGTTTATGTAATAATTTAAAAGAAATAGATAAAATATTTTAATCACATACTTACACGTTTATCTTCATGTAGTAAAACAGATGAGGGTCTGCACACTGTTCTTTGCTCTCTACCCTCTTAAAAATAGTTTTGTGTTGGTTAAGTAGCTGTAACAATCATCATTCTTCGTAGAACTTCAATATTTGAGAATCACCAGATTCCTATGGGTTTTGGAGATAAATTGCCGACGCCGCAATTCAATTCAAAATGTTGCCTTAATCCTCCTTATACTGATTATACTCAAAAGGTAATTAATTCTTATTTTTTGTTGATTAACATTTGAGAAGCCGTCGTGGCGTAGGGGCAAGAACAAGGGCGTGACTGTAAAAAAACGCGACAGTTGTGTGTTCGATCCCCGCTCAGGGAAGGAATTATTATTTATTAATATTTTCATTTCTTTACTCTGATACCAAGGCAAAGGCTCGGCTTTGCCTTGGTATCAGAGTCACTTGGTATCTTAACACTAGATTAACATTCTAATAAAAGTAAACATCTCTAGTAAAACAAACAAAAACCCATTGTTGGATAATTGTCGTGTACCTTTTTAAAAATAAATCTACTTCACGCTATATCCCGGACATAGGAGGCAGGCAGAGGGCAGCTAGTTCGGGCGGAACTCGACGTCTGTCTCAATAATTTGTTCCCCCAAGTGGGGATCGGGTTCGACAACTACCGCGTTTCAGTCACATCCTTAAGCCACTGTGCCACGACGGGCTCGCTACCTTTTTTTCTATCTCAAAAATAAATTAATATAATAATTATGTAAGAATGTAAAACCTGTCATTAGCAAAGAAACGAAGAATATTTTCATCTTTCATTCTATTGTAATACATATGTATAAAATCATTTTATACTCGTACATCTTTTACTTACAGATAAGTAGCAAGTAGTAGCTTTTGTATTATATTAAATTTTACTACAGGACATAATTGTTACAGTTCCATAATGATAATTCTACTTCAACCACTGATATTTGTTATTTTTACCCGAAACTGCGACAGAATAGCTTTTTAAGCAATTGTGCGGTTGTCCAAACTGAGGTGCCTATACATAGTTTCTATCACAGTTCAACATATGATGGCCCATGTTACTGCCGAACAAACAGAGTTGCAGAAAAAGAGACGAATTATGCTTGTGCATGCAAGGGAGGATTGCATTCCGGTGTTAGTTTTATGTCAGTAGATGAGGAGATACAAAGGCCTAAGCAAATTTTAAAAAACAAAAAGACATCTACAAGCTGTTCAAAGCTTCATAAGAATACGAAGAGCGGGCACCAAATTGTTTGTAAATGTAGTAAAGACACTTCAGATAAATATGTTACAACATATGAGGACCAAGGGTGCGGATTCATGGTGAAAGATGGACGTCAAACTCAGACAACACAGCGAAAGTCGAAACGAACTAATATAAAAGCCGACATTTGGACTTCAAAGAAACGGCGTAGATCAAAGAGTAAATCGAAATCGCGCTGTACATGCAATAGTAGCTGTGTCTCTTTCAGTTCTTGCAGCAGCGCCAGCGATTGCGTTTGTCAGAAATAAAACTCCAGTTGTATTCAGTTTCTTATAATACATTTATCCTTTATTGTTACATATATTTACACTTTGAAAATAGTACAATAATAAACAAAAACAAAACGAGATTTTCATTTTCACATTTTAAAGATATCACGGTGTGCACGGGATGTGAGTCTTAAGTGTTCAGGGTAAACTTTAGACTAGTACATTCAGGTTTCGAGATATTATGAAGTTTCAGTAAGGTAAAGGAAAACTGCAAGCAAAATTATTTATTTTTGCAATTTGACATGACTTTGGTAAAAGTTGACTCTTGCGGAGTCGGTAGGACCTATTAGCGGGTGCAAACGTTATATATACTAATAAAATTTATGATGTACGTAAGTCATAAACATTTATATCAACCAACATGCAGTTTCATTGCTTTTTTTCCTAAGTAACTCTCATTTAACACGTGGCTCGGAAATTCGTTATTCTTTCAAATAGTTCAATAGAGTTGAACAACTCAAACAAGCTATATTAGAAGGAACATTTAGAAATAAATATGATAGTTTTACACGGTCAATCTCGTGGAATTTCGCTATCTAATATTCATTTATCTATTATTAAATCGTAAAGTTAAAAAGAACAAGCATCAACATTTTATACATTGCTACCCGCTAATAGACCATGTACGGCTCGGATTACTAACCAATTTCAAGAAATTTATAAATAATCGTAAAAAAACAATGTAACACTTATAACTAGTATTGCATAAGGAAAGTAAACGGTCATTCCCTTCGTGAAGCATTTAATACCAAAACATTGCTATTTAAAATAATATTAAGAATTGATTATACTATTTATAAGCATATTACTGCTGCAATCAAAGTAATATACATAGCAATACATACATATAGAATATGAATTCAATTTGTTTTCGAAATTACACTTTACACTTAAAATGACATAAAGAGGATATCGCTCACTCATACTAAAATAAATCATTTTAAACCACAACATATCCTCTGCTTGAGATTCCATTTTACAAATGATTGTCATGTTATTTTCTTTTTAATTTTCACAACATATGACCACATTTATTAATTCCAACAACATTTATTAATATAATTACGATTTTAAATTACCGCTGGTAATTACTAAATGTTAGCACACAACCTGAAGTCGGTTTGACAACTTTACTTAATTTGACTAAGCACACCTTATTACTCTACAGTGCAAATGCCAATGATGAGCGATTACAAGTCAATGACAAAAATAAAGTCAAATCTAAGAAGGCCATCCAGAAATTAATTCTCATAAAACAATAAAATAATTATATGAGAACAGTTTTTCCAAAATTATGTTTTAAAATTATATTTTGAATTGTACTATTACGAAATTAGGTACCCTTCCCCAACCCTTTTAACAGAATGTCACCCTTGTACCCCTACTTAACGAGTTACGTAATTTATGAATGGCCCCTAAAGGAATGTCTATTTATGTACTTAATCCAACGAGAAAAGATTGTTTTTATCTCATATATGGTATTAAATAAATAACTCGTAACCGCTCTACACTAACGCATACCCATTTGATAGACACAACAAAAGATCAGCTACAAATGCACAAGTAATAATAATATCAGACTTTAATCCTAACATTGTAAAGGAATGAATCACTCGTTCGAGCGACTTCTTACAACGGCGATAAAAATATAATATTTGTTTTTTTTAAAGATTATTACAAAATAGCATTTCCGTGTCCTTTGTGTAATAACAGGAAGTGCGGTTAATCTTATATTTAATTATAAATTATCCATATATATAACTCTATGTGCAATTTTATAATTGTTTACGTTTACATATTGTGATCAGTCACCATATGATTTATAGTAATTATATTGAAAGTAATATGATACAAAGAAAACTATAACCGTTATTTGACTAGACAGTACCATAGTACCGACATATGGTCGCGTTGACACTTTGTGGGGTATTTTTTTTAATTATAGGCCTTCGAAACATAAAGGGCTTTTAGTGATTGCGAATTTAGAAGATAATATCTTAGCTATTTCTTTTAATTATTTCATATTTAATTTTTATAAAGACGAAATTTTTTTTATATAAATTACATTCACTTATTATAAACATTAGGTAAGAACATGCATTTCCAAATAGATTGTTACAAGTTGTTGTTCTAAAGATTAAAAATAATTTTATAAAATACTGACAGTGTGTGTTTTTGCTACATATTTGAAAAATAATAAAAAAGTATTTTATCACAATACATTTACATTTATTCTTGTCTTAATATTAAAGGGTTTATGAAAATATTTGAACTGTAATCTTAAATTAGTATTATTACTAAAAATATAAATTATCAAAAGTTTCTATTATGTAAGTTGGTTATAAAAGTAATTATTACCAAGGCCAAAAATATTGTGCTTCGTCTATAAAAATTTGTGCATAATTTTATAGCAGCAGAAAGCGAGACGCGGCAAATTATTCTATTTCTAAACAAAACAGTTTCCATAAAAGGCCACTAAAAGCCCACATCACATTACAAAACTGGAGATAATCCTTTTCTATAACATAAATTCCATCTATTTGATACAATATTACGGTTACTTCTTAAGCGAGGAAGTGTCTTTATATTTAATCAAAATAATTTAGTATTCACGAGACGCTACAGTATGTAAAATACAGATTTGTCACAGCTACCACTAAACATCATAAAGTTATACTCCAATTGGCACCATTCATAGTGCAGCGTTCACTGAAACAAACACAATATATTAAACATATAAAAACATTCATTATTATTATATACAACACAAAGTAAATAATATTGGGAATTTTGTAACATTTACATATACTGTTTATTTATATAAATTGTGGTCCGACTGAAAACGTTTTGTGGGTTCACAACACTTAAAAAATATTTTAAAAATTTGTTGGAAAGTGGGGGGGAATAGAGAATCTTAACACATAATAATACACAGCAGCGTGAAACGCATAAAAATAAGAAAGAGAATTTGTATATCACTACTTAGTATAAAACGAAGATGCTTACCGCTGTCTGTCCCTATGTATGCCTAGATTTTTAAAACTACTTAACAATAGATAGTGATTCAAGAGGCAGGTTTATATGTGTATCAACATCCAATATGTAGTAGAGAAATACTGTTATTTTTAGGTTTCTAATATAATGTCGTAAATAATTACGTTAAAACGTAAATTCTAAGTGGTTTACAAACATACATTATATATTTAAAACACGACTGTAATTCAATGTATTAAGAATATAAGTTAAGCGGGCGAAGCCGTGAGCGGGTCGCTAGATAAGTAAAATTCAAATATGTTTTAGCAAGGACTTATATAAATCTTCGAAGGCCATCCATACCTGGTGCGCATTAGTGACGGTGGCCTCTCGTATGGCAGCGAGGCGGAGGCGCGTGTGCGCGAAGGCGGGGCGCTGCGCGGGGTCAGCGTGCCAGGCGGCGCGCATCACCTCGTAGGGGCCCGCCGGGCAGCCCTCCGGTGCCTCCATGCGGTAGCCGCGCTCCACGTGCCGCACAACCTCTGCCAGGGGCTGTTTGTAAACACATGCATGTCAAGACAACCTGTTCCCCAAGCACTGTCTAATAATTTTTGAATCATTGACTGATGCAACTCAATGTCGTGCTTTGTCTTCTTAACAGAGCGAGAAAATGAAAATATTAAATAACTAACTCCCTCATATGGAAACGGTCATATTGGCTTTGTGGCACAGCAGTCCCAAAAAAATAATGTCTCTATATTACAAAACGTAGATCAGTTCTTTGTATAATAAAAGTATGTGAAGTATGCCTTTATTTTATATAAAATACATGAGTATTTATTTTAACATATACTTACAATTCTAGGATATGGCACTCTTCCAAAGGAGTAGATTTCCCACAAGAGTATACCAAAGCTCCACATGTCAGACTTATTCGAAAATTTCTGTAAACAAATATTTTATAAAATAAATAACAAATTAACCATCATATAATACAGATAAATCTTATTCTTCTAACTAATAATAATTAAAAAGTGACGACATGGGTAAAGGTAATACATCATCACATAATTTGTCGTTCGGGATTTTTTGGTTTAAAACTGTTGGAACTACGTTGCAGCACTTTCACATTTTATCGAATAAATTAAATAAATTCCACTTTCAAATTTGAGTACTCACGTTGTACTTGAGCGCCTCGGGTGCGGTCCACTTGATGGGAAGCTTGGCCTGCACGCGCAGCGCATCGGCGGGGTCGTCGGGCGCCGTGTCCTGGCGCGCCAGCCCGAAGTCCGCCACCTTGGCCGCGCCCTCCGCCGAGATCAGCACGTTGCGCGCCGCGAGGTCGCGGTGCACCACGCGCTGCCGCTCCAGGTACTCCATGCCGCAGCACGCGTCGCTACACGATACAATACGTTTATAATTACGTCAACCGTAGTATATTATAACATTATTATTTATTTTCAGCTACACACTTTATGTTGCATATAAAAGAGCCTACCCTACTGAGAAGGAACCTAGTGTTAAAACACTTCATTTTTTAAAATATTACATGTTGATTGGCGAAATCAACGCTGCACTATGTCTTATCAAAGTGGAGAACTGAAAATAAACCAATCCTTCGAGTCAAGATCTAACTATCGTGTTTACAATCAGACGTCATCTTAATGCGTCACTATAGCCACAATAGCCCATACATAGTAGGGTAGGCAGAGGAAAACTGCAGTTAAGACACTGCATTCCCCATTGAGAAACTTCCGTTACCTACTTTTCCGCCGAATTCTTAAAGCTTTGCATGTGCAAGAATTCAAATAGAAGAACGAAGATATTAAAATATTTAATATTTCTTTCGCCCGACTGGGAATCGAACCGATAGCATGGCCTTAAATTTATAATTTGACTAGTGAATAATAGTACATATTATTCAATGGGAAATAGTTATGCTATTGTTGTTTCATATTATGTAAAATTATATGACAAGTTACAATTGATTACAGAACCCTAGCAATTTAAATAACAATCGTTATTATAGGTAATTGAAATAGATTGCTAAACGTCTATTTTGTCTATTTTCTAAATAAGTAAACAGGAAATACTTAAAACGTGAGCCACTACATACACTGAAGATTATTGTTCAAACATCCTCTTAGTAAATGAACAAAAATTTTATATTTTTTATTGAGATTTAGCATTGCCAAAAGTCTCATACCAAATTTCTTTTCTATCAGCTTCACACTGTATTTCCGGATATCACAGAACAGGCAGATGGACGTACATCCCACTGTAATTTAAGTTTTTCACACCATACCATACCATTTTCGAGGCATTAGGCGTGTCGAATAACAGAAATTACCACCGCGCCGTTACCTTGTTACCAGAGCAAAGAAATTAATAATATTAATGCCTCCTATTGGAAATTGAAACCACAATCGTCGCGGTTGTAGTCATACGCTCTACTCCTTTGCCATGATGGCATCAAATATAATAAACAAAAAACAAATCAAATCAATACTAACTATGCAAAATTAATTTGATTCAACTGCGTGACGTAGTGTCGGCCGCGGGAGCGCAAGTAGTCGAGTAGGGAGCCCTGGGCGCAGTGCTCCGTCACTATGCAGGTACTGCCGTTGCTACTAAACACTACGCAGCCGAGTAGACGTACTAGATTCTCGTGTTTTAATGATCTGTAATGTTAATTTTTTTTAGTTTACCGCAGTATATGTGGAAGGAATTTAGTGTTTAGGCTGGCGGAAATCAACGTAATATTTTTGTCTTAGCAGAACAGGGAAATGCAAATTATTTCATTCCCTAAATGGGAATCAAACTCACAACCACTGCATATGCAGTCAAACGCTCTCGCGCTACGCCACGAATTTAATATGATTTAGAGCCTGTACATATTAATTAATATTGGAATACAATTCTTTTTCTTGGTGCGAACATATTTACATTAAGTAAGTCTGTATTAAGAATTTGATAGTACGAGATATTATTATTCTTAGGTTACATTGTAATTATGAAAATTAAAATAATAATTTAACATAAACATACGCCATCACGCTAGCCTCCGCTCGAAACTTGCTAGCTGCCTCGCGATCCTTTAATATTTTAACAGCAACTTTCTGTGTGCCATTGAGAATGCCCAACATCACGTCGCCAAATTCCCCTTTGCCTATATTTTCTCGGATTTCTAAATCTCGTTCTGCTATTATCCAACCTGTAAAATATGAAAAACTAGATAATTAATATCAATATTGGAAATATGATATATTTTTGAATGTATAAAAATGAAAAATCATTTGTATACAAATGCACGAATTATATTAGTAGTGCGTGTGTATGTACAAGGTATATAAATATACTAACGCGCATCAAACTTCTGCGCCCCGTCGGTGGTGTCGGCGGGTAGGTGCGGGAACGCGTGCTGGAAGTGCGCGGGCGGCAGCGCGCTGGACAGACTCGGCGTGGGGGGGTACGGTGGCGGCTGCTGTTCACATATGATTTTTCTTTAGAGATATCGATTTTACTTAGTTTTATTTATCTCTAGTGGTTATTATTACTATTGTTTTATATTTAAATAAGGAAAATATTATTTATTTTATGCTTTTTATAAAAATTTAGATAGTTTTCCAATACGGAAACACTAGCTTTGTGGTTTAAATTTTAATAATAGAATGATTGTTGAGATTGTTGAAATAAATTAAGTGTAATTAAATCTATATCTGTGATTCTTACAGATCAAATGCAAATGATATATGGTATCTATGTTTAACAATCTATTTATCCTTCCTGCTTCTTCTTCCATAGTATCCTTAAATTAGGGAGATTAATTATTATTACATGTCTATATACCTGTGGAAGCGGTGAAAAAGGCGGTTGAAGTACATTATTATTATCGGCACCATTGGGAGACGACTTTGGGAGCCATCGTTCTAACTTTGTACATAGTCCATCTGCATCCTTCACATAATGCTGTAAGAGAAAATAATATTATCTTATAAGTATTTTTTTTTTATAAATTTCACTTTAAATACATTATATATTTACTTTACAATGTTCACTTCCAAATCATATTTAATGTTATAATAATAAAACGCAATAAATGTGTACCTGTATCAGATTCGGCATGGTATCAAAAAATTCTTCATCATCAATTGTAAGACGTTGATTTTGGCTGTCTAATGCAGTGGCCCATTTTACTCTAGAAAAGATGCAACAGCATATTAACTTATGTAGGGAGAATTTTATTTCTTTCCTATTTATTTAAGCATTGTATAAGATTTTTTTATAAAAAAAAATTAAGCCTGAAAAATTATTTTATTTTTCAAAGCTATAGTCAAGAAGTAACCTTGGTAAATATTTCTATTTAATTTTCTTAAATACGCCAATGTCTATAAATATGTGAAGCCAAAAAAAATATATACAATATAATTACCGATAATGTTCAACTCTTCCTCTGAATCGCACACACAACGTATGATCACCAGGGAAGTTGGTGCTCTCTCGCACCAAGAACACGCCGTCCGGAGACCCCGACAGCAGCGCCTCCGCGCGCTCCCGAGATATAGCGCCGTGATGCCATCTATATTAAAAAATTGGATATAAAAATATTAGAATTGTGGAAATGTGAAATATTAAAAAGTAACATGATATTTTTTATAATATTTCTGTAAGTTCGTCTGTACAGTAAAATATTTCTTATTAAACCATTGATAATGTGTACGATTTGCTTATTTACAATTTTACTGTGTTGCAAGAAAAAAACGCTGTTTTTCGGTGTTGGTATTACCACTTAACATTAATAACGTATTAGTCTTGAAATAGGTAAAAAACGGAGCACACACAATATCTTCTTTAGTAAGTTATCTCTGGCTACTTCTCTGAACATGGAATAGGCATAAAAAAATATTTTTATGTTAACTATAAAGTTAAAAAGTAAACATATATATGAAATAATTATATCTATGGAGGGGCAGATCGAAATTTACAACATTGGCACTGCCTTGTGACACTAAAGGTTTGCAAATAATCTGTAAATAAATACAATTCTTCAAATAAATCTTAAACTACAATTTATCTACACTCTAGAAAAGATAATACATTTAGTTGGGGAGAAGGGAAATTAAGAATTCATCAGTATCTTAAAAATGATAAACAATACCTAATGTTTGTAAGAACGAGAATAACTAGCAATAATTGTGAAATACTAGAAATTTATATTGTTACAAAATTTAGAAAACAAACAAAAAATCATGATAAAAAGGAAATTGAAAAACTTATATAGTTACTCAAAATCATAGCAATCGATCAATGGCGATGATATTATATCCGGACTTTGATTTTCACTGTCACTTTCCATACTCACAAAAAGCAAACTAAACCGTCCAGAATCAACGAGAGATAAACTAATTATCTTATCAAGTTTCACATTTCATGTCTGCAACATGGTGACGGCGATTATCAAAAACTGATTATAATATACAATTTTTCTAATGATTTCCGATAAGATATTATGTGCCTAACATTGTTGTAAGCTTGGGACAAAATTGTATAAACGTTTTATTAAATAAAGGTTGTTTGTAATAACTTTTCTAAAAATATATTTTTATGTAATTATTTCGACGTAAATCGGTAAAGATGTATGGTAGGATTGTCTACTACGTTTAGACAGTTTACAAGAGACGCGTTACATTGTTTATACATTACAAAATCCCACTTTTTATTTTCTTAGCTGTTGATTTTAAAAACAAATAAAACATTTTTTATTCATGTACATTATAAATTATGCTCATAGTAGGTCCACGACTGTAAATAATAATGTAAAGAAATTAAATGATAAAGGCTTTGACAATAATCGTAATATGAGA
The DNA here is from genome assembly GCA_036379175.1 of Heliconius cydno galanthus. NCBI lineage: Eukaryota > Metazoa > Arthropoda > Insecta > Lepidoptera > Nymphalidae > Heliconius > Heliconius cydno. The sequence goes on from JAKRZM010001321.1 coordinate 14,634, forward strand.
GCTCGAAAAATTTTTTTTAAGTTTTCACAAAACGAGGAATTTACTATATTATACAAATACTTAAAAATAATCTTATGTTTGTATTACTTTCCCGGAAAAAACTTCCAGAGCCATCGTTCCCCACTCGAGGAAATAGATTATGTTCCGAATAGAGAATGGAGCATCTTGACACTATATTCTCTCTGCTGATAGTACTAAGGAGGATAAATCGTAATACTATAAAAAAAATTAAAGAGCACTTACGGCCATGACATGTTGCCCAGCCTAGTAGCTGGAGGCGGTGGGTTTTGTCCCGAGGAGTTCACTAGTACATCGCTCGCTCCTTTTGGCACCACTGCAAATATTATATACATTTTAATATCAAATATATTATCATAATTATAATCATAAAGTTAATTATATGGCTGTTGTGGCGCTACAGTTGTAAACGAGAAGGTTGTGGTTTCGATTACCACTCGAAGAAATCAGTTATTTTTTATTTTCTGGTATATGCGTGTTATTGAGTTACGCCGCTCAATACGCAATACCCTCAAAATTCAACAATGTCCATGCATTGAAGTGTCCTAACATAACGTTTCCTCTACCTATCCTGTAGTATGCGGAATATAACGTGAAACTATATAAACAAAATTATTAAGTCAGTTACTTACTATAAATATATATTTTAATATCACAATTATATAAGGGTGTATATAAGTTTACAAACACAATATTACATTGCCACTACAATTCTGTTCTCATTTGTAAATAACTAACGGCGATGACACATGAATATTCCAGATGACTCAATGTGGTTTTAGTTTCACAGTAAAATCCAGTGCAAGGACACTACATTATCATGAGATTCACAAAAGATTTTATGCATACAAAATACTATTAAGAATTTTATAAATTTAAATAAAATTAACAACATTTTTACATAATTCTTTTTAAAGAATTCCACAATTAAAATATAATACAACTTTTTAATTAGAAGATATAAACAAAATTTAATTACTATGACATGATTATACAAAGCTATCACTATGTTTAACTATTTTGTAAAGGTAAATTCATCAGTTGAACGTAGAAAATATTATGTATTATTATATATGATAACATTTAGTACACTAAACTCAGGATGTGCTAATAATTCGATCAAATCACGTCTCATGGAGCAATTCTAAACATCTGATGCATGCTGGCCACGAGACCAATAGACATATTACAAAAAGAAGTGCAAAATAAGTTCCCAGATTTTTAAGTAACAAAAAATAAAAAAAATATATATTAAAACAAAAGTTAAGTCAGTATTTTTGTTACCCAAATAAATTTTCTTATTTTAAAGTTGTACACTGACCGGGATTTTTTAATATACGGTAAAATAAATTATGTGAAGATTTTATTTAGCACATTAGACTTTAGTTTGACTTCGAGGATGACTTCCAAATGGCGAATTGATAGCATACCAAGCCATATTGAATATTTTCATTTCCTCACTCTGGTAACGATGCAAAGTGCAGTGTTGACTTCCACAACTCAACACGCAATGCCTCCAAAATTCGAGGGAGAGCAGGGAACGAAAATGTCTTAATGATAACAGACTATCTTAACACTAGTTTCACAGGTTCCCTCTCCCCACCCTGTGCGGGATATAGCGTGAAGTAAAAAAAAGGTAACATACCAGCAGTTGTTTGTGAGGTGTGCATGGCGGCGGGCACGGGCCCGCTGGGGGCCGCTGCACGCACTGACGAAGACATTAAGTTCTACAAGCAGAAAATTATATTATTTCATCATCATTTCGTTAGTTTCTATCCATCAATTAATAAAATTAAAAAACATTCTTGTCCCATTTCTTGTATTACAATTTAAATATTGCATGTCTCTCTGTTTTTCCCTGGAAGACCAGTGTAACCAAAAAAAATTTAAGTATATTTTTTATTTCTTTGAAAATATTTTGTTTTTATATAACTTTAAAATTAAAACATTTAGTAGTTTGAAATTATTATTATATTCCAATTTATTAACTTACACTATGTGGTATGGAATTCTGCAATGCTGTGGGCGAAAGGGGAGCATGAGGACCATTGCTTCCACTGACGCCTCCGCCGGTCTATTAATAAAATATTATTGAAGTTAGAGTTAAAAAATTAAAAGGATCAAGTTGATTGTCAACATGTATTAACGCAAACATCTAAAAAAAAAATTGTTATATAAATTAAGAAAACAATAACGTTATTAGTATTAATTCACAAGAAGTTATATTTTTTACATTTATTTTAATTTAAACATAAAAATTAAAAATTTAAGCATGTTATAATGAAAATAACTCCAGGTTACGTTACGTTACGTTACGTACATGTAATACCAGAAACCTTCAAGCCACGTTGTTCTGTCAATGATATTTTTGCTAATGTTAGTATGTATGACAACTTTGACGTGTGGGGACCGAATATCATAAATTTTAATCAGTTACATGTTTCCAAAATCAACCCTTTTTCACCTTTACCGGTAGTTGATGTGGGGGCTGCGCCCTTTTTAGACGAGCGGGGGCGGTGGGCGCGGGCGTGGCCGATGCGGAGTACCAGCCGCAGGGGCCAACGCTCTTTGTGCCGTGAACACCGTGCTGAAATATTCATTTTAAAATGTAAATAAACATATCTAATAACAAACAAATATCTAATATAAATACTTTAGAAATGGAAATAAAAGTATACATTTTAGAATTATGTAACCTTTACGTTGTCCACAAATTACATATTTGCAAAGTAAGCTGAAGCTTCTTTATTGTACTTAAAAAAAAAATATAATTATCAATTGAAGACAAAACACATTGTAAATAAAGCTTCAATGCAATTCTAAATTTGCTTTAATTAAGATTATCCTTCAATAACAAACCACGATGACATCAATTCAATATAATATCCTCTTATATAAAATGTTATATATGTACTATAAATCGAAATTCTAAAAATATATTAGTCAACCAAAATAATACAGCGTACGTGACATTCTTAAGAAATAAAACAATTGTTTAATTATTCAGAAAATTAAACATTGCCTTACTGAGTGATATTCAGGAGGAATGCGATACATACTGTACCCTTGTTTGTTGTACGAATGCATAGGAAACACCTAACTTTGCAAGACTTGGCCTAATGTCTGGGCAATCAGTCATCATTTGTTGGCCGGAATTTCATAATATATTATCGATATATATGTCTTTTTCATCTGGTTTTACCGTACCGTCGTAAATTGACCTGGTCATTGTGCACAGACCAAATTGTTTTGTTTCACCAATTGGCCAAATTGGTTTATCGCGATATTGGTCTGCTTAAAAACAGTTTTTTTTTAAACTTCATAATGCTACGCATATGCAATCTCTTTGCCTGCTGTATATAACCTTTTGTTATAAAATATAATTATAGCATTTACAGAATAATTTGTTAAGTAATTGCTTGTGAAATTAAAATAATATTTGCACAACTGTATTCTGTTAAATAATACGTAATAAATACCTTCTTGCATATTGTAATTATTTCAAATTTAACTTCAAAAACAAAAAGTTGTCCATTTTTTTAAAAATATTTCATAGTTTAACATTAGGTACCTGTGCCAAGGGCGGATGTGCCTGGTGACGATGTACATCAGAATTCATTTCGGTTGACGATTAACACCACCCTTTACTTGCACCTCATTATCTGAAGACAAAAATGGCTTGGTTATGGTATTTCAGCATTTGACGTTCGAAATGACTTGTGGTTTTGACGTTAAAGTTAGGAGAAATTCATCATTTTCCCTTTAATAAGTTAAATATATAAATAAAACAAATTAAATAACTCAGTATATTATTTTGACGTTAACACCATTATACACTTGTATTTGTGGGGAAAGTGTTCCAAGAAGGTAGCGATAGTAAGTAATAGATGTTGTAAAAGCACTGCTTATTACATTTATTAATGTTATGATATGTTTGTGCAATGTGCATATTACCTTCTTTTTAATTACATAGTTTTATTGTGAAAGTGAATATAGAACCTGGGAAACTAGACACTTCTGTTCCTCATTTTCCACGTAATTCTGGAGGCATTGCCTGTTGAGTGTCGGAATTCAACACCGCGAAATGCCTCGTTATTAGAGCGAGGAAAGAATAATATATAGAATTTTAAAACAATTTTATTCAAATAAATCACCTTCAATTGGCAAGCCTTTGTGGCTGACGTGGTAATGCAATATTTCTTTATACATATGTGTTATGTCTAACAGTCTCGGATTATATCGTAACGGAGAAATATCACATTACTGCAACAACTATAACTAATACTAAACATAACTGCAGGTTGAAATAAGTTGATCGTTAAATACAAAATAGGGGGAGATCTCGGTTGATCTTCGAAAACACAGTATCAAAGATACTGAAGGAAGGTCACGTAAACTGCATGAGGACCCCTCGAAGGGCATGTATGAAGAGGTTGATAACAGTGGACGAGGCGAAAGAGGTATGTAGAGACCGTAGCGCTTGGCGCTCCGTTCTCTCTGACTATCCCGCTAGGTTGAGTTTAAGTTTATTTTTCAAAATATCTTTCAAAAAATGTTTTAAGACAAAATTTACAGAATGATTATTCATATATAAATGTATCTACAGATTATGTTAAGAATAATACATATGACTGCTACGTACTTATTTTCTTAATAAAGTTTTTTTTGTGAAGTAATTGCACTTTATAGTTTGCACTAATGTTTGTTACATTTTAATACTATTTAATTGTCATCTTATTCTTAATAATTTTCCTTAATATATTAATGTCTTAACTTAGTTCTTGAACGTAATCTTTCTAATTAATCTCTTTGACAAACAGTTAATATAAATCGCACGTGTATAGCATCGTGATTATTGATTGTTATGATTTTTAAAGCCAATTTATTCCGCAGATATGTTAAATACACTTACACTTATTATACAAAATATCTCTAGGCATGCTACGCAGAGAACCAAGTGTTAAGACACTACGTTTTTCACTTGATTATCAATAAACACTTATGCGTAGTATTATTAAATAACGATATTAGAACAAAGGTGCGTCAATACTTATGCAGACTCATTCTTGCCATAATATATGTAGATATATAATTCAGCGTAAGTACAACCATCCGCGCGTGTACAGTATCGTGACTCTACTTCTATTACGCTTCTATGAAATAATTTTATATAAACGATTGTAACAACAGGAAAATCGCTAGCTAATTTAGAATACAGCAAAGTAAAATTACTTTCAATATGGCTATAAATCGAGGCAAAGCGCGGTGTTGAGTTCTGCCTTTACTCAACACGCAATGCCTCCAGAATTCGACAGAAAGTGGGGAACGGAGTATCTTAACACTAGGTTCCCTCTACCTACCCTGCTGTGTGCGGGAAACAGCGTGAAACTGTTTTTTTTTATGAAAATAATATTGGTAATGAAGCAAAACAATCCAAAAACATTAATAATAAAAACAAAACGGCGTAGAATGTAAAAAGACGTAAAAATATAAAATGTAAAACAGATATGTCTACGTACAAAGAGCTGATTATGTTGTATTTGTAATGCAATATTTCTTCACCGTGTCGAGTGGTCGAGAATATAATACGTATATTCACTCTATAACTAAATACTTCCCAAGGTTTAAGATGGTTTAGTTTCATTTTCAACAGTTTCAAATTCATAAGTTTTATTTTTTTAGGGTTCCGCATCTCAATAGGGAAAAAAACTTATAGGATCGCTTTGTTGTCCGCCCGTCAAGACCATTTATCTCGAATTGATATTACAGATAAAACTATTACAAACTTACAATTGTATTGTATGGAACCCCGGTGGGAGAGTCTACTCGCACTTGGCCATTATTTTTTTAATTTTTTAAAAATCTATTAAGGTAGGCAATTCGGTGGAACGTGGGAAACGTTGCATCTTAACACTAGATTCCCTCTGCCTACCTTGCTATGTGCGGCATACCTAGAGCATGTAGCTGATTTATTTATTTAAAAATCTATACTAATATTATAGCTGATGTTTGGTTCAAGGCGCTAACTCCAGGAACTACTGATCCATTGATGGAGAATGGCTGTAGGCTATATTACATCACGTTAAATAACTTTTATGACACACTCTAAGTATATACTAATGATAAAACTAGTAGTATATACTTAGAATGAACATATCATACACAATTATATATTAATAGCTATGAGAAACACAAAAAGTGCAAATATTAAATAATTTTAAGCATACATAAAAAAAAACAAATTAAAACATCGAATTTAATTGATTAGCATAAAAGGATATGTCCAGTAACGCTTACATCAAATTGCAATATAAACGTTTAGAAACCTAACAAAGTCTCAAATCCCAACAACAATTATTATAATATATGGAAACAACAATTAGCAATCTTTACATAACCCAGTAAGAATTTATGTATGTTTATAAGACGTTGCGTAAGCCCAGCGGCAGTGGTCGATGATTATCCAGTTTTTGCCGTACGGCTGCTTACGCCGGCGCCGCTTGCACGCTACCGCACGTTTTCTACATACCAAAACGATAACTTGTTTTTATCACGCTATTTAACGTAACCCTCATGGACGAATGTGCACATTGTGTACTTAGCAACTATAGACATTTTAATGCAATAATATAAATAAAAACTGCGAAATCGTTATAACACATCATAATAAAAAAAAAACAAATCTATACTAAAACTAATTAATATTTAATTGAGATTATTTAAATTTATGTTTGTATTTATATTTATGCATAAATTCATTATTTATGATGAAGAAGAGAACCCTGGCTAAATTATTCTTGGTATAGGAGCAAAGAGACCGCAGGGTTGAAGGCGCGTGCCGAGTTGAACGACCACCGAGCGCACGTTTACGTTTCACTTTCATTTTATCTTCGGTGCGTACTATGATTACGTCTCTTTCGCGATCAAAAACCAATTATAGTAAATAGTAAAATAATAGTGGCAGAGTATAATATTAACGAAGTTATCATAATTTTTCAATTAGATGCAGTGTATAACCAAAATGTAATAATAATATTATACTGAAATCCCAAGTAGGTTATTTTGCCAGGTATTTTGCAAAAATGTCATTTTTAAATTTTGACTTTTTTAATTGTCTTGAAATAAATTTGACTGATTTTCAATCTTCCTAATTGTACATCTACAAATTAATGTCGAAAACAAATAAACCACGTTCACAAGCCCCAAAACACACACTCATATTTCATTAAATCGCTTCATTTCCGCATGAAATATACATTTTTAAAAAATAAACAGAATATATAGGACCTTTAATGATTCGAATGTCGACCTTAATATAGCAGCAGCTTCCTTTTATACCACGGCCGTGTATAAAAAAGGAAAACACAAGTCTTAGTCACTTCCTCCCTATATTTAATATAGAAAATTGCAATTCATAACGTTTTCTCTGCCGTTATATGCATCTAATTATAAATACATAACCATCATACAATATATTTATGGGTAAGCTGTATTAGTTACTATAAATAAATAAATACAAAGATTTATCGGCTTAAGATAAATGAACATTAAAATTAATTTAAACGATTAAAAAATCGAATTGTCAGTATATAAACATAATTTTAATATTGTGTCCATATCCTTTTATTCCAAGTGTAATCTAATTTGAGATGGTAATGGGGTGAGTCATAAAACCCACGTACGTATAAGCCAGGCGGTCATATTTTGGCCTTGTACAATTGCGAAGACGTATTTCCACAAAACAAAACACGACAAACACCTGTTTTTTTTTCAATTCTTACTTTAATTAGATTATTAAATTAAATTGTAGTTATTTATTGAAGAATATGAAAATTTCCGCGATACGAGTTACTATTTATGTACAACATTCAGACGGTCGGCCGCTAAACTAGACAGCCATATGGTTTATTTTAAACTACGGTTTAACAGATTAGGTCCAAACAAGAGTATCGATTTTTCCACGAATAGATTTGCATAGCGGTTTTATGGAGATAGGTTTAGAATTCTATGATAGATTTATAAATTCTAGTTCCTGTTGAGTAATGCTCTGAGAACAGATACAAAGAATAGTGAAAATATTTCATTGGTAGCAAAATCTCCACAGTCAATAAAGATATTCAGGCTGAATACAATTACTAATTGTATATATACTAATTTGTATAAGTGAAATATTTATTTACGTTTATATTTCCATTTCTTCGCTCTGGTGTCGAGACAAAGCGCGGCGTTGAGTTCTGCCACTCAACACGCAATGCCTCNTCCAAACAAGAGTATCGATTTTTCCACGAATAGATTTGCATAGCGGTTTTATGGAGATAGATTTAGAATTCTATGATAGATTTATAAACTCTAGTTCCTGTTGGGTAAAGGTCTGAGAACAGATACAAAGAATACTGAAAATATTTCATTGGTAGCAAAATCTCCATAGTCAATAAAGATATTCAGGCTGAATACAATTACTACCTGTATATATAATAATGTGTGTAACTGATATATTTATTTACGTTTATATTTTCATTTTTTCGCTCTGGTGTCGAGGCAAAGCTCGGCGTTGAGCTCTGCCACTCAACACGCATGCCAGAATTCGGCAGAACACTAGGTTCCCTCTGCCTAACCTGCCGTGTGCGGGATACAGCGTGAAGCTAATTTATACTAACGCTAAAATAAAAACTATTCTACCTCTACCTTCCAGCAATAATCTGCGACAGCAACAAACTTCTCAGACATCTCTCAAACAATAAACACGAGACAAAATAAGTTATTGTGTAAAATTCGCAACAGCATCATCGTTTTTTTTTAAAACAAGAAAAAAAAATACAAAAAAATAATTAAAAACACTATTCACGTCAATCCAACCAGTACACTGTAAGCACACTTATAAAGACTCCCAATAAAGAGTGAAACACACTTATAAAGACTACCAATAAAGAGTGAAACACACGAGGGGATCTTTTGTTTATTTACAACAATACACCGAAGGAAGTCGGTCGGAAAGCAATGGAAAACTCGTAATTGTTCTTATATCTCCGATAAAACACAAATAACAACTTATACACGTGTTTTCATTCGACGACGTCCATCCCATGCGATCGTCAATCACAAACTGTCAGAGCGTAAGGAGCCGTCAACGCTACAGGAAAAGCTTAGCGACTTGCGCTTATGCTATTAATTTGTCTAGTTAAATTTTCCATATAATTGCTTAACCTAAATTATTGCAAAATAGTAATGTTGAAATATTTTAATTATTTATCATAGATATAATAGCACTTTCATTTTTAAATCAATTTTGTAAGTACTTTGAATAAAATTGATATGTTATAAGAGAAATAGTGGTTGGCTAAGATTTTTTTTTTATATCACCAACGTTTTGTCAGCACTGACCACAGCAAACTCATACACACCCCGCAATATTGTCGCAATAATAATAGCTTAACTGCGATTTAAATTTTGAAAAAAAAAAAAACGCAATAGCATTGGTATTTACGATAACTGGAGCGTGAGACGAATCGGTCGTACCCGTACGGTAATGTGTGCATCGCAATGTCCCGTGACCGAGCACACGGGGCTGACTTACTGAACGCCCTCCATTCAAACATACAGTTCAAAGCCAATTGAGACCAGTCGTGGCGCAGGAGCACAAAGTGTGATCATCCAGGGTTCCCTCTGCCTACCCTGCTGTGTGCGGGATACAGCGTGAAGCTGATTTTTTTTATACAACCTTACACAATATATATTTTTAAAAATGACGAGCAAAAGCTATGAAAAACGAAGAAAATTAACTAAACATATGGTTGAATAATTAAATAATTAACGCATTGTCGGTAATGTGGTACTCTTTGAATTAGGTGTGTAAACAGTTGCGGCGTTTTAGCACGCGGTGATGTCATCGGACGCGCCAGTTGTCTCTCCATCCGACAACCACAAACATATATGGACTGAATTAGTATATAATATACTCTAGACATATTCATAATTGAATATATAAAAAATAAAAATAGACAGGAAGTATGATTGCCATGCTTCTTAAGTTATCAATGTCTTGTTAGATTTAACTATTTTAAATTTAAGAACTATAAATGAAATTTGGAATATTATATGTAAATAATAATCCCATCAAAAACATAAATATAAAATGGGAGGCAAGTAAATTTTTAAGTAATGCAAGATATTGGGAGATCTACATATATACAATGGGTGCTGATTTCTGTGTATACAAAGTTTTACGTACAGACTTTATTATATCTCGGAGTTAATGTACTTTCAGTTTATATTGGACTCTTCAATCTTCCTCCTTGCATCCTTGCAATCCCTGTGTATGGCAACATACACCGGGCATTAATGCCGATAGTATCTATCTTTCTGTTTATTACTACTAGTTTAACCTACCCCACTTTGCCAATATCAAAAGCTAAAATGGTTATAATAAAATACACATTTCAAACTTTTATTTCGACTTAACACACTGGCACATGTCTTCTTTATAATTACATTAATTTTAAATATCTCCCAAAAATATTTACTTTGTATTAATTGCTTAATTTTTAGTAAAATCTTTCAATTATAGATAATATGTTTTCAAGAATACATAGTGCATTTTATACTGTATAACCTCCTTTGTGTGTTCTCTATTCAATGTGACATTGGCAAAATGGGGAGTGCTCAATTGGTATGTTCAGAATGCCATAACCAGAGAACAGAAGAGTACATCTATGATACCAGGCCATTGTGGCACGATGGAACAGTATCTGTACAGTATCTGAATGTGTTGGTTGTGGACCTGAGTTATGCATGGTAGTATGCATTATGCAAATTTGAAGCCTTTCTATGAAATTAAATTATATCAAAAAAACATAATTATGCTACATATCAATGCATCTTATAGTTGTGGCTAGAAATACTGCACTACAGCAGGATATTTATTTAGAAAATGGCCAATTAAGAATGTTTATCATTAATAAGAAAAGTGTTATTTAAGCAACCAAGATATTTTATAACTGCAGACTTGAAACTATGGCTACAATATAACATTTAATATTGTTTTTTTAAATTGTATTAATTTTTTTCTATGATTATATTTTGCTATATAATCAATTATAAGTCAGCTATTTATCAATACTATATTTTTAGTATAAGCAGGTTAATTTGGTCAGCTTAAGACTGTGTATCACAGCACAGCATGTGCAGTTTGTTATGGGTTCAATTCCACATAGTAAGAATATATCATAATAAAAACCAAATGCTTCAAAAAATTGGACAAAAAGCGGAGAATGGACAGTCTTATTATTGGTGATGGTTTCCTCTGTCTATCCCACTTCTACAGAAACATCTGTTATTACCGAATAAAAAAATAATTCTTTACCTATCAATAAGTACTGCTAATATTCAAGTCAGTTATTTTTAATTTTACATTTACACTTTTCTGTCTCTAAAAGGGATTCACAAAAATAAACTGATATAAAGATATATTAAACATAATAGTAGAAATTATTTTAAAAATACCATATAAAATATGTATATTTTATGAGTAACTAATTACAATTTATATAAAATTATAACAACAAATTAAGTCAAAAACAAATTAGCCATGATTGTATGGTAATTTTGAATGCAATGCTTATTGTTTTATGTCCACATTTTTACTATAACAATCATAACAAATTTAAGTACAGTCATGAATAAGTTGGGAACTGTTTGTAATGTGATAAATATTGCAATATTTACGTTGATTGTTATATAACTATACCATGAGTTTGGTAAAATTATGTACTTTATTGCTTATGATGAAGATACATAATGACAAGGAATATTTGCAAAAGTAATAAAGCTAAATGTTACAGTAAAATACAGCTACCAACATTTATCATTATTTTTTAAGGAAATTTTAAAATGTACATTTGCATTAAGCAATGCAAATAGTCGTCTAATTTACAATTAGCGATTTTTTATCTGTAAATATTGTATCGATTATCACACTAAAAGTCATAATTTCTGATAATATAATCAATTTATTACGGTCCTATTTTCTTATATATAAAAACATCTACCGAAATTCATAATTTCTTGCTTCACTACGTTATGAAGTCGTTCCGCCTACAATTTCCTACATTGCAACAACATGTCTAACGCTTTTATAGCATAGGAACTAGAATGAAATACAACTTACCTAAAATCTCATATTACTACTGAAGGACAAACCTTCAAAAAGTTTAATTCATTATTTAAATATATTTTCACAGCACTCTGCAATTATTTTACTAATAAACACAACATATACGTCACTGGAATATATCCGCCATTTTATAAATTTATTTTTATGTCATTACAACTTGCTGTTCTTCAAACAGATAATCTAAATCATATTGCATTTCTCTACGGTATTATTTTTTTCCGTTTCTGTATGTTTTTTATATTTTTTTTCATTATAGAGAATAAAAAAGGGGCGATATTTTTCAATAAATACTTTAAACATACATAGCAAATTAATAAAGTATTATATGAGCATGAAAAGTTTGATATGCTCTCCTCTATCACATGTATTAGTTTATTTATCTACTTACCAATCAGCCCAGGTATATTATACAACATTATCATAACATATTAACACTGTTAATATATATTACAAAATAAATCTATTAGGTACTAGGCTAGGTATTAGCTTGAGACTCATCTTACAAATTAGTGATTTATATTTTTTATAATACATATTACTTGATAGAATAATAGTCCCCTTAACAGACAATGTAAAAAAATTGGTATTATTTTTGATCAATATCTATTTCAGAAGCTTCATTTTAACAAATTCGGCGATAAATAAACGTGGTGAACGTTTACTTTTTCGCGAGTTTATCCTCCCCAGCAAGGAATAGATACTGTTCCCCAGGAATGCTATGATTCCGCAGTATTCGACACCATTATTGCTATATAAAAGTCACGCATTCAATTTTTTTATACAGTTGAACGCAGATAAAACTAATTGTAAACAATATTTTCAAGTACTTTACTAACTTAATAAATTTTACAGTAAATTACGGTACCTTTTTTCAATTCTTGTGTACCATATTACCGACAAGTACTCTATGCCTATAGGTTTTTTTTTCTGACAATACATTCTATTCCTACATATTGTCAAATTAAATGATAATTGATAAGTTGTCAAAGTCACATGTGTCATGTTATTCCTATTAATCTTATTTCCTTTATATTTTCTATAAACTTCTATGTCTATTATCTTGTAACTTTTTAGTTAAAAAATGATGATCATTCTTTTTAATTATATAAAATAAATGTTATTGTTAATAGTCTGTAAAACTTTAGTCTAGTCAATTACTGTCAATAGACATTATGTCTTTGGGCGACGAAAATAAATATTTACCATTACGAAATTTAAGAAATGTATGGAAAGCATACAGTAAAACAAAATCACTTAAATACGGCTTACCATTTGTAATATTTGTAATAGGAGGGTCATTTGGATTAAGAGAATGGACACAAATCAGGTATATAAACTTAGGTAACATATTATAATTTAGTCTTAGTATAGGTAGCTTAAATAGTGCTATATTTTATAATGCAAATTATTTTACAATACTTGATCTATATACGAGATTATAGTTTGATATTGACAAAATTGAAACATTTTCGAAACAATTATGTATCCATTTTATGAATAATTTGTTGTTGTTGTTAGGTATCAGTTTTCTAAAGTCAAAGGTGTAAGTAAAGAAGAAGCTGAAAAAATGGGCCTTCATCGTGACAAAGAAGTCACCCTAGAAGGCGCTTATGAAGAGATTAAGACTCTTGATATAGATAATTGGGAAAATAAAAGAGGTCCTAGACCATGGGAAGACAATGCAGAAATTAAAAAATAAAACTAAAATAATTATAAAATGATAGCATTAAAATAGTCTTATAATGTGAATTAAAAAATAGATGCTAATTAAATAAAATATCTTTGTTGATTGTATATTTATTTAATTCAAATCCATGCAAATTACATACATCTAAGATTATTATTTAACTAATTGCCACATAATTTCATTTGCATGGATTTCATACCCTGTCCATGAGTAGCACAAAACTGCTTAATATGTGGGTGGCCAAGGCCATATGTTCATCAGGATGGGAAAATAAAATAAATATCATTATTCCTCTTAAAAATTATTAGGATATTACCACAAAACCCATATGTTTAGTTAAAATTATGCATCTAATTATTTGCTATGTATCTGGAGAGTTAGTTTGCAAAACCAATTATAGCCTAGAGCTCATGTGCAATGGCTATTGGCTCTTCAACAAACGACAGTACAATTCTGAAGATGAGCATGTACAAATAGAAAAATAATAGAAAAACATTTACAAAATTATGAAATTATATTTCTTGAGTGTTCTTTACAAATCTTTTTCTAATATATATTCAATGTACACATATTTTTCTACTGTTTTACGAAAGGAAACAAAAGATCTTTTCATTATGTAATTATACTTTAAAATTGATGGTAAACACAAATGATGTTACAACGCAATATTAATCCGTGTTGAAATGTGTAAAACAAACAATATAATTTTTTTAATGACTTATCTTTGTTTCACGACAGCATGGCATGATTTATCATATGACCTAATTTTTGTTTGATGAGAATGAGATATCGTAAATCGGAATATTATATACCCATAAATTATAACTCAATTTGTATATAAATGTTGAAATAATTTCACAAGTTTTAATATAATGACATGGGCAATGTAATATTTCAAAATAATGACTAAAAGGAGAAAGCCTTACAATATCTAAAAAAATACAAATTATATGATCAGATAATTTGTACTATACATAAATATGAGATACCTTGTCTTTGTTCTTTATTATCATAAAAAAGGTAAATCAATAAATATAAATAAAATGAAAACGCTACGTCATGATGTTTATTCACGGACGTTCGAGAAATATTTTAAAATATTGCTGTCTCGCTATAGAGTGAGGTGAAGAAAGAGATAGAATTTAATGTCGGTGACCGTCGTGCGCAGACGTCAGTTAATTGATCGTAGTTTCTACATTGTATATAAAGAGCGAGCGCCATTTTGCTCAAGCAATTTCAAAGAAGAGTTAATACGAGAAGGAAGTGACTATTGGTGTTATAATACAAAGGCATTATTCTGAAAATATTTCCATCAAGCTAATATTTGAGAAAGGTAAATTCTATTTTATTTCTTTGTATTGTTTAATTATATTATTAGTGTTATATTTGCAAATCATTGGAACTGCGCAGTGTGAACAACCAACTCATATGGCTGACTCACGCCGCCATCTTGTTATTGTTAACTTTTGGGTCACGGTTGATAATTTTCGATCAATAATTTAGGTCAAATAACTACATATAGAAAGTTCTTTGTGAAATTTACTGATACTTTCACTAAAAGTTAAGTTGCTATGTCATTATATTAAACTAAAATATTAACATGCCTACGTGGATATAAAAGTGAGATTGTTTAGTACTATTCCAGTATATTTACAATGTTGCATGGCTTGAGATCATGAAAATACTACTCCGAGAAAAAACAAACATCAAAAAAGCTATTCAAATTAACTTTACTAGAAACATTTTAAATTTTAAAATATTTTTCTTTTTTTACAGATTCATCATGCAAATCTTCGTAAAAACTTTAACTGGGAAAACCATCACATTGGAAGTGGAAGCTTCTGATACAATCGAAAACGTAAAGGCAAAGATTCAAGACAAGGAAGGCATCCCTCCAGATCAACAAAGACTAATTTTCGCCGGAAAGCAATTGGAAGATGGGCGCACACTGTCAGACTATAATATCCAGAAGGAATCTACTTTGCACTTAGTTTTGCGTCTAAGGGGTGGAATGCAAATTTTCGTAAAGACACTGACTGGCAAGACTATCACTTTGGAAGTTGAGCCTTCTGATACAATTGAAAATGTTAAAGCGAAAATTCAGGATAAAGAGGGAATTCCCCCAGATCAGCAAAGACTTATTTTTGCTGGAAAGCAGCTTGAAGATGGACGCACACTATCTGATTACAACATTCAGAAAGAATCTACTTTGCACCTAGTACTACGGCTGAGAGGTGGAATGCAAATATTTGTAAAGACACTGACTGGCAAAACTATCACATTGGAAGTGGAGGCTTCTGATACAATAGAAAATGTTAAGGCAAAAATTCAAGACAAAGAAGGCATTCCTCCTGACCAACAGAGGCTTATTTTTGCAGGAAAACAGCTGGAAGATGGACGTACATTGTCAGATTATAATATTCAGAAGGAATCTACTTTGCACTTGGTGCTGCGCCTTAGGGGTGGAATGCAAATTTTTGTAAAGACACTGACTGGCAAGACTATCACTTTGGAAGTGGAAGCTTCTGATACAATTGAAAATGTTAAGGCGAAAATTCAGGATAAAGAGGGTATTCCCCCAGATCAGCAAAGACTTATTTTTGCTGGAAAGCAACTTGAAGATGGACGCACACTATCTGACTACAATATTCAGAAGGAATCAACTTTGCACCTGGTACTGCGGCTGAGAGGTGGAATGCAAATATTTGTAAAGACACTGACTGGCAAGACTATCACATTGGAAGTGGAAGCTTCTGATACAATTGAAAATGTTAAGGCGAAAATTCAGGATAAAGAGGGTATTCCCCCAGATCAGCAAAGACTTATTTTTGCTGGAAAGCAACTTGAAGATGGACGCACACTATCTGACTACAATATTCAGAAGGAATCTACTTTGCATCTGGTACTGCGGCTGAGAGGTGGAATGCAAATATTTGTAAAGACACTGACTGGTAAGACTATCACACTGGAAGTTGAGCCCTCTGACACAATCGAAAATGTTAAGGCGAAAATTCAAGATAAGGAAGGCATTCCTCCAGACCAACAAAGGCTTATTTTTGCTGGAAAGCAGCTTGAAGATGGACGTACACTATCTGACTACAATATTCAGAAAGAATCTACTTTACATTTAGTACTTCGTCTGAGAGGTGGGATGCAAATTTTTGTGAAAACATTGACTGGGAAAACTATCACTTTGGAAGTGGAAGCTTCTGATACAATAGAAAATGTTAAGGCAAAGATTCAAGACAAGGAAGGCATTCCTCCAGACCAACAAAGACTGATTTTCGCCGGAAAGCAACTGGAAGATGGGCGCACATTGTCAGACTATAATATTCAGAAAGAATCTACCCTTCACCTTGTTCTCAGACTTAGAGGTGGCGTGTAAACTTCTTAAATTGATTTTAATAAATACTTAAATAAAATAAAATCATCTTCTATCTACATATGTGTTTTTATTAATCATAAATAATGTTTTTGTGTAAACAGCTACATATAGTAATTGATAATAAATAGTCGTGGTTTATTCTTATATTTTATAAAGTATGATCAGTTAAAAATTTCCTAAAATGCTATATTTATGTTGGGCAGCGTAAAATATGGTTGATTTTTAGATATTGAGGTAGATTTTCTTTTTTTAGGTAATTTTTAAATTTTTTTAATGCTTTCGACTGCTTACATTTGGTTTAAAGGACTTGCTTTAAAATATTTCCTAAAATGAACAATGTGCATTATTTGCACGATTTACTTTTGTAAATAAACCAGTACTAATTTAATTATGTAACATCTGTAAAAAGTTTAAAATTTTAAAGTTTCAATTTAATATTGATTAACGCGACAAGCTTTTATGATCATATAAATAGTGTATTATGAGGTTATCTGTTGATAGTTAAAATTTAAAAGAAAAAATATGCTAATATGTAGTGGCAACACTCAATAAGCAAATCAACTGTCACTGTCAGCTCTGAATCGTAAATGTGAATTGTATTTTTATTTTTTAGCCATTAGATTCATTCTTTAAGTCGTATTTATAAAAGAAAGGGTGTAAATCCTTAAATTACTGTGATTGATAATAGTAAATGATCCATTAGTCAAGATACAATTTCTAACGTTTAAGAGCAAATTGAATATAATATAAATTAAAATAAATTTGTACAAGATTTTATTTAATAATGTTTTACTCTTTTCTCAATGTGTTTTTAAATTGTTAAATATAGTTAAATCAACAATTCAAAATAAAGTTTTATGAAAACAAGATGTTCTCAAGAAGTCTTATATTATTTTTTATGTTAACGGTTCATGTATATGAATCTAAATGTAAGTATAATGTAGAATTTATAACAATTTATTTTAAGATGAATAGAAATATTCGGATAACGTTTCCAAAATGTAAAATGTAAACAAAAAATAATAAATTTGTCTAATATTACTATAAATAAAATTTGGTTTGACTTTTGGTACCTCTTTTCTATATATAATGGTATGGTAGAATATGACGCTATACATGATACACTTAGTCCATAAATAGAGGGTGTCTGTATGAACACAAGTGTCTAATTGCAAAATTTATTATCACATGATAATTAGTCTTGCATTAAACCACTGCATAAAACATAACAAAAGGCAGTACCACTGCCCCACTATGGTTTCTTTAATATTAGTATCTATAATATTAATATTTCCTTATTTTAATACATTCAAATTGCAGGTTCCCTACATAAAAATTTAAAACATTTTGAGACATTACATGTCTCAAGATTTACACATCATGTTGTAAAACGAGGAGCAAAGTTATCTAACCATCCTTTTAACACTATCAAGGAGCTACATTTTCAAACCCTTGGCAAGACTTTTAGACTTATTCTTCATCCCCACAATTCAGTTTTACATTCAAACTTTAAAGCCTATTCTGTGGATGCTGATGGAAATAAAACTGTAGTGCACATAGGTAATGTGTTTATTTTTGATCTACAATATTCCTCAATTTATAAATGTATAGCTTTTGTATAACATTTTTAATTCATAAGTATGTAATTTATGAAACTCTAATATATAATATATGCATATTATATCTGCTCTTTTAGTACTTTCTAGTGGTATATTTGTTTAGTATTGGCTTGAGAAGTTAATGATATTGTTATAATAATTAATTATTTAGCTTTTAATAGATTTTTCTGATGAATCAGAAAATTGAATAAATGTAAAATATTGTTATCAAATAGAGTAGATAGTACACATCTGCATGTTATAGTATTAATCTTTAAGAAATTGAAGTATAAATTTAATGAAAACCGTTAGTCATATTACTAGCAGAATGAGAAATCCTGAACAATATAGTATATTGCCCAATTGTTTTGCCTAAAATACAAATTTTATTTAGTATGATAGTAATTCTAAAATATTTTAATCTAATTTACAGATTATGACAATTTCTACACTGGGCGAGTTTTTGGGGAAAAGTCATCAGATGTAAAGTTGCACATTGAAGATGGAGTTATTACTGGTATTATACATACACCAGATGAAACTTATCATATAGAGGTAATCTGAAGTAAATAATGTTGCTTTAATAAAAAAATATTGTTATCCTTGAGACCATTGTAAGTAAATTAAAGTTAAAAAAAATAGAATTAATAAAGGTGAAAATTCAACCAAGAATATTTACAAAATAAACTTCATTACTATGCATTTTTTATACTGTTATTTTAGCCTTCATGGCGTCACCTACCCCATCTTAAAGATAAGAGTATGATTACATACAGATCATCAGATATTAAATTCAGCTGGTCTGGAACTGAAGATGTAAAACCAAGAGTTTGTGGGTATGTCAAGGAAGGCAAAGGTATATTATATTAAAAATTATAATTTAAATTCTAAGAATAGTGTGAATAATTTCAATATATCCGAATGTACTTGCAATTAAACTTTTTATTTTGTAGTTGCGTCTGGATATCTAAGATAAATTTATAACATACATATAGGAAGCAAATAGTCATTACTAAATTTAAAATTGTAGAACTAGAAGACGATGACGAAGAAGAAGAAGAAGATATAGAAACTGTACTACAACAAAATGAAAAAAATAAATATTTAAATCAGGAGGATAAACATAAATCAGATGAAATATTAGGCAAGAGAGTTAAAAGGCAGAGTGACTATGAGTATACACCTACAAAAACAAGATGTCCCTTATTGCTTGTTGCCGATTACAGATTTTTTCAGGAAATGGGAGCTAGTAATACAAAAACAACAATTAGTTATTTGGTATGCATTATATATATTCTTATTTTTAGCTTTGCTTTAGCAACCCTACTGGCAGAGGCAGAGGGAACTTAGTGTTAATACAATCTTTTCCCCATTTTCCGCCGAAATCTGGAGGCATTGCGTGTCAAGTGGCAAAAAGAAAGAAAATAGAAGTCTATTTTATCTTTTATCTACTCTAGAAGATTGAATACTAGGAGTTTTACAATTTTTAAATTTCATAACTTTAAATATGATGGAATGGTGTGACCATTTGATTAGCTAACACTTGGAATGATAATGTAATCAAAAACATTATTATAATATTAAATGTATTTAACAATTATATATTTATGGCGTTTCAGATCAGCCTCATTGATAGAGTGCATAAAATTTACAATGACACAGTGTGGCAGGACAGACAAGTGAGTATCATTTTAATAGAAATGTATAAATAAGAATATTTACTGTGAAAAAATATTTGTTTGGAATATAATAGTAATAATTTGTTATTAAAAGCGTAACAGATATTAGAATTTGTTGCATCTTTGAACTAGAAAATTATTTTAAAGATTTTCCATGGTAGTATGTTTTACACTTTAAGGAAAAGTAGTGATGATTTTTCAATTTTATCTCAAGAAGCTCTTTGCAGTGTCTCAAGAAAGTTCAAATAATAAACATAATATCTTAGCTACACAAACAGAAATTAAGTATATAAATTAATATTTACAAAGTTGGGAAGTGGTATAGATGCTATATACTAATCTAACGCAGGCCAGGGATAACTACCATCATGTCAAATATAGATTTTTAATTAGAATTTAATATTCTATATAAAATCTAGGATGCAGACGGCTTCAAGGGCATGGGTTTCGTGATAAAGAAGATTCTAGTGCACTCGGAGCCCACGCGCGTGCGCGGCGGCGAGGCGCACTACAACATGGTGCGCGAGAAGTGGGACGTGCGAAACTTGCTGGAGGCGAGATACATTTTTTTATTTATGATATTATTTATTTTTTAGCTTCATTGTATTCTGTTAATAATAGGGGAAGCAAAGAGAACATAGTATTAGGAAGCTCCGTTCCCCTTTTTCCGTTGAATTATCGAGTTAAGGGGCCGAGTTTAATGACGCGCTTTGTCTTGTTACCAGAGCTAAGAAATGAAAATATCAAATATTTTCAAGTTGATTTCAAGTGTTAATTTTTATTTGTCCAAAATTTAGTACATAACAATAAAAACTTAATTAACGTATTATCTGCAATAGTATAATTTTCTATGTCACAGTTATTAATGTCTGTATTATATATTATTTAAATTTATATTTTCATATCTTCGCTCTGAAAAATTTAGCGGGTACGACACGGGTCGCATACCGAAAGTGCCATCTACAAAATCCAAAATACTGCTGAATGTCCCAGAAAAGGAGACAGTTGTAGTAAATCAGCACACCAAAAAATATATATATCTTCGCTCTGGTGTCGAGACAAAAGCGCAGCGTTGAGTTCCGCCACTCAACACGAAATTCCTCCAAAATTTGGTGGAAATTGAGAAACGGAGTGTCTTAACACTAGGTTTCCTCTGCCCACCCTGCTGTGTGCGAGATACAGCGTGAAGCTGATTTATATAGTAAAACCTGTATATTTATTTTTATATATAGGTTTTTAGCCGAGAATATTCACACAAGGATTTTTGTTTGGCTCATTTATTCACCGATCTCAAGTTTGAAGGCGGTATCCTCGGCTTGGCGTACGTTGGTTCTCCTCGAAGAAACTCAGTTGGTGGAATTTGTACACCAGGTATGTAGGTTCGATTTGGTCTATTAATTAGGAAGGTAATTGTTAAATATATCGTAGACTTATATAGTGTTACTTTGGATATTATTAAATATTAATATGAATATAATTATGCTAATTTAATTTGTAAGTTTTGATATTTAGAAAGTCTAATTATTAGATTGTCTTTATTTTGTTTAATTTAATAATTTAATATTTTGTTTCTATTTCGTTTTTTTTTAATTTTTATATATTATAAACTGATTCAATACATAGAAAGACTGTTGTCATTAAGAGATTAAAATTTATTTATATGAAAGTTACAATCTTTTCTAGTTTTATTGATCCTATTTGCTTTATTTATATTTTATGTTATTATATAAATGTTTCAGTTTGTTTCGTTCTCAGCTGTTTTGGTGCAGAATGTGAGTTATTCCATGTCGTTTTTGTTCGCTTTGTATGCTTAATGTTTTACTATACATATGTGTACTAATATTTATTCATATATTTTTTGTGCTTTGTTTTTTATTTATCTGAAGCGCTTATGTTATATATGTTTGTGTCTAAAGCCTACAAATTTCTTAAATAAAAATAAAATAAAATGTTTTTTTTGTAAAATTTCATTTTTGTATGTTACAAATAACTAAATCTAATATCCTTAGGTATATGGTAATGTGGGCTAGAACTGTACTATATATACTACTATACCAAATGCACTTGCTCAAGAAAAACGTTTTTTTCGTGGTTGACAAACTAATAAAGAAAGCTACCGTTTAATGGTTTGCGAGAAAATTAGAAATTTCTAGGACTGCACAGTCCCGGTTCTACCCACATCCCCGGTATTGGGCAAACTATATATTATAAGTAATAACTATATATTATTATGTTAAGCAATAAACTAACACAAAAGATCAATACATTGTTACTAATAATAAACAGAATATTTCAAAAATGGGTACACGCTGTACCTGAATTCGGGCCTGTCGTCGTCGCGAAACCACTACGGGCAGCGCGTGATCACGCGCGAGGCGGACCTGGTGACGGCGCACGAGTTCGGCCACAACTGGGGCTCCGAGCACGATCCCGACATGGCCGAGTGCTCGCCCGCCGCCAGCCACGGGGGCTCCTACCTCATGTACACCTACAGCGTTAGCGGGTACGACGTCAACAATAAGGTATTTCCTATTTTATATATAAGGTATTTATTTTTCCCGCATTTCCTACACATCTCAAATAAATCACAATTTTCTGATTATATAATACGTTGATGTATAACTTGACATAACATGTACCAAAAACATCTATTATAGAAATTTACGACTTATACATAAAGAAAAAATGTGTATAGACAAAGTATAGATTTCCGTCGTGGTTTCAGCGTTTCTCCCCATGCAGCCTGCGTTCCATCCGCAAGGTGCTGCAGGCGAAGTCGGGGCGCTGCTTCTCGGAGCCCGAGGAGAGCTTCTGCGGTAACTTGCGCGTGGAAGGTGGCGAGGAGTGTGACGCGGGGCTGCTAGGTACCCATGAATTCATGTTAAAATTATGTACAGTACTTATATATAGTTTAGCTATTGGACGTGAGTCGTGGCGCAAGTACACAAGCGTGTGATAAACGTGCAGTTGTGGGTTGGATATGGATTCTTATTCTGGGGCATGAAGCTTTTAATAGTTTCATTCATTCCGATAATGAGACTAAAGGCGGCTTAGGTATCCGCCACTCAACACGTGAAGCTTCTAGAATTCGGTGGTAAGTGGGATACGGAAGTGTCGTAATGGAAATGGGATGTGTGAGTGAATGTGAGTGAGTTTACTCATCGTACTCTTTTCTATGAAATATGGTCCATTAATCTACTTATATATATGTGGTAAAAAAAATCTTTGTAATGGTAATATTTAAATAAACTTGTATATCATTAATAAATAAACAGACATCCATATTATTTATTTAACAAAATGTTGAAACTCACGTTACTAAACAATATGTTTCAGGGACAGAAGATAACGATATGTGCTGTGATAAAAATTGTAAACTTCGGAAAAATCAGGGCGCTGTATGCAGGTATATAAGTTACATTATTAACTTAAATATGTAGACTAGATTTTTGGAGATGCTCCTCTACTTCTCGAAATTTTGATAATATCTCTGTTTTAAAGTGTTGGTGTGGTCCTTTTTATTGTAATATACTGCTAACTTGTTTGGTGTAACGGAAGGGTTGTTAAGTTTTTACTTTTTTTTAGATCTGCTAAGTCTATTTGTCCTATTTGGACATACTTTAAATACATCGTTTGATCGTGATAACCAGTTTGACTTGTCATGTTCAGTGACAAAAACTCTCCATGCTGCGCGGGGTGCGTGTTCGCGGCGCCCGGCGTGGTGTGTCGTGAGGCGGCGCACTCCGCCTGCGAAGGAGAGGCCACCTGCAACGGCGCCTCCGCCGATTGCCCCAAGGTACCACTGACTATAGTTGTAACCGAAAGTCTGGAACTGAGTGTCTTAACACTAGGTTCCCTCTGCGGGATTCAGCGTGAAGCTGATCAAAGTAAAATGCTACAATCTTAATTATGAATAATTAACGTTAAAGTATTCAACTGTTAATGTTAATTTGTCGGCCAGGCGCCCGCAATCGCGGACGAGCACGAGTGCGCGGAGCGCGGGCGCTGCCGCAACGGCTCGTGCGTGCCCTACTGCGAGACGCAGGGCCTGCACAGCTGTATGTGCGATATTGGTCAGTACTGTGCACTGTTATCTTGTTGTTTATCTTTATTTGGCCTTATTGTTTAATCGTTTAATAAAAGTAAGTTGTAGTTCTAAGTAATATCAAATTAATTGTAACTTAATAATAATAATAATAAACGTTATGTCTCAATGTATACATAGAATAAAATTATCTTTAGATACATACAAAGTTATTTACAATTATGTGGGACTGACTCTTGTACTACGTTTTGGTCTTGTGTTACTAGTAGTCGTAAACAGAGGAAAATAATAAATGTTCCTTTTTTACCTTTTGTTAATTAATGACGGTCCACGGACTAATTGTCCGTACTGAATAAACTAAAAATAATACATAAAAAAGGAACATTTATTATTTTCCTCTGTTTACGACAACATAAGAATTGTACAAAAATATAAAATATACTAAGTTATCTTTTATCTTTGAAAAATAATCCGTCACCCTGAAAATATAATCTGAGGCAGAATTGTATTACTTGTTTTATCTGAATACTTAAGTTAAAATATAATTGCACTGCAGTGGCGGACGCGTGCAAGCGCTGCTGTCGTAAGAGCCTGAATAAGACGTGCTTCCCGGTGGCGCACAACGACATCCTGCCCGACGGCACGCCCTGCATACAGGGGTTTTGCAACAAGGTGGCCTAAACTAAACATTCTACGAGTGGTACAAATTAATCACGCACTAAGGAAAAATATTAAGTGACGACAGGGTGACTTCAACCTATGAAACCCAAACAATGCGTGTTCGACTCCCGCTACGTTAATTTTTTAGCGAGCATCAATTATTTTCTAAACTCAATTATAGTTACATTAATCACCTAATATCACCTATATAGCAGGCGTTTAGCGTTACCCAGAGGAGTCAAAAAATATTTACATGTAACCCTATGGAGAAATTTGTCACTTGATTATTCCTCAAGTCCATTGAATTTTCAAAATTTTTTTTCGCCTAAAACCATCTACGTGGTCATATCTATATGTTTGCAAATTTTCCTCTCAATCGGTCAAACCGTTTGGCAGCCTATGGGTGACAAAGAGTGTAGAAAGTCTGCAGTAGAGCGCTTCGCTTGCTTCGCTCAATTATATTTTATTTATTAAAAAATACATGTTAATTATATAGGGAGTTTGCGAGAAAACAATCCAAGATGTGGTGGAGCGCTTCTGGGACATCATCGAGGACATCAACATTAACAACGTGCTGGGGTTCTTGAGGGACAACATCGTGGGCGTCGTGGTCATCGTCACCGCGTTCGTGTGGATACCTGCTAGCTGTGTGGTTGTTATTTTTTCACTTTATAATTTGATTTAGTTTAAATCTATCGGTTTTTATATGATCTTAATATGGTCGTTGTTCCTTTTTTATTTTCCCTTTATTTAGTAGCTAAAATTACTTTCGTGTCCTAATAATATTGTCATTTTAAAGACAATATTTATAGTCGTCAGTTTTCACATTTGTAAATAAATAGATATTATTTTTTCTAGATAAGTTATGTGGACCGGCGTCGTCAACGTCAGCATCAGAAGTACTTAGAATGGGAACGACAACACGATCTCGTTCACCCATCTTCTCCTCGTAAAATTATTCATATTAGGTAATTATTTATTTGTATCATTTATCGGTGGCTTTGCCGCCGTGTTCAAATGATAATAACTAACAGTTGTGTATTTACGTGACCTCGATAAATTAACCTATTCTACACAAAAATAGTAATTATTCCATTCGGACCAGTATTTAGTACCTATTACCGATATTAGTTCACGGAATATGAGCCAAACAAAAATATCTTTATAGATTCATATTTTGATTTTTTAATTCATATATAAGTTTAAGTAATTTCATTTTAGCATTATATTGTATAAAACGAAATAAAATAAAATAAGGAGCATTTAAGTTTAACTTTTGAAAACTTTTTTTTCAGATTGCCCAAGCAAAAACCGCCGGGTATGAAGGGTGTAATTCAAGGATCTAGTCAACTTTAGTTAATATATTATAATGTTTTCGTCATTTTTTGTCTATTTCTATTAGTCTTATGTAAAGTAAGGTTTTAATAAGTATCAAATAAAAGTAAAGTAAGTAATCAAAATAAAGTAAGGTTTTAATAAGTTAATCATGACATAATAAATAAAAACATACAAAATTGATTAATTGTTTTATTTAGTGAATAAATACTGAAATAACTTGTCTTATATGCAATAAATAACAGCAACATGCAATGCTCGTACAGAGTGCAGACATTAAGTGCATAAACATTGAATAACTAATAATAATGTGCGAATACAATTGAGTATAGTATATATATTTAATTAAGTGCAGTTGACGTAAGTAGAGCTACGCCTCGTTCGTAGAAGGCGTGCGGCTCCTGTCCGGCGGCGATGGGGAGCCGCACGGTAAACAGTAGTTCAGAGCGCGCGCTGTTGAGGTACACTGGGAGTGTTAGCGTCTGCCCGGCGCTCGCTGGCTCTGCTCCGCTGTGGGGATATCATTCACGTTTAAATATATTTATATCAAAACTAACCCTCTAAAGATTCTTACATAAACTTCGCATTGTATATTAAACTAGGTTGTGTTATTTGTTGTATCTTTTGGATTTTTATTCTCTTTAATGGAATTGTACTATATTCCAACGCACGTCTTTAGAATATAGTATATTTCGATTAAAGAGAACAAAAATCAATTATTTGTTGACTATACTGTACAAAAAATATTTTTAGTATTGTATTTCACTAACTTATTTATATAATTCGTTACAAATTAAGTTGTAACACGCCAAATCTACTACAGGATATTTAACATAATATTAGGAATATTATATTTAAAAAAATAATCATACCGAATCCAAGTAAGCACGGTGAATGGTAAATCGACCATGATAGTGTTAGTTAACAGCAATCGGTTGCCCTTCACAGTGGCACCTTGCAACTTCAGTCCCGTCACTGAGAACGACCACTCCGTTTGCGCGTTGTCTGTGGGAGTACCCGGGTCCGGGATGGTGACCTGAATGGAGATTAATAATTAATATTAAGCAAGAAATAATATAATTATAAAATAGTTTTAATTTCATTTATTTTGATTACTTAGGGATTATTAGAGATCATGTGTCTCTTCTACATTTCTCTATCCTACATTTAATATGGCAATTTAAATTAATTAATACTGTTAATATACCTGTAAATTCAACTCTTCAAGGGACCATGAATTGGCCTGAGCGACGCACTGACGTGTGGCCGTTATGTAGGCCTCTGGGTTCAACAACCCGCCAAGCCACACTGGGATGCTCTGTAATTACAAAAAAACTCAATTAGATTATTTACAATACTTACATTACGTCGATGCTCGTGTGAAACAGCGTATGAGCACTTTGCTAATACCGTGTATCTGCGTTTCGCAGTCGCAATGACGATTATATTACATTTTTAGTCACACATAACACTAAGAAAGTAGATCTTATTGAAAAAATATATGATCGATCTTTAGATAGCTCATTCTGTGAGTGTTGTCTAGTGTCTTATATATGTTTTAAAATATAATTGTAAGCTCGATTTCCACTCGGGGGAATGATTATATTTAAATAATTTCCATATCCACAAGGGCGTCGTTCAGTAAAAGAGAGCACCTGCAGTCGCTTGGCGCCCTGGTCCGCGACGGTGCGCGACACGTGCGCGAGCTGCTGCACGCGGCGCGCGAAATCGTCCACCCACTGCTGCACGGTGCAGCCGCGCGCCACCGCGTAGCGCCGCCAGCTCGCCGGTAGCATGCCGCGCACCAGCGCGCCCACCATCGCGCGCGTCTCGTTGGTCTGCTTCATCGAACCCTGTACCGACACATATACTTACTATTTGTAATACTACATACAATTTACAATACATGACATGAAGGTGTATGGATCACATTTTTTCCCTCTGCATGATCTCTGAAAAAATTTTCGGCTTAGACCTTAGGCATAATATGTTAATAAGAATAATATTTTACGTTGGTGCTTATTTTTGAAAATGGCATGAAACAATGGTTCTAAAATATAGACATTTTGAAAAAAAAAAAGAAAAAAACACATACCTGACATATAGCAGTCACATTGTGCAAGTCATGCAATACTTGTTGCAGTAGAGACGCGCCAGCCGCTACTTCGCGCTCGAAGAAACGGTATAGAGGATCTTTAATGTTTTCGACTGTTCGGCGAAGTGTCTGTAAAGTGTAAGAGATAAAAAAAAAAATTAAAACAAGCGTTAAATAAGAGGTATTTTTATCTTCACGCTGTATCCCGAATATATTCTTGCAGAGTAAGCAGTAGGAACCTAGTGATAAGATACTCCGTTCTCCATACAATGTCCCAATTTTTAAGACATTACGCGTAGAGTGGCGAAGCCCAACATAGTACTTTTAGGAAGGACCTAAATAAAGATAGAAGAATAATTAGATTCTAAAATTTTAAACAATAAGTGTAAATAACAAAGTGTATAAAAATTTCGACATAGCTCGGTCAATACGAATGTGCGCTTTAACAGTTTAGAATGCACAGTTTCGCCAAATTAATTTTATTAAATTATTTTTATTAAACGTTAAAAGAGTTAACTTACCGGTAATTCTTTAGGCAGCAGTTGTAACCAGCTTGTAGAAGTTTCTTGTAAGGATTTCATCCATGCAGGACGTCCGTCGCCCTCTACTACCGCCGCATCTGTGTATATGATAAAAATTTAAATACATACAATAACTCTGTATTCCTCTTATAACAGGGTAGGCAGAGGAAATTTAATATTAACAAACATTGGACAGCACACTTTCCACCACAACTTTGAGAAATTGCGAGATAGGTGTTGTGGAACGTTACGCTCCTGCCCCCTCACGCTTTTTATCAGAGTGAGGGAAATGAAAATAACACATACACTCAACTCATAAATGGAAATCGAACCCACGACCGTCGCGTATAGAGTCAAACAGTGTGTCACTGCACCTTCATGTTTTCATAACTAGTACCATTATAAGAAAATATACTAACGAGGGTCGTGATCTTGGGTAGCTGCATTGTATGCCAGTTCTTCTTCATCTTCTAGTTGTTGCATTTTCAAAAGCTTGGAGACAAGGTCACTTCCTTGAGTTGTTAAAAGAACCTATAAAAAAATTATAAGTTAGTTTAGAGTAACTAAAATATATGAAACTACTATAATATGTTAAGATGTAACAAGAGATATAAACTTACCTTTTCAGCATTATTAGGCAATCCGAGCCAAGATGGAGTCTGTCTATCAGACAGTTCTTCGATCCACTTGAGGAAGTGGTCGCGGCGGTTGCCGTCGGGCATTGTTATGTGTCTTTGGTTGCCAGATGCCTAGAGTGAGAATATTAAGTTAATTAAGTATAAAGAAAATTAAGCTTGAAGAATATAAAGACATGCCTTTTTATACTTTGACCAGTGATAAATGTAATCGAGTATTTCTGCATTTCCGTGGCATATAGAGAGAAAAGTTAGAACTGCAACTTTCTTCATATCTTTGGCTTTAGCATAATGAAATACAAAAAATATTGTCTGATTACATATTTTAAACTCACCATCACGTTAAGTTAAGCATGTTTTAACTACTCTGCAACAACATTAAGCATTTAAGCAGAAAAAATTAAAAAAAAATACATATATTATACAAATTCTTACCCCATCCACATTAGCTACAAGTGCAAAATCAGCTTCAAATGACCTCGGCGTGAACAGTTTACAGAGGAACGAATGCAGCAGTCGCTGGTCGAAGAGGTTGTCTATCTTACCGCCGTAGATACACTGCGAGAGGAGGGTCACTAGCGCTTCCCATGGCACCTTCTCTGGTGGTAAGTTTGTGCGACCCTAACAAATTAAATGAGATGGTTAATCTTTTTGTCGTACTGTACCGTATCGTGCAAGTAGCAAATAGGATACAGCTAAAGAATATATGTATCAATATATATTATATATTTATTAAGTAAATAGGTAAAACACTCTGTACTGGACTTCGCGCTGGAATTCGAGAAATTACGTGTTGAATGGCGGAACTTAGCGCTGTACTACGTTTTACCAAAGCGACGAGATAAGAATTCAATATTCCGAGTGCAAATTGGGAAATGAACCCACAAGTCTAGTTTTAAGAACGTTTACAACCATGCATGCTCCGAATGCCTCTTTTAAGGTTAAATTGACCAATTCAATCTGATAATTTACTTGTCTAAGTAAAATCAATCGAAAGTTGACAATAAACTTTTGTTTATTGTGTTCTGTTGACAATACTACATATACATATATTTACTACATATATTTCAAATACAATAAATAGCCTTTAATTATAAGGATTTACAACACATCTCAATCTCATTTACCATAGCAGTGGTATCAATCCAAGTATCGAGTGTATCGCAGGCAACACGTAGGTCGGACTCGTTGAACTCGTAGTACTTAGCCCAGCCGAGGGGCACGTATCGGAGACGCTCTTGCACTATACCTGGTCAATTTGAATAAATAAATCAGTATTGGTTTAGACCTTAATTTTTTTAAATTTATTATGCAATAAAATAAAAATTATCTTAAATTATCCAGTAGTACCTCAAAAAGCAGATGACAAAATAATATATATATGTTTTATGCAATAAAGAACATATAAATAAACAAATATTATTTAGGTAATTAAAAATATTTTATTATAAATTATTTGCTGACCGTGGAACCAAGCCAATAAGAAGTACAATCTGGCACGTTCAGAAGGCTGTTTCATCATTCGGGCTGCAGGCACCTATATTTAAAAAAATATTTAAATATACATTAAGTGTGTTGAAGTGGTCATATATTCATATTTCAAAAACTAGTGAATCGTTATTGATGAACTTTAAAGACTCTAAGTAGCACATACTCCATAAACCAATAAAGATCATGCGAACCAATGCGACCATGCTTTTACTTGCGAAATTCGTGGACAAAAATACAGTTACAAAATTTAGCACATATACTTAGAAGCCTAAATGTGTCATGATACTCAAATAATAATTAATTTCATCAATAGCTCTGGTGTGTAAACTGTTGACCCCCGTTTTTTTAATTTGGTAAAGGAAATATTGAGAAAAGCTTAAAGATATTATAATCAATATAAACATACAGTAGCAAACGTCCTAAGCAGATTAGCCCGAATACCAGGCGGCGGTTCGAACACCACAACTCGTCCGGCTCGCAACAAGTTAACAGGGAGCTTCGGACTGATCTCCGTAGTTAAGAACAGCCTGAAGGCCGGGTGAGGTTGTAGTGAGTGCAGCTTCTTTTCCAATTGCACCAGCCATACTGGCGCCAAGTGTACGTTCTTTAGCATTACCCATCTGAAAATTTATATTTAGATTTAGTTATGAAATAATAAGAGAAGTGTCTTACTTCGGCGGTTGTTCGTTCGATCTTCACAAGGCGAAAATGATGATGTATATTTTTTGATTCCCACGCTCACGTAGGTCATATAAAATTTGAGTTCAGTCATTCATATCATAGAAACAGAATATTTAGAGTAACAACTGTTTTTATTTTATTTTTATTAAAATATACAAACCTTCCCGTCTTACAAGCAGTGTTAATAGCACGTTCGGCCTGGTTGAAACCTTCGGCAGAACCTATGGCGATACTTGAAAGTGGCTTGTTAAGCTCAGTCGCCATGTCGTCCACGCGACCTAAAACATATTAATGTGAAATAAAAAAATATTCTTAAATCAATATTATATCATATTCACTTATTAAATTTATGACTAGTTAATAATTAAAACATTTTTCTTTTATATATACAGTGGACTAACAAACGTTTTGCAGGGATTATAGAATCCAACAATTTATATCAAAAATTTTAGATCAAGTAGAAGATAGGCAGTAGAAGGTGCGACGGTTTAGGTAAGGTCCAGATTATCGCGGGTCCTATATTTAATAATAATAATAATAATAAGTAAATAATATACCGCTAGCATCATATCCAGGTACGGAACACAGTAGAGCTGGAGTGGTAGCATTCAGTTGATTCTCTGTAATACTAGACAATTCTAATTCAGTTTCCGCCTTAGCCATAAAGCTGGGTCCCAGCACTGAAGCAACTAATTGTGTTGCCGCTGCTATCACACGATCAGGTCGGAACGCCTAGAAGATATAAAAAATACTTAAATTCTGTAGTAGATACACTGAAATGTATAAAATATTATTGTTTTAATTCGTAATAATCTTCTAATTAATGTTAAACCGTGATTAGTACCGCCTTTTACTATTTATTATTATTGTTTATGTGTTTTTAAATTATTAGCATGTAATAATAATTCAATAAATCTTCCTTTTATAGAGAGCACTATGACTACTACATACCTGTATGAGCAACAGGCGGTACATGGCAAGCGTGTGCGGCTGCGGGGGCGCGGCCGCCTCGCCGTCCCACAGCGTGGGCACGCACTGCTCGGGCGCCGCCTGTGCCAGCCACGCCGCCAGCTCGGGCAGCTCGCGCGCCTTGTCCAGCAGGCGGCGGAACGCGACTAGCCTGTTGGGTATTAGTTAGATTAATGTTATGATTCAAATATGAGGTTTTATTAATTATTATTTTATTTATTTTTGTTCTTTTTTAGCTTCACGCAGTATACACAAAGGTATTTTCTACACAATTTTCGACAAATGCGTGTTAAGTGGCTGTCAACACAATCCTGGCACTAACAAGACAAATCATCTTTTATTATCAAAGCGAGAAAATGAATATAATTTATTGCACATGACAGATTCCGCATAGAAAATTAAAGTCAAAGGCTGTCGTACTTTGTCGACGGGCTAGGTTTTTTAGAAATAGCATAGCATATAATGCGTTTCCTGTACAGTGCACAATATATCATATGGCAATTGATTTAACAGAACCTATCAATTCACAAAGGACCAGAAAAATGATTTACTGATGAATTTTTATATTTAAAATTGCTACGTACATACATAAACAACGATTATTGTATTTTCAAATAATAAAATATACCTAGAACTTAGCCTAGCAGCGGCATCGTGTTGGTGCTGTGTTAACGACTCTAATGGCGGTGTATTAGCCACAAAGCCCTCTCGCCCACGTAGGAATACACCAAACTGCTGGTCTAGAGTGTCATCTGCACCTATTCCCTTTAGTTGTATACGGCATAGTAGTAGGGCGAACGTGAGTCGGTCTGTGTGGAGCATACCGCGTGCTACTCGTTCGTATACTGCCTGGAATACAAAAAAAATGTTCAGCTGTATCCGGCCTATAGCAGAGTAGACAGAGAGCTCCCGCTAGTGTTAAGACTTTCCGTTTTCCACGCGACCATTTTTTGAGACATTGCGTGTTGAGTGGCAGACCTCTATACAACACAATGAAATAAATTTCTAAAATGAGAGCTATTATTATTTTGTTAAATGTAAATATAGGATATAGATACTGTATATTATAATGTAAAATTATAGTTCAGTTTATAAGCGGAGGAAGTAAGGAGTTTTATTTTCAGAGCACTTTATATACAACAATATATATTAAAACATAACATTAAAAATACAAAAATCAAGATTAAATTTTCAATTTGAAAATTACTGTTTATAAGTTGAATCAAAAATAAATATAGATGCGAAATAAAACTTACTGTAAATAGTTCTTCCGTAATAGTTTTCAATCTAGCTGTATAATCTGTGACTCCATTGAGCCCTGGGCACACTAACACAGTGCTGAATATATCCAAGAACATCTTAAGAGAGTACTGGTACAGGAAGTGGACTTGATGAAGGGCTTCCATCGTGAAGTATATACTGCTGCATGCCTAAAAAATAAAAAAAATATATATACATCAGTCAACGGGAAAAATAGAATAAACAAAAAAATATATATTATTGAACTTACTTGAGATAAGGGTAAATATTGTTGACTAACTGTTTCAATTTCGGCAATAACTTTGTCAGTTTCTTCGACCTGGTAATAAGCAACAGATCAGTATAAATAAATAATTATTTGTATGTATGCTTATATTAATTTAATAAAATATATAATTTTACCTTTTGTCCAATATCATCAGCTTCTTTCTTAAGAGTCTCAAGAGTTGCAATAACAGAATCGTCATCTAAGATTTTGCCTTTGGCGTCATTGAGGGCTTGGAGTAATGATTTTTCTAACTGCCGCAGACGTAAGTGGAATTCACCTAAAATATAAAAATAAATAATTTACAATATCTTTTATCAGCTTTCTAATTTACTATGAATAGGTATATGCATAATAATAGTTCATTAAATCGTCCATAACACAAATAAATTATTTTTATCTATGAAAAAATATATATTTAAAACGTCGCGTCGTGGCGCAGTGGCACAGCGTAAATTGACGTAAAAGCGACGGTTGTAAGTTTGATTCCATTGAATTGTTTTCATTTCCTTGCCCTGGTAAAAGGAGGCGACATTTTGAAAATTGTGCGGATGCTTCACCAACCCGTTACTACCCATGCGAAATATTGAAATTAACAATGATTATGTAAATATCTTACCTTGTAATTTAAGCAAATCGGACCGCTTAGTATCAATATCAGGCCTCTCCGCCTTGAGCACGCGGTGCAGGCACTGCGATTGCAGCGACGACCGCGTCACGGTGAAGTTCACGAACGTCACGCGAGAACACATGTCAGGTGGGAACTCCACTGTCGGATCCCTTTTGAACATAGTATTTGTATTGTGAATGTGATAAATATATTTTAGAATGTTTCTAAGAGGCGCTTCAGCTATGGAGCAGGGGCATAAGCTTGCGAATGTCAACGTGACAGGTTGTGGGTTCGACTCCCATGCGCGGAAATGAAATATTTAATAATTTCATTTCCTCCCTCTGGTAACGAGGCAAAGCGTGGCATTGAGTTGTGCGTCTCAACACTAGGTTCCCTCTGCCTACACTGCTATTTACGGTATAATTTCTTTTGTTATATTCCATGTACCTTGTGCTCAAAAAGATGACGAACGAGGGGCTCAAATCAATGTCCTGATCACCGAGTGTAATGAGCACTCTGCCGCCAGTACGACGCAGTTCTCGGTTCAGGACCGGGTTCAAAATGGGGTCGTAGTTTTCTACATCCTGAAAATATTATAAAACATGAGTTAAACAAATAATAGCCTACATAAATCTTGCTTTCTTGTTTTGATTTATAAAGATAAATCTTTTTATAATTATTAGTCACAGTACAGGTATATAATTATTAGTCATAGTATATCAAGACTAACCTGCACGAGTAGTGGGTTACCGAAACGCAGAGCAGATTCTAAATTCTTTCTGAACGAATCATCGAGGAAGGAAGTCTTTGTAATTTTGCGTTCTTTGAATTCACGCATAATAAATTCAGTAGCTTGTCCCGACGGGTCGATGATAAGTGGATACCGATTGAAGCGCTACAAAACAAATAAATCATTTATAGTTATGTAAAAATATATTTTAATAAACATGTTTAAGGAAAACGTCACATATAGTATTTTTCAGTTAAAAATCATAAGTTGACCGTTTGCTTGTCTCTCGGCTATATGTATAGCCGCTACATGTCTTTTCCATGTTGAAATTAGGACCGGAGTGAACAATATACAAAAATTCAGAAAACCTTACTTCAGGGCGGCGACGACAAGTTAATCGTACTATACGAACATGAAATGAAAAACATAGTATACCTTCAGCATAATAGCATTCTCCACACAAAGTTCGTCTGTGGGCAACGCGTTGGCCTGCCAGCGCAGCCGCTCGTCGGGGTTGCTGAGGTACTCCGTGCGCGCTATGTCCGCGCGGAACTTGATGTTGGCGGCCGCCAGGTGGCTTGTCCACGTTGAGAATAGGTTTTGACGGTACTGGAAATAGAGATTTTTATATGACAAGACATCACTTATATTAGTATTTTTACATTAGTATTCATACATTAATTAGATTCACTTGCTATTTCACAATTCTACAAATGCATTATTTTGCAGGAGATATAATAATTTATGATAATTTAAATCTAAGCTGATAAGAAGCAGTAAAATATTTGGAACTTACATGTTGGTCGAAGTATCCTCCATAAGCAATAAAGGCGGCTGAAAGCAAAACATCTCCAATAATGGTGCTCATTTGTGATCGGAACGTTTCCGAACTAGCCTCCCAACGTTCGCGTTCAATAACAAGACTCTTCAATAATGCTATTGATCTGTCCACCTAGAAATAAAAATATTTTAAGTTTATTAATTAATTTTTGTTATAATAAAATTATAGGAGGCCATCGTGAAGCAGGGGCACAAACGTGCGACTGTAAACGACAGATTGTGAATTCGATTCCCACTAGTGGAAATGAAATATTTAAAATTATGATTTCCCCAAGAATTCGGTGGGGAAGTGGGACAGTAAAATGTTTTACTATAAGTTTCCCCCGCCCACCCTGCTATGTACGGGATACAGGACGCTGTGAAGCTAAAAAAATATTATTATATTAATGATACATATGGACTAAATTTTTTACAAACCTTAGCTTGCACATTTTCTAGATCAGTTTTAATAGCTTGCGCTTGACTAATAAGTTGTGCGTATTCTTCCTTATAGGAAGCGATGGATTTCTCTAATTGGGCAATCAAGTCGCGCACTTCATTTCCAGCGGTCACATTGCTTTGTGCCTGGTCTTCTAGAGCCTGAAGCTCGTTACGCAGTGGCTCAACTCGTTTCAACATGTCCGCATATTCAATCTGCGAAATAGTTATACATTTTTGTTGCATAATAGTAAATCATTTTGAGGTTGTTATATATTTGAGATCGTCTGATAGTTACCTGAGCTATAGCCCATTTGACCATAGGTCCACAGGCCATACTGGCTCTGTTTACTTTTTCGAAGTTATAATCCGGATTGCTGAGGTAACGTGTTTTCATCTTCTCGCGGACATCGTCACTGACACATACGAAAGTGATTAGATTTAACGTCATAAAACAACTTACAATGTGACTTTAAATGATACCAATAAACCATTAAAAAATTTGAAAAGATTCTTATTTGTCTCATGCATTGTATTCAATAATCCTTTAACCAATAATTTAATTTTATAATTTTGACTACATGACATGAAATGGACATCGGACAACATAGCAAATAAAAATAGAAAAAAAACCAAATGCCTCTCTGGTAATAAAAAAAATATAGATAGCAAACAAAAAAGAGAAAAAAAAAATGACTCAAACAAAGCAAGTCGATTCACTGCTGCTAGTGACTTTCAACAGCTTTTTGGACTTACGGACATTATTGGCAAATACATTCATGCAATTTGACGGTATGTGTGGTCCATACCGGAATATCTGAAATAGTTAGGCATCAAAAATGTATTATTTTTGCCATATTTTATAAATTTGAAAAATTTTATTGTATCTGGCAAAGATATAATTTTGAAATATTAATTCGACTACTAAGTATTTAAAAGTTAAAGTTTTAATTTTCATTATATTCATAAAATTGCTGTCACCAATCTACTTTAAATACGTGCAAATAAAAGTGCGGAACAAACATAGAAAACACTAAATGGTTTTTTACAATATTATGTATTGTAAATTTTACTATTGCTACTAAGTGGTGTATCGTTTTTAATAACTTTTTACTACCCTACACATTGTACGTTATATATGGAAAGAATATTAATTCGTCCTTCTACCGACATAGTTGGAAACTCGAGCAGTTGTCCAGTGGAAACGGGAGAAATGCAGACATTCACCATGCAAAGCAAGCCCAAAGCAACAAACAATTACGCCTCGTCACACCAAATTATTATCATTTTAAATATCTTTCATTACTTTTGAACAGATTATTAAGATTCAAAAATTCAGTATAAATCTAACAACAGAAGTAATGAGCGATATTACTTTAGCACCTTCACCACAATCAGTAGTAGTATCAAGTCGTCAATCGAGAGGGGCGGTGTGGACTGTCGTGGGAGGGGAAGGGTCAGAGGGGAGGGGGAGAGCAAGCAGGTGTGCTCACGTGATGTCCTCCGTGGAAAAGTTGGAGACGATGCTGTTGATGAAGTTCTCGCGCATGATGACGGCGCGGATGGCCTTCCAGTCGGTGGCGTTCTCGCCGAGCAGCAGGCAGATGGACTCCAGAGCCACCTTGACGATGGCCGGCGGGTTGCCCATCGAGCGCACCTCCACCAGGTGCTGCTTCTTAATGGATTTGACGGCTGTTGCGTAGTCGCCGGCCAAGCGAGAGCGAGAGTACAAAAAGAGAGAAACAAAAGGCGTTTAGCGAGCGCGACATGCGACGGACCGACGCGGGTTAGTCACATCGCGGGTTAATGGTGCCGTGACGTCCGTAGTGTCCTTGCGTTAGATCACATCGATCACAGTCACATATGCGAGCAAGCTTAGCGTATTTACAATATTATCTAATATAAAAACTTTCATTCCGATAAGGATATATAACTTACATTCAAGTACAAATGTACGATGCTTATTTGAAATGTGTTACGAAGGAATACGAGTACAATCATATAACATTGTTCGATGCACTAAATACACTAAAATGTTTTTGCCAATAAATGTCGGACTGAGAAGGGTACATACGCTTGCTATCTACTGTAACATTCGTGAGGTATCATGAGACTATCGAATTTAGCTTTTCATCTCTAAATTTTAGGTATCACATAAGGAGATGGCACGTCGTAATTTGCAAAAATCAAGAATAACAAATTATGTTAAGAGATACTAACAAGCAGTTAAAATTGAGTTTGAGCATAAAAGGGACGTGCGATCTCCGTTCGATGTAATCGTAAGGGCACTAACGTGATGTAGTCAGTCTCGAAGTTAACGATAGTGGATATGAAGTTGTCCTTCATGACAACGGAGCGTATGCCCTTCCAGGTGTCTCCCTTCTCGCCGAGCAAGGTGCAGATGGATTCGAGCGCCATCTTGACTACGGAGGGCGGGTTGGCCATCGAGCGCACCTCCACCAGCTGCTGCTTCTTGATGGAGCGCACCGCTTTACACCGTACGCAACACTTTATATTTATGACAGCCTACGCATCTACTATGGATGCATCGTTTTTGCACATCGTCACACATACTCTTCAATTACGCTATTGTGCAACCACATATATAATTTTTTCAGTCCACCAAAATTTTACTTTTATATTATTAATTTTATAAGTTTAATTTATTTAAGTTATTTTACATTTAAAAAATATTTATTGTACAATTCGAACTTCGAACCAAGTAATTTAAGCAAAATCATTTATGTGATTGACAATTCTATTCAAGCTTGGCAATATAGTGTGTTAGATAACAAAGGGAAAGCAAATAAAAAATAAATCAAACCGTTTTGCGCCTCTATGACAGCTGGCTCGACTTGAGCTAAGTCAGCCATTACATCTTTTCGTTTAGCTTCAATTTCCTTCGTTTGTTTCTCAAGAGCAACCTGAATGTTAATGTTTAAAAAAGATATAAGATATTGCAATTTTAATATCCTGAAAAGTTTATAGGCTAATATTCAAACCTGAATCTCTTGACTTTCAACTTTCTTTTTCTCAGCTTCTTGTTGGTCTTTCACCATTTGTCTTAGTTTAGCGTTGGCAGCTTCATTTTTAGCTTGGAGTTCCTGTCACATTATCAAATAATATAAGTTTCAAAATTTTACCCTACATATTTCCTTTATATTGGTCGTATAATAGTTTCTTTAACATTCTTTACCTGTGACTTCACAGCGAGACTCTTTTGCATTTCCTCAACTTGCTCCACAGTTTCAGCGATTTTTCCAAGACCAACATTTAAATGCAGTTGTTGTTCCTCTAAATCAGCGCGTTTCTCTGCGTATAATTTCACCATTTGTTGGATAAAGTCTAAGTAGTGTCTGTAAATGATTGTATATTATGAGTATGTATGTATTTTTTAATTTCTGATTTTTTGTCAGCTTTACGTTATATTTCGCATAAAGGCGTGTAAGTAAGCTAGGATAAAGAAAATATTCCATTGTCAACTTTTCGGCCGAGACGGCGGAATTCAGTGCATATTTTCTTGTCAGGGCCAGCAAAATGATATGTATGATTGAATCCAGCAAAATGTGAGAATCTAAAACTATCTCATTCAACTTAATGGGACAATGTTTATGTATACTATATAAAATTTCAGTGATACAATATAATACAATGTAATATTTTCATTACTCATTGCTTACAAACGCATACAATCAAATTATTTCTTAGACAACAAACAAACCAAAGACCTCAAATTATCGGGATAACATAAGTAATTAACATAAAAAACCACCAACATTTACATGTATCAGGCAAAAGGTGAAAACTAACCTGGGCGTAATAGCCATAGTGCGGTTAGCGCGCTTGGCGAGTCTCGCGTTCGCGCGGTGCAGCGTCTGATGCACGTAGACGCAGGCGTTGACGACAGCGGCGCGGTGGCTGGGCCGCGCGCCCACCTCTCCGCACGCCGCCGGGAACTGGTCTGGAGGCGTGTACTCCGCCCAGTCCAGGTCCATGCGCGTTGTGAACTCTTTGCCGACCTGTATAATGTGGTTTTAGATGGTTAGGTAATTTAATATTTAATGTTTTCATTAACTCGTTCTAGTATCAGGAGAAAGTGCGGTATTCTATATGAAAATGTATCAAAAATCTTACTATAGAACATTCTAATACATAATCACATACTAAACAAAATAATAACTGGCAAACATAATATTACCTGGTACAAAGCACCATCGCTCCAATCTCCAAACCAGTTGAGCACGCATCGGTTGAACAGAGCGGGAGACGTCGCGGCGCGGTCCTTCAGGCCCTCGGACGACGGGTTCATTGTAAACACAACGTGCAAGTTGCGCATTACCTGTCCGGTGAACCTGTATAGGATGATATGTGTTGAAAATACAAGTATACGTTAGACAATAATGACTGAAAAGACCTTTATTGATTGATACGAATCAGTAGTGCGGGTTCACTTCCGAGTGAGTTTCCGACTGTGCCGTTTGTGCACACTAATCATGTCGACTGTGAACGACCACTATGCTATGACATACATGTTATCATTCATCCATTTTCCTCATGTTAGAACTATTGTGTGTTTATCGAAAGTTAAAAATGCTGCAGTTAAAGACCCATTTAATGAAACCTGAATTGGTCTAAGTTAAATATATAAAAAAACTTGCCATTTATATAATTCATCATTGGAGTCCAACATCAATCCTTCTCTTTGTGCACCTTCTTTACATTGTGTCATGAGAGCTGCGAATTCATCGCCTTCGAATAATCCAGGCACCTAAGTGATTATATATGTTTAAAAATGTTTTATTGTTTGACATAAACTATAATAAAGCTAAATTAAGAAAAGTCGTTGAGCGTGAATTTGGGTGGAAAGCAGCAGGTAACAGCGTAGTGTCAAGACAGGAGTGTCTTGACATCGTTTCTTTTTGCCTACTTTGGTACAAATAGTATGACAAGGATCATAAAGTCAGTGGAAATGAACAGCAACTAGTAAAATATATAAGTAAAACTGGTAACATTATGTAAATTTACCTCTCCGTTAGCCAGCAACGTGTTCATACGTTCAAGGAAGCCACTGTCAAGTACATTGGACTCGTCCAAAATGAAGGCAACCTTCTCGTCGCGGCATCCGGCTCTACGGAGCACTGAACGCAAATCTTCGTCGAAATCTGCGCCCGTATACTTGTTATGAACCTGTTAATAATTAATTAAAATTAATAGTAATCCTTAAATAAAAAATATGTTATATTTCATAAGTTGAATTCTTAGTCATATCTTTAAAATCATAAAACATATATATATATTGTACAATACATAATAAAAACATACTTTTATTTGGAAAATGCTTAATCCATTCATCCAGGCCACGAATCTACTTAGTGTGGTTTTACCAGCACCAGATACTCCAATGAGTAACAGATGCCCTTGTGGTTGGCGGAAGATACGGTCGATACGAAGAACGTGTTCCAGAACCTCGTCGAAAAGTACCAGTGGCACGTCTAACTCTTCTTCGTAGAATACCTAAGATAGAAAAAAACATAACACTTAGAAAAAACATTTTGAATTTAAAAATGTTATGCAATAAAAAATTATAGTTTTACTAGTTCACAGTTTAAAAAGAGCCTAAGGAAATAGATTATAATAATATAATACAGAAAAAATAATACATTAGGAAAATAATTAGTCGGTAATTTTAGTATAGGTAAGACTTAAGATAGATGAAAAAGATTTGAAATTATGAATCTTGCCTTTAGCCTAGCTTTGACATATTCACGCAGTTGATCTCTCTGAACTGGCACATAGTCTTTACTTAACCAGTTGCTGTACAGAATTGGCCGAGCCAATGCTTGTTCTCTGTTAATACCTAAAATAAAATTATTTCGCAAAATTAAATACAGATAGAAATAAATTCGTAATAAAATGCATATTAATCTTATTATTTCTTTACCTGGGAAGAATCTTAATGCCACATTGTCTATATTCTCATCTGTCCATTGTCTCTCAACATCTTCTACAAGACGATCTTGGAACAAGCGTAAAGCTTCATGAGCCCAGAGTCTCACCAGGCCTTCCACACTCAGGTTGTCAAGTGGCCTAAAGGATGGTTTATTAATAATTAATAAACAAATTTATTTTTACTACTT
Organism: Heliconius cydno galanthus; assembly: GCA_036379175.1. Taxonomy (NCBI): domain Eukaryota; kingdom Metazoa; phylum Arthropoda; class Insecta; order Lepidoptera; family Nymphalidae; genus Heliconius; species Heliconius cydno. Next base: position 57,861 of record JAKRZM010001321.1, read on the forward strand.
TTAATTTTAAAAACACTTAGAAAAAAAATAGGGAGATGCTACATAAATTGAAAAACATACGAACAGGAAAAAGATTTCGTAAAATTATTATACAATAAAAAAATTGAAATAGTAGCGGCCGTAGTGACCGTCTGAATATAAACATGACGGATGTGGGTTCTAGTTGATGGAATCAATTATTTTCATTATATCACTCTGGAAACAAGAAAATGTACAGTATTGAGTTTTGTTACTACAAAATTGGGAGTAAGTTTATAAACGCGAATGAACAAAACAGCTCAAAAATGTATCATCCACAAACCTAATAGCTTCGCAAATTCCTCGGACCCATCTCGTCATCTCTCTGGGCGAGTACACGTAGTGAGGCTGCATGTCTTGCGTGAAACGTTCTTGCGACGCCAAGTATAGTTTAACCATGGCCTGGGTCAAAGGTTCCGCGTAACCACGCAGAGCTGGTTGCATACGCAGCATAGCACGTGTGAACGTACCGTAGATCTGTTTATAATATTTTTTTGTTGTAATATTACTTTGTGATATTATGTTAATGTGATCGTTAAAAAATAAATACTTGTTTTCTATAAACAAAAGTAAGTTTAATAAATTTTAGATTATTCACACTTAATATGTGAAAAATATTTATAACGTAACAAAATAAACAGCAAAATATGTATGTCAAAAAATCCTAAAAATATAAATACGTATGATATATGAAAATAGCATGAACTATAATTTAAATTCTATTGTTATAATAAGACAAAATAAACCTTACCTGTTCAAGCGAAGTCTCCCCAGGATAGTCGACATATATGACGGGTACGTGTCTCAGAAGTCTGTGCGAGAGCGGTTTACGGCCAGGGTCGGTTGGCGGGTTGCAGGCACCCACGAATTGAATGCGCTCAAGGTGTACCCATGAGTGATCTACAATAATAAAAAATATTGTTTCGTTGTTATTGTTTGAAATTCATAACCAATGCTTATTGTTGTATTAAAATATTAAACAAGATCAAGTATAGGTATAAATAATATTTTATTTGCATTGTTTTGTTTCGTTGTTTCCTTCTCATTTATGATTTTATCGCATTAGTTTCTGAACCTTTATTAAACTAACTTAACTTATACTCTAGTATAAGTTAAGTTAATTTAATAAAAATTAAAAAGTCAGCGGGCGCATCATAAAATGCATGTTTTTTAATTTATGTAATAATTAATGTAAGCGACATTCAGAATCGAAATTAAAAAAACTAATAAAATGATGATTAAAACTTCATATGTAACAATTTTAAATATATTATAGTACATTATATACCTGTTGCCCTATAAAAGCCCTTGTGCTCCAGCAGTTGTCTGAGGAAAGATATGACCCGTTGCGTGCCGTATTGGTCCATGTCCGGTAAGTTGATCTCGTCACAGAACAGCACGAGCCATTTACCAAGCTATAGCAATAAGAACAAAGAATTACAATATGTTTGCGATTTTACTTTCTAAATGCAAATTACCTAATTATCAATGAGATAATTCATGTCTGTTCGTCGGTCACATAAAATGTACTTTTTACACAGCATAATAATGAATTAAATATAATCGATGGTCTCTACGCAAAATAATGAAAGTGAATTTTTTATTGCTTTTATGAACTACTAAGTGAAGTTTTAAATATTTTTTTTCAAAATTTTAAAAGTCATTTATGCATTTTTTTTAAACCCGTATGTAACAGTCGAGTTGTTAGTAGTTCAAAATAGCAATTAAAGAAGTTTATAATTTTTCACTTTAATACTTAACCTAGGTACCGTGTGTGGATATTTTTAATAATTTAAGCTAGATAACATTTACCTGAACAGGCGCTAAAACGACTCCATTGGGTGTCTTACGATATTCACAATAGTGGTCAAATGTCTTTAACAGTAGTTCCGGCGTGGTGGCGGAAGAGAAGTTCAAACCAACTACTTCCATGTCAGGTAAGGCTCGTAATGCAGAGAACAGTGTCATCGTTTTACCAGATCCAGGTGGACCGCAGAGTACTATAAAATACATTGAGTGAGATAAATACAATTATAATACATTATTAATAAAAGTTTCATAGATTTATCTATCACTAGCGGCCTGCCAGCGGCTTCATCCGCTTGAACTAAATGATTATTCATTTAATAAATAGAATTGATTGACACTGACAGTCATATGTGTTGATGTCAATGACTAATTTAATTTACTCGTATAGAGATACATTTATGGAATACGTATTTAGAGATACGATATAAAAACAGTTTAAAAAAAAAAATCAACACATAATACCTAAAGGTTTATGTTCAGCCAACCAAGTGTACAACAAGGCCTCGTGGCGTACTGTATCCAGAGTGGGTACGACGACGTCTGGCGCGGCCACTTTGTGGGTTTCCACTTCGATTTGTGGTACTTTTGCTGACCAGGGCACCCATTCTCCGGTTATTGATACCTTTATTTTTTGAAAAAAGTTTGAAAATAATCCATAAAAAAAAATGAATGGCACCAATACACTGATGTTAAGAGTCAAGTAGCCTTACTTATTAAAACAGTATACACAAGTATATATACAAGATACAAATCTATAAGTATAACAAATTTCTCACTATGTGTAAAAATATAAAAAAATAATTTAATGCATATATTATTGAATATTTAAAAAGATTTGACGCATTTTATACTTTTATTAAAGTTAATTTATTTATTCAAAAAAAAACGAACCTCAAAATCAATAATGTGTTGGTTGGCACCACAATTGGGTAGTTGCATGGTACTAGCCGAGCGAATAAAGTCACCCAATTCGTTGCGGTCCTATAAAACAAGTCATAGGTTAAATTAAATAAATAAATCTTTATTATCGTTTCATAAAATTTATTAGCATTCACAAAAAACAACTTACTTTCAATTTAGCGTCACCAGCAAACGACCACAGTAAGGAATAAACCAGCCACTTTGGTACATATGCTTCAAGTTGTTCATTTGTGATGGGGAAGTCAGGGTGTTGTCGGTTATAACCTAGGATATTCCTAAAAAAATGTTCAAAATATAATTAATAATGGAAAAAGACTAAACAGTAAAATAAAGTAACATGATTGTAATATTTTTTCATTCTTGTTATTTTAGCTTCATATCGTTCTTTTTAGTATCTCACGTGAAAAATCGGCAAAGTAAACCTAGTTTTAAGACAGAGTTTCCCACTTTCCCTCCATTTTCTGAGACCTTGTTGGTTAAATGGTGGAATTTAACGTCTCACTTTGTCTTTGTACTAGAGCGTCAACCCCCGAGTGAAAATCTATTCTAAAACCAACGCGTCTGTCATATGTTGTGCCGCTGCGTCATGGCAGTCTCATTGTTTATCAAATTATATAATAAAATATATTAAAAAAATAATCTACCTCACTCCACGGTTGAGCATAGAGTGCAAAGATGACAAAGCTCTATGTCGAGTGAAGTCCATGATATGGTCAAGAGAAACGGCACGTTCAAGACACTTTACCACTAAACCATCTCCATAGAATAATGGTTGTAGGATAGCTGCCACATCACGTTGAGTCTGAAAAAGCACATATGAAATATATATCATTCTTTACTTATGAAAAATAAAGAGTAAACAGATAATACTAGCACTGACAGTACTAAATTCAAAGTTTTTGATTTCGACAATAAATAAAAATACCTGTAAAGCTGGCGACAGTATAGTTTCAGCGACATTTTGATCTCCACCAGAGCTTGGAGCGGCCATGACGATACTGAATGAATCTTCTTCTCCATCTTCCAAAGGAATGTTTCTCAATCTAAAGTTAAACAAGTAAAAACAATATTAACATGAATTGATTTTACTAAAAAAAAATCGCTACATAAGACAAACTATAGTAACTGTACCTAAGTAAGTAATTTTCAAAGATCATCTCAGTGGTGAGCACATCTTGTGAGAACCACACCATACCGCATCTAGATACTGTAGCTAATGTGGCGTATTTTAAATCTTGCACCTGTAAGTTATAAACCGATTATATAAAATTTGGTACTTGTTAATATTTTATTTTGTGAGATAGACTGGAGACTGGGGTAATTAATTTTGGTCTATAATCATCAGAATAGCACAATTCTAAAAAGAATTTAGATTTGCAGTTTTTATCTATACGTATGAGGCGCAAGTGCGCAAGGTGTGACTGTAACTTCAATGCTTTGCTGTGGCAACTCAGCTCTTCGTGGCGTAAGCACAGCGTCTGACGTGTAAAAGCTACATATTTTCGGTTTTTGCCGTTGAAATGCGTTAAATAACGCACAATGTTCTTAAATTGGGCGATTCATGGGGAATGGAGTTGGGAATGGAGAGGAATATATAACATATAGTATGTAGCAATTAGTATTATAAGCAAAATGTACCTCAAACATAACGCGCACGTTGGGCGGCAAGGACAGGCGCTCGCCGTTAGGCAGCGTGAGCAGCTTGTTGTCGTCCAGCACGGAGTTGAGGTTCTCAACCCACTCAGGGTCCACATCGCCGTCGAATATGATCCACTGACGCTTGTTGATTTCGCCTCGGACGTTGTCGATTATTTTTCTAATATCATAACATAATAAGAAAAATGTATGTATTATATAGAAAAATATTTTTTAAAAAATCAACTATTAATGAATTAACGAAAGATTAATGTTATTCTTAATAACTATTACCTTACCTAAGAATATGCGTGAACAATCCATCGGTCCATTCACGAGTATTGGGATCTAGCACACCATAGAGCGTCTCTTTAGACATAGCTTTTGGATCGATAACGTGTGCTACGCCCTCAATGCCTTCGAATCTAGAATAATTGCAAAATGAAGAAATTTCAAATATTAAATATAATAGCTTATTATAATGTAAATAGCCACTAAATAATCTAATTACCGTTCTAGAGCCTTAAGAAGTACTCGCCAAGCAGTAGATTTGCCACTTCCAGAAGGACCAACCATCATTAATCCATGATTCAATTTGCAAATCTGGTACAGTTGCAGGACCTGAACATTATAATAAAGTATTATAGAAAAATATGTAAGTTTAAGGGAAAAAAACCTATATAACTTATAAATGTTAGCACAATTCTGATTACTACTTGTACAAATGTAGATGTAACAGAAGTTAGTACTAATAAAAAGTGAAATATCTAACTTATTCTACTCAGGGCTTGATCATAGTATTTAAAAGCTTGTCATTTTTAATTTTAGACAAGAAATGATGTCAAATTTATGTGCGATGGATAGTACGAAGTGCAACGAAAACTTAGTTTTGCAATGGTGCAATATAATAAGAAGTATAATATGTATGTTTAAATTAATTAAATTGGCACCAAAAATGTGATTAATGACTACTGCATAAATAAGATAAAATATTTTAGAACAATGACCAATTGTAGGATTTACATACGAATACAATAATTCTAAGATTTTTTTATTGAATAATAACAGAAATGTATATACTGTTAAAATAAAATCGATTACATTAATTGTCTTTATATAATAAACGAAGACAGTATAGAGCGGCGATTTCATCACTCTACTTCAAGTACACTACATAATGTAGTACACTAGATGAAGATTAATGTAAATGCACGTAAGAATATAGGACCCTAACTTTTGAACATAATAAACTGGAACATCCTATTCATAGCGACCTACTTAGTGCACTAGAAGTAGCGTGGTGTAATCGCCGTAAAACCGATTTTGAAGTCCATATAAAGAGATAAAAGTTAAGTATGAAAGATATAAAAGACAAGCACACACAGGCAAGTTTCACAATACAGCCACCGGACTGACCTTCTCTATCCACGTGCTGTGCTGAGCGCGCGAGGCAGCACTGCGCCTCTACGAGCCGTTACGGGTTAGCATGGAAACCATATGCATTCACTCACATTCCTCTTACACCGTATCATGCATTTACTATGTTTTATTGCTCTTTTTTTGTTAATTGTGTTTTTTTTTACTGATTGACTGATTAACTACTATGATAACTTTTTGATATTATTATTATTTTTCATGCGATTTTTATGGTTTATTAATATAAAAATAACATTTATACTTTTAATATTTTTATGTTCATCATTTTACATAAAAATCTAGAATATCTAGAGAAAATAATTTTAAAAGTAGTTCATTTAGCATTCACAAATAAAAAAAAACACTATTGTAATTATTTAGAATGGAACTGAATTTTATAAAATTAGAAAATCAAAATGTTATCATAAGTAAGTATTTTAAATTTTTATTCATTTTTGAGTATAAAACATAGACCAATGTAAATTTAAAATGATCGTAACAATAATAAAGCAAATATTAATACGTAATAGTTATTCCTCCTTTACTTAGTTTGTTAATAACTGTTTGTTAGAATAAATATGCTATATTTTATGATTCCATCACCAATTATATATTAAATATCATTAAGAAGGGATTTTTAACTATGAATTATATCAATGTACATTAATAACATGATATGTTTGATTAAGTATGATAAAATAATAATAACTGTGCTTAGCTTTAAATGTCTGAAATTGTATGACAAAAAAATATTATGAAATGAATAATAGTTTTCGGTATTAAGTGTACAATATAAACATCCTTATACCAATTTAAATAATATTATATGTTAAATGTTTTGTTAATTGTCATTGAAAATATCTAAGTAACAGTAAATATATTTTACGCAACCATACCTTTTCCATCCATGTATTGCCTTGTTCGTCTCCTTCGCCGCAAACCAAAAATTCTTCAGCGCAAACAGCACGAATCTCATTCTTAAGACCTTGAAAAATATGTATTCTTATAACGTGTTTATGTTAATAATAAATAAATATTAAATCTTGCGGAGGGGCACAAGCGTGCGACTGTAAAGGTGACAAGTAGTGGGTTCGATTCCCATTCGAGGAAAATATATATTAAATATTTTTCCTCGATCTGGTCACACGCAAAGACAAAGCGTCTACGCTTCGTGTCACGGAAGCGTCTTAATGGCTACCCTGCTATGGTACGGGATACAGCATACAGCTAAAAAAATGACCTTAATGCTAATTATGTTTACACAACTCACTCACATTTGAAATGGAATTGTAATATATACATAATATAATGTAAAAATATAATGTAAAAAATAATATTAAAAAATATTCGAAGTTTTGATATAAAAAAAAAATTACCAGTCATTTCAGCTCTCGTATATCCCACGTTCGGGAATACATCATTCAATAAGGAGAATAGCAGAGGTATGTCTTCAGCTACCAGTTTAGGCACCATTGTTTCACAGACAGACTGAATGAGGATATCTTGCTCTGGAAGGGATTCTGCTATTGAAGCTTCATCTGGCACTTCTGTACCACGTTCTATTAGATTTTCCTATAAACAAAATTATTGTTTCAATATCTTTTTAGATTTATTTCTGTAATACATGATACACCTTGCGTTTTTTTATTGTTTATTTCTTATAGCTGCTGGCAGCTGTATTGTGGTAGTGGTCTTATCGGGTATGGATAATCTTCGAAAACGTTTTTTTTCTTGGAACTATTTACTTCACACAACAACAATATAAGTATTATAAGTAGCAACTTGCAGTAGTGTGGTACAAGAATCTTTCAAGAACTTTATGTTAATACACGTATTCTAAATAGTAGATAAAAAATTTAATGAATTCAATTATCTCCGTACAGGTTTTATACAATTGTAAATATTATGTAATGCATATTCTACAACGAGAACATTATTTTATATTGAAAGCAAAATTTGACGAAAAATTGTGTAAAAAGCAGAAATAAAACCGGAATTTAAATATAAAAATAAAAATAATTGCGATATGGGAATAAGCTAGACGATGCGATAGCAAAGGAAGCAATCAACAACATAGGATTTCAATAAACAATGACAGAATAAATATAAAGTGCTCATTCAAATAAACTAAATACCATGAAAAGTCAAAGTCATAATTATTGAAACGTAAAGGTGTTACAGATGTCGCTACAAACAACTAGAACCAATAAGTTATTTCTGTATAGAACAACACCAATTGTATATACTCTGCCTTTTTGCCTTTAAAAAAAAACTTGAGATTTTTTTAGTCAAAAGCAGGTTTTTCTTTAACAGAAGCCGTAGCGACTAAGTAAGGCTACGTATATATATCGAAGACACTAAACTATAGACTTGGGTAGCATTTAAATAATAAGTTCACCGACACAAATAATCTGTTACAGTATAATCTTTTAAGTTTCTACTAATTAACTGAATAGTAATTGATAAAAGAAGACATGAATCAAAAAGAGAAGGGTAGGAAATATCAACATATATAAAATTTAATCACAAGTTTTGAAATTTAATAGATAATATTGAAACAGAGCTATAAATAATATAATAAATGGAATATTTTATAACATTGACATTATATAGGAGACCGCTCACAAATTTATAAGATGGCGCGGACTTCAAATCATTACTGTGTAGTTGTGACGATAGTTCTGAATGTGTTGATAGTTTCATTTCCTGAAATTACGTGGTATTTAAAACAGTCAGTACTTTTTAAAAAATAAACTTTTTATTCTATAATATGACAAGCGAACATAATCCTAATAAATTAAGATTTGCCAGTATATAACATATGTAATTTCGACGCGAAACTTCAACAAACGTAAATAAACGAAACATTTAAATAATGATATTGACTATTAGAATTATAATATTAATTTTACAATTTTTGGAACATACCTTTATTTTCTGGATGCGATCACGCTTGACATTACCCGCGGACACCAAAACTGACTTAAGAGCTCGCAGACCGAAGTCATAGTGAGATTGATTTGATAGTTGTTCATCACAAAGTCTGAAAAAAAAATTGAGACCAAATCAGCTTCACGTTGTATCCCGCACACAGCAAAGTAGGCAGGGAACCTAGTGTTAAGACACTCCGTTCTCCACTTTCCGTCAAATGTTGAATGAATTGCGTGTTGAGTGGCGGAACTCAGCGCCGCGCTTAGCCTCAAAAATTGAGACGTTTTGAAGAAATGCATTTTTGCGCTATTATGGCTGAAATGCTGTACATTATGTAGACATGCTGTATATAAGTTGGTCTTATAAACAAAAAAATGTGGCTAATCACCTATGCTAAAGTTATCACAATTATACATTATTTAGAATATTTACCATACATATTAAAATGACTTTATTATAAAGTTTATATTACAATTTTTTATATATAAAATACATATAACTTACTTAAAGAACGGTACAATCTTGCAAGCCAATTTCTCAGCAGTTCTAAACCCTTGACTGAACAACATCACTTCAGCAATAAGCTGCCTGTCCGGAGTAGTCATGGCAAGACTTCTGAATAGTTTCTTCAAGTTATCAGGCAAGTTGGAACGTCCAGCGTATCCAGGGTTCATGGTGATGAATATCGCCATATCTTGGCTTACACGCACTTGTTTGCCAACTAATTCCACTGTTATAGATTTGCCTGAAAAATAATAACCGAAGATGAAATAGGGCTTGAAAGTTTGTATGGAAATATCATCATCAGCGCTGATTTTGATATTTGAAATTCAGACTCTTAAAGATATTTTATTGAACATGTGTTTCATGGTTTATTAAAATTTCCCACCTAAGGGTGCAAAAAAGCAGGCAACGCTGCGCGTGTCCGCTAGTATTAAATAATAATGTTTCATTTTATTGACGTTCTAATTGAATAAAACCTATTAAATAATGATTGCAGAAAGAAAAGGGAGTGAATACTTGTATTATCTCCTTCTTGGTGGCTCTTGAGGGCTTCTTGAATAGTCTGCACTTGTTGCGATACAGCAGACAACATTCTCTCTTCAAGACGATTGAACTCATCGAAACAGCCCCAAGCACCGACCTAGATACATATTTTAATAAATTATTTAATAAAATTCAACACAACTATAGTACTATCAAAATTTATTACAATCTTACTAATTCTAATACTAAAATGTCCTCATCCTAATATCTCTTTTAATAGTATAATTTTTCGAAAAAAGTAAGAAAAGGTTTTGAACAAGTACTACAAGTTGTGCAACAATAGATCTCAGTGAAAAAATATTTTAAAACTATGTAATTAGTTAATAATAGAGAGATATGTTACCCTTATAAAAAAACTTATAACTTGTAAATAAGCATTTACTTATCTCGTAATTTGTACATCTCAATAAGCTGACACCCTACTATTCAAAAGTGCTAAATTAATGAGATTTTAATGTATATCAACCAATATCCACACTGAGTATAAAATAAAGTGAATTCGTTTATACCTGACAAAGACCGACGAAGATTCGTCCCATAGCTTGAAAGTCGAAGGTTTCGTCGCAGTTGAACACCAATACAAAACGACCGAGTTGATTACCAAGGGCTTTCACAGATTCCGTCTTACCCGTGCCAGCGGGACCTAAACATTTGATATAAATATTTAATAATATATTATTGTCTTATTATTACGATTATAATTTTTAATTTATTTGCACTGTAAAGTCTCTTTTCTGTTCTTATAATTAGTCCTTTATTTATCAACAGTGGTCTGTAGTTAAAACAATAAAATTGAGCTGTCTTAAGACTTATAAACATTTTATAAACGTATATGTTCTTATTATTTCGCGCAATTTGTATATTACTGTGCAATAAACAATATTCTCTTTCATTAAATATATTTATTTATATTTACTAGCATAAATTTTAATTAAAAAAAAAATCTTCCATTATTACTTTTAAAACCAAGCAAGGATTAAATTGAGAAGTTACTAGGTATTTTTTTATTAAAATAATAATTACCAAATGGAGATCCTCCAAGCCTTGCTTCCAAAGCTTGAGTCATAGTGAGATAACAGCGGTCAGTCAAAGGCGTTTGAACAAGTCTGTCTTGTACACCAAGATATTCAAATCCATAAAGGAACTTAGCGTTGGCCATATGTATTGTTAATTGTTGAAGAACCTGTGGATAAAAATATATAAATAATTATTTCTTTATTTACTAATATAAATAAAAAACTGCTTTATGCATTTTCACGCACGTAGCAGGGTAGCCAGAGGGAACTTAGTGTTAGGACACTATGTTCCCCATGCCCCACCCAATTTTCAAGAAATTGCCTATTGAGTGGCGAAACTCAATGATACTTTTTATTTACTAGAGCAAGGAAACAAAAATAATCATTCCTGTCATTGGGATTGAACTCATAACCGTTAAAACTGCAATTTCTTACTGCGGCTTCAATAAAAAAGCTAACTATTACAATACTTAAACTTACATCATTATTCCTAGGGTCGAAGTAGAACCGCATTTCGCAAAGCCACTCGAATGATCGAGGACTATTCACTTCGGAGGCGATCAGACGACGAGTTACCGTACGTTTGTGCACAAATTCGTTAATCTGAAATAGGGAATTAAATGTTATAATATGTGAAATTTGTAAGAGTCTTGAATTTATCTGTTGTGAGACTAAGTTTAATTGAAGAGAATACGTCCGCAGATCCGTTTAGACATTCCAAAGTAACAACCTTTCCATTAAATTCATATATAATAAAAATTTTAAAATTGTGAAGTGAAGACTTTGGGTTTGATGTTCAGCATAGATATTTTGTGTGGTTTGTTGGTGTTCACCATAGTTTGCATGATATTTCAACATAGTACGATCCTTAGCTTTAGATAATATCTCATGTATATAACGAACTTATTAGTCCTTTACTTTCTATCTAGCAGACAACATATGATTAAAAATATATTAATAAAAGGGCATGCTTTCGTGTAAATATGAAAATATAAATTTCCAATAAAAAAAATAACAATATAACATACAAGGTGCTCCAACTTCTTCCTTCGCAAAGGCGGTTGTTCTTGCAACACCGAGTCAGCGAGTATATTGAGCATGTTCTCAACATGTTGGAGTACACGTTTAAGTTCGCCGCCGCCTGCCAGCGCCGCTTCTACGTCTTCTGACCATAGGATCTGAACTGCTAACACTACTATTTGCGCCTGGAATTAGGATTATATGTTAATATGTTTATCTTGCTTAGCCTGTCAAACTTAAAGCTGGCTTAAGACTGTTAGAGATGTTTCATAAAATGAGATGTCTCTTTATTTCATAAAAATAAAATTATAGAAAATTGAAGAATTCACTAGTAAATATTAATAAAATTGAAACATAAAAAAAAATCTTTATTTTTGTAATAATAATAAAAAAACAATCTGTACTTACTTGATATTTGTCACACCAATCGATGAACTTTTGTGCATCTACATTTCCGTCCTTAAACTGTTTTACATCGCCCACGGCGTCTTTGAGACGGCACGCAAGTGTTACACGCATTTCGCGTTCTACCATTGAAAGCCAAGAGTTGATTTTCGGATTTTCTATTGTTGATACCGGCGAAGTGAAGTACACCTAAACATTTTGCTAGTTAGATCTCTATGTATTTTAGTTATATTGACAAGCAAATTGTAAGAAAACGATGTGTCACAGCAGACTGCAATATTGTAAATGTTGCTGAATGAATGAACATTTATAATAACTAAGAAATGGTTTGCATAATTTCAACGAATTATTATGTGATTTAATGTTGTATATAATATATATGTAATGCTAAAACCAAAATAAAAAAATGTCTATGGTTGTGTAAGCAGTGGTATAAGGTTTTGAAAGAAATGAAAATATATTTTAAATAGTTTATATACGAGTACAATAATAAGTTATTTATTTGATATATTTTGGAAAAAAAATAAACTGAATTTTAAACACACCTCTTCACCTTCGCGTGATGCTATACCATTAATAACAGTATTGTCTTCGTTTAGTATAATAGCAGCGACGCCAGCGAACATTTTCTTGAAGTGTTTTTGAAGACGAGCTATGTTCTTACTGTTACCAATAATTTCAAGCAAGTCCTCATCACCCACGAAGTAGAAACTAAAGAGATTACAAGAAAATAATTAATAAAGAGGTAATATAACATAAATAAGCATCTTTCTTTGATAGCAGTAAGCTTAAATATATCCACATTGCGCAATAAATTTGTACAATATCTTTCCATTAGTATATACGGTATAAGTATAACTTACCGCGGGAAGCTACTCCTTTCTCTCTCCAGATATTCTCCGAGAGCCTTCTGTATCTTGCCGAGCAAGTCCGCCAGACGTTCGAGGGAACGTTGCACGCCAGGAATGTTTAGAACATCCATCACCATTGGAGATTTTCCTACTTTCTTCATCAAACCTAAGAATTCGGAGCTGAAAAAAATATATCATTTAGTTTTTACTATGTTCACGGCTCGCCTTAGTATCATTTAGATGTATATATTTATTTATTTCTTCTTAAAAGAATAAATAGAACTCTATATTTTATGTTATTTATGTACCTTATACTTTGGAATCTGCTAGTTTCCACTGGAAGCAAGGTCTTGATGTCAGCAGATCCACTAAAGATGCCTTCCAGGTATACCCAGCGACGTTGCACGTCAATCCATACGTCGAATAATGCATTGATACGATTCAATTTCTCCTCCCATGTCAACGCTTCTTCTTCGAATACCTATAAATATATTAATATTAAATTAAATATGAAATTGATAAAAAATAAAGTATATTAAGGCATTGCAGGCGTTGCATAATTGCGAGTTCGATGCTCATTAGGGGTAATAAATTATTATCATTTCCTCGCTCTGCCAAGGCCAATAGTGATGTTGAGTTCCGCGCGGAAAGTGAAGTTTCTTGACACTACTTTATCTCTGCCCACCTAGATATATGGAAAAAAGCGTAAAGGTGAAGAAAAAAAATGTAATATTAGAGTACCTTATAGTAAGGCGATAGTTTCATAGCGGCAACGCTGTTGATGTGCTCCTTTACTTTATTGAAGAGATCGTCCCAGCCACGAATAATTTTGCATTTATTTTGGTAATTGATCAAATCCAGTTCATAGCTTTGCCAGGATTCACGCACCTATAAAATAAAAAAAAATATACATATGAGTACACTCTAATTTAATATTTTTAATAGAAAACAATTAAACTGTGAAGTGTTCTAAAATTATATTACCTTTTTATATATAAATTTATTATTTGCCTAAGACTTTATTATAAAACGTAAAAACATTTGAACTCGGCGATCGAATGATAGTAGAATCAATTCTAATATTAAAAAAAAAAAAATTTCCTGTGTAAGTAAAGTGTGTAAAACTCTCTCTTGATACTTACCTGTAGTATTAATGCTAATAAAAATAATTCAATTTATAAAATCGCTACATACTATAGTTTAAGATACCATTACATATGAATATAAAGATATAATACAAATTTTTACCTGTTTCAAGAACTCTTCCAACGCCATTTCTCCCTGAGCAACAGACACTACGTCCTTCACAGTGTGCTCATTATGTAACAAGTCCGCATCCCACACTTGTCCTAGGGTCAGCTCTGATAGAGACCAGTCCACTTTGAGCGCACGACACAGTTGACGCCAATGACGCTCTTTGAGCGCGTCGGATTTGAGTTCCACGATTAACATGTTAACCTGTGAAAAGTATTTTCTTCCTTTAGTATTAATTATATTATAATAGAAGTAAAAGAGGGTAGTTGTAGGGTGACATTGTGTCAATCGGGTAATGGCCCTAATTGGAAGCAAACTCGTATGAAGTATTGTTGTCAAGTGATTCCGAATAATTTTTAAAAACGTTGCGATTCCTTAATTTTATGAAAAACAGTCATGTGCTAACATTAATAGAAATTAATAAAATGAATATAAAACTAACATATATAATTTTAATTATAATTTAGAACTTTCGAGAAAATAAATATATAAATAGTACCTTAGTGTATGACTGCAATAGTTTGCGAACATACTCGTAGCTGTCGTACATACGTAAACGTGCTGGGAGCTCCTTCAACTCGTTCAGCATTGCTTCTAATTGTTGCCTATATAAAAAAATCATCATCATCTTCAAATATCATCTTTTAAAATTAAATATAAAGTAATTTGAAAAAAATAAACTAGCTCTAAATAGTTGTCAATTACACAACAATGTGTATAAGAAAAACTACTACACAAATTTTGATGAGGCTAGGATTGATCCTTAAAATTTTTCCATGAGTTTTAGTTTTCGAGAATTTTATGGACATATACTTATTAAATTTAGCACACGACGATAATCTGACGTGACGTAACCCTCCTATGATTTAAAATTGGTTAAAAAAATATTGTCTAATTGTTGTTGATATGTACCTCAACTTTCTGGGTTGTACCGATAACCAAGGCTTCTCTCTAATATCATCTATCTGAGTCCAGATCTTGCTCAGTGAAGACCATACTCCGCGCAAATCTTGCAATTCCTCCAATGCGACGGTCATACGCTCGTTGTTAACCGAACTACCTGCAATTTAAGGAAAATTTTAGACAATCTTACTAAGCAATGTGTACATTTCATATAATGTTACTAGATTTAAGTCTCTTAAACATCGAAATCCTATTATTTTGGTTGATTTAAATTGTTTTTGATAATTAACATATAATACCTACCATTTAATATCGTGGCTATTCTAAGTAACGTAAAAACAAATCAACTGTCGGTTTACCGCCAAATCTTCGTGGTAACTTTTGTAGTTGCAAAATTATTTACTTCGACTTAAAATATTCTATATGTGTACAATATGATTCTTTATGTGTACATTATTATACTTCAATTTAATTAAAATAGTTTAGTATTTCTGCTATTTACTATTATATTAGACTTCTACTGTTTACGATTATTTAATTGATAATAATAATAATAGGTGTTTTAATTTTTATTCTATTCAACAATCTCTATAACATCCTGTACAAAAGTGCTGAGTCCCTTCAGTGTCATTATATAATTTACAGTGTAATAGTTCTGAGATAAATATTAATAATAAATATATACTACCAGTATCATGTAACTCCAGAGCCTCTTTAGCCTTAGCGACATTATCTCTTTCGTCCTTGAGGCGGGTGTAGCGGGTCTCCATCGCTTGCAGTCTTGTCAGAGCGTCTTCAGGGCGGGTTGAACCATCAGTGGGCTTGCTCCGTTCCCACTCAGCTAGGAACTCGAGGGTACGGGCTTCAACTGCTTTGTCCTCGGCTACTATTTTTTGTTGTAGAGATGCTACCTAAAAACATATTCAAATTGAAATTTATAACATAATACCCATAGCAAGCATGAACTATTTGTTATAATATAGCAAAAAAAATGTTTACATAGTACATACATTGCAGCCTATGTGATATTCTGATGTAAATGCTATATTACTGTACAGTATCATCTATATCCGTTCTTTAGTTTTTGCGTAAAAAAGGAACAATAACAAACATTCATTTTTATAATATTAATTAATTAATAATTATTTGTAGGATATATTAAAGTTAAAATACAATAAAATATAAGAAATCAAAATAATATCAACTTGGAATTTTTTTAATGAAATCAATTATATTAATTTCTTACTTGAGTCTGAATTGATGAATCCTTTCTACGCATAATTTCGTTAAAGGCGCTCCATTCGCCTTCAATATTATCCACATGCAACCATTGAGCTGGGAATTGGAATCTAAAAAAAATATATTATCGATATAGCCACATAAATTATACATAGATTAATAAATTAAGATATTGTATAAAATTATACCTTTGTCTTTCAAGAATACGTTGGGCCTCCCTGTAGATGTCCACTTGTTTTTCCCAAGCTAAAACCTCTCTCTTCAGTTGTTGCACATAAGTAATGAGGGATACAGCATCGCTGGTTGAGGCTGCCTCTATAGTAATGGAGATTTTTTTTTCTTTTTACATAAAATAATTAAATATAGTCTTTTCGTTTTGTTAAACGTTTATTTTATCTTGGTGTTAGGATAAAAACCCGCGGTGTCATAATTACGTTACTATATTCTTTTAATAAAATCAAATTAAAAACTCTCAAATAGTCACACAACACTTATTGAAATGAAATAAAATGTAAATATACATACCAATAGTCTGCTGCTCCAACTGTCCTCTGGACTTGGCCAACCTGCCGTGGAATTGCACCATCTCACCGCCAAGTAAAGCTCCGAACTTGCCAAGCACTTCCTTATGCCAAGCGTCGTATTTAAGAGCCACTTTACTCTGTACCCGGGCAAAGTCAATCACTACCGGCCCGTATTCGCGACGAGTGTCCGATGTATCGAATGTCGTGCGAGATTTTCTGTTTGTGGAAAAATAATTCTATTTATTTCATTTTAAAAAACTTAAATAGGCCAGTCTTAGCGCAGGGGCCCTGCATTTGATTGTAAAATCGACTGGTTATGGGTTCGATCCCCACTCGAGGAAATGAAATATTTATTTAAATTTATATTTTCATTTCTTCGCTCTGGTGTCGAGGGAAAGGGTGGCGTAGAGTAGGTACAGCCACTCAAGACAGAATACCTCCTGATTTCGGCGAAAAGTGAAGAACGGAGTGTCTTAAGATTAGGATCCCCCTGCCTACTCCGCTGTGTGCGGAATACAGCGTGAAGCTGATTACAAAACACAAAATAAAAAAATAAATAAAGGTTGCTTGGATATAAGACAAATTCTCAGTAGTAGAATTCTCAGTATGATTCTATGTATAAATTTAAGCCTTATATTTTATTCTCTATCTCTATCAGTAACAACTATACACACAAAGAATAATTGAAACAATAAATACATATTCACGTTTCATAGAATATTAAGGAATGGGTATGATCTTACTTGATATCATTTAAGCACTTGATCCACAGAGTTATATCCTCACCAAGACGACCATACAAGCTTTCCGGTTGCAGATCCCACAGTGCTTGGTAGCTATAAAAAAATAAAAAATAATTAATAAACTATTTTGGAATATTTATATATATCTGAAGCAAAAACGTTTCCTTTTTACGGATATTACGCGCACGTAAGATTGTGAAATTTGGCAAAGTTATAGTTAATATGGAAAAAGAGTGTAGAGAGAGTGAGAATATTTTAAAGTAATGAATAAAAAATAAATAAAGTTAATTAAATAAACAAAAAATGCATTAGCATATGTTTGACAATATACACTTTTATATACTGCGACATATACATTGCTATGACAACGCGTATTTTACGCGTCAGTTCTCTAGTAAAAGAATAATAAGAATAACAATAAATATATCATACCGTAGCCATTCATCGACATATTCGCGTACTTGAGATATCTTCTGTTCAATGGCGTCGTAAGCGTTTTCTAGTGGCGAGGATCCGCCGGGCAGTTTGGTCAGCAGATTCCTGTATGTAGCTGTTTGAGCTCGCGCCACACCTACTTGATATCTGTTTTAATAATTATTATTAATTACATATACAGGGTGGAATTGTCAGCACCACTTTAAATGAAACCACAGTTTTAACTACTCTATAAAAGTCTAATATAATTCGGAAAAAAAATAATTCCCAAAAATGAAAAAGTTATTTTTTCAAACAAAATAAATAATAAAATTATCGTTTTAAAATAAAACGCCATTTGTAAAGTATAACATAGGCACGCACACACTTACCTGTCAAATCGGAAACGTCGCACACGTATGTGTGCGTCACACGAAATACAGGTATGGATAAAAATCGTGAAATGAAAAAAAAATCCTACGTCCAAACTATTGAGGTACCTTGATTAATTTCTTAGGTGTGGGTTTGAAATATATTACCCTATATGCAGTTTCAATAAAAGAAGCGCTGCCTCTTCCACCCTGTATATGGTTATTATAGACTTTTTTAGAAAACATAAATTTGAAGGGGATTTGAACACGAAACCACAAATCCAAAAAAAAACTTTTTTTTTTATGTTTCCTAATAAATAATTTTTCTTTCCTAAGTGTAGAATAACACTTTAAAAATGTAAAAATAAGTAATCTTTTATTTCTACATTACTATTTTGACCTGCACCCTGATGACCTGATCCCTTCACTACTATGTAAATTTTTGTAAAGTAAATATTAATACATAACTAATTAAAATATCAATTTTATATCTTTTAAATTATGAAATAAAAGAATTTCCATAAAAACCTGGTGCTCTGTAAACGATGCTGGCTGGTGACCACCGCCTGCCAGGCGAACATCTGACGCATGAGCTGGAACCGTGCTTCTTCGAGAGACGGGAACAAGTACATCTGCTGGTTGGTTATTCGCACTTCGTGGACTACACGGGCGATCTGACGAATTTAAAAAATATAGAGAGTAAAAATATGAAACAAACTTTAAAATAAACATACAAGAGAACATAGTATTAAGTACACTAAGTTCACCATCTTTTGCCTATTATAAACATAGTTTTTGGAAAAAAAGAATAAAAAATAAGGGTAAGAATCTACAGCATGTTAGATACTTACCAAATTTGTGACTTATTCTATAATTTTTATATTGACAGTTGACATAATTACCTGTGGTTCTCCACCAGGCTTGTGAGTTGGTTCAGCGGGTGAATATGTATCCATTGAGAGATCTAACTCATTGATCTTGCCAAGTAAAGCCATAGTCCATGCTTCAATACCAGCTTGTAAGCGCGCTGCAAGACTCTTCTCAACCTAAAAATAAATTATGTAAAGTATATTTACATGTACATAGTTTATACGACAAATAAAATATATTTTTAAAATTACATATTTTAAAATAGTAAGTATTTTTGATTCACATTGTATAAAAAGATAATTTAGTTACATTTAAATATTGAAAACACGACATTAATTTGCTAACTAAAGAAGAAAGTTACAAACTGAAACAACAATACTACTTTGAATAATCAATTTGTTAGATGCCTATTTCAAACTAGCTTACAAAATTTAGAACTTACAAAATCTAAAAAAACTAAACCCATACCTCCTCATCCAAACGCTGCACCCACAAATGTAAATTACTGTACTGACGTAAAGACAGATCGTCGATAGCTCGCTGGAGTCTACTCAAGATGTCAGCCAAGCTTGGAGCTGAATACGGACAGGTTTCGAGAGACCTCGCGTCTACTGATATTTGTTCTTCTACTGCTAGTAGATCTTCAACCTATGAAATATTTATGATTTTAAATACTGTTACTTATGTATGTATTATTTACTATGATTATATGCAATTCTATATTTCTTTTAAAGTATTAAATAATATCTTTAAAAAGTTTTTTTTTCTCATATATAAATGTTGTGGTGTAGTGTTTTCAGGGCTGAATATTTTCATTTCTTAGCCCTGGTAGAAAGACAAAAGCGCGGCGTTGAATTTGGCTACTCAACACAAAGTAAGGAAAGTAAGGAACACCAGGTTCTCCTACCTATCCAGCTTTATATGGGATACACTGTGAAGCTATAACCAACAAATCAGACTATTTTTTTTTAAAATACAGAATGTTACTATATTTTCTATAAATATAAGTGTACCTTTTCTTGGAATAGTAGTACAACTTCACTAAGCTTTTGTACATATGGGTCCAATTTATAAGACTCCCACACCAAAGCCATCCCTTCAGACACTTGGAACAGAACATCACGACGTAGTCCAGCTACGAGCGGTATTATAGATGCTTTGTCGCGAATCTAAAATATTAAAGTAATATTATTAATTGTTTATTTCATTAGACGAAAACTGTGTTTACAAATTACAATATACAAATATGTTGCTTTAAATACTTTTTTCATTTTATATACGAATTATATAAATAAATTGTACTTTATACACACAGATTCAATTAAGAAGATGTGAAAAAATACAAAAACGCAGAAAACTCTCCAAAATAAAGAGACTTATAATTATAAAATTTTGTATATAAAGTATATATGAAGCTATAGATGTAAATTTATATAAATGTATTTTGCATATTATACAAATTATACCAGCAATATAATAATTGTTAGTATATATTTTATATGAAAAGAAAGCAGATAATGCAATAAAACTGAAAGCATTATATTGATAACATGCAGCCTATAAATAATCTACCTTTGTATGGTTCCTATTATTTAGCTGCATAAACCAAATACACATGTGTTAGTGACATTGTCATGAATTATATTAACAGTGTATTATAACTCCTTTCAGTATTATAAAGAAGATACTTTTAGTGCCAATTGTATTTATTCTACATTATTGTATTCCATAGTGCATACTGTGATTATGAGTGTATATATAAATATATATAAAAAATACCTTTTCCAATGTTCGTTCGTAAGTGCGTACGCTTTCGATGAGGGAAATAGCAAACGGGTAGAGTTGATTTGCTTGATGAGCCTTGTTGACGATGGCCAATGGTACTCTGTTGAAAATATATATATTGTTAGAAATAATCAAATAATGACCATAAAGGTTATATAAGAACGACTCTAATTACTGGCTGGCACTTTTATGGGCTGTCAACGACGACCGAAAGAAAAGGATCGCTAGCGTCACTCTGCCCGATGGATTCTTTAGAACCAGATATTGTTATTACACTGCTAGATAATTCTCTTTGGTTGTTTAATAATTATTTGAAGCCTTGTTTTAATTCATTACCTTTTCTACCTTATTTAATATTTCAATAGTTTCTAACAATATATATATATACATAAGAATTATAAAAATTAAACTAATTCATCTTAAAGATTTAAATAGATCATATTTATAAAGAACATACCTGAAGCCCAAGTTCTTCAAGTTACGGACTTCTTTGTAGAGAGTGATAATTTCAGGTAAGAAGTTGACTTTTAATTTCAAGACAGTACCAGTTTTGCTGGAGCGAGCACGGACTGACTCTATTGCGAAAATACGTCCAGATACTCCTAGGTTACGTTGTTGAACCTAAAAGAACGACAAAATAATTAAAAAAAATATATATAAAAGACAAATTCTAATACTAGAAGTACATATATTAATATTTCATAATTTTTATTACAATATCTTACCTTACGCGCCCAATCATCAAAGACTTCTTGTGTGTCAAGCTTTAAGCGGAAACTATCGCCATCAGCTTTGAGCTTTTGTCCTTCAATATGGTTTTCCCATCCTTTACCTACAATTATAATTGTGTTAAAATCACGAAGCTTAATATTAATGTATTTTAGTTGAATTTCTATAAGAATCAATTTTATTTTAAATTTTATATAAAAATATAATTTACAAAATAAACAACTTACATACAAAAATACATTGAAAAATCTATGCTATAGCAAACTAATTACCCAAGACATCTTCAACACGTTTCAAGTAGGCTGTGAGTTGATGGTCTATTTGCTTAGCCCATATTATGGATCCAGCGACGGGTGGTAAATCGCGAACTAGAGATAATCGACTGCATTTCGATTGCGGATATTGAACCTGTACATATAAAATTTTATTTATAAAAATATATAATCATGTAGTATAAGAAAATATGCCTGTTTTTATCCTAACTAGTAAGTATACATACACATAACCTCATACGTAAGTTTACCTCATAAGGCCAGATAAGACATTGTAATCTGTGTTTTTCGGTTATGTTAGGTGAAAAATAATTTTGCACTAGATTCTTGGCACATTAAGTAAATTATTTTCATCCACTGTTTAAATGGTAACAATTTACTAACCACTCCTCTAAATTAAAATAAAATCGACAGTCAATACATAGAGAAAATTCTCAACTACTCCACAATAATATAAATTAATATTAATTCACCTTAAATTTCTCATGCAACGCTTCAATATCATCCTTAACACGCTGTATAAGTTGCGTCTGGTACTCGCGTATCGCGCCGCGTATGTGCGGGCGCACGAACAGGGCGTTGAAACGGGAGAATATGCGGAACATTTCGTTGGCGTTCTTCGCCGTACCCAGTTGGTCTCGGAGATGGGCGGTGATGCGGGTTTCGACGCGGTCTGGTTGTTTAAAAAGTGTTAAGTTATTATTCTGATATACATTTATTATTTACCATATACTTTAAACGTTATGCATGTAGGTAGATAGGATGAGCAAAAATAATTTTATATAGTAAAATATTATTTCTATTTAGTAAATTTCAAAAAGGAGATAGTTAAATTCGAATGTTTAATTATTATTCTACTTCGCGTTCAAAAGCACACACTTCATCTTTCGACTGCCCACCTACGCCAGTGTCAGATATTATATAGTAATTATTTTTACCAATTCTATCTTCATAACGTCGCACAGCCGCTTCCCACGCATCGCATCCCTCACGTGAGATGTCCAAGCAGTCCACTTCTTTAACGTTCTCATACGCCAAGTTCACCTGTTCAGTAAAATATTGGTGACAATTTAGGTTGAAATAAATTAGGTAATTTTACTAGAATGAAGCATATCTAGCATATGCTACACTTGGTCCTTGATCAAACAAATAAAGTAGAAATAATTAAAGTATTTGTTTGTATTGTATAAAAAAGATAACTATATTAATTAAAAATTCTCATAGTTTTTATAATAGATATTATTGTAAATACAATAAATATCCTGTTCATTAATTTCTACCAAAGATCTCAAATAAATCCAACAACATTACCTCAGCAATAGCATTAGCGTCAGCGGCATCCATAGTGAGCGAGTGGGGTTGTGCGGGTTCGCCCGCCGCGCCCGTCTCCGTTGTGGCTGCGGCGCGGGGGCGGAGCACCTTACAAAGAAAAATATTTAAACCTGTTAATATAAATCCTTTAAAATTCATCTATAATAATCACTTGTATGGTCAAAATATATTTTTTTATGTTAGCACTCATACCCGTAACATAACAGTCCGTAGCTGCTCATGGTGTCGTCGGAAGCGCCTCATGTGCTCCATACGTGCTTGCAACCGCTTGTGGGAAGGCGACACACGCCACACCATTTTGAGATGTTCATCTCGTTTCTTTTTTACTATATCTCTGCAAGTGCAAATGTAGTTTTATTTGTCATTGTATATCTCAGTGCGGAATTGGTTTCCGCCGTTCTATATATAATGACAAAAATATATATTTAAATTTAATTAATAATTCAAATCCCACACCACGGGAGGAATATGCCG
This sequence comes from Heliconius cydno galanthus, assembly GCA_036379175.1. Taxonomy (NCBI): domain Eukaryota; kingdom Metazoa; phylum Arthropoda; class Insecta; order Lepidoptera; family Nymphalidae; genus Heliconius; species Heliconius cydno. The sequence continues at coordinate 81,840 of JAKRZM010001321.1, forward strand.
CATTCCGCATATGTGGAATTTGCGGGTGATGCGTAGCTAAATAAAAAAAAAGGAACAAAATGACCATTAAAATAAATATTAAGCTCATAAAAAATATGACGATTTCTTTGATAATACAATTTTATTACCTCAATAGACCTTGTAGTTTCTCATATTCGTCATCCCAGCAAGAGAACACTTCAAAGCACTGAGTCATAACACGTTCAAAGTCCTCAAAAGGTATGTGCATCAGACGACGAGTTCCAAGTACCTAAAAATATTAACATATAATTATTAAAACGCTCACTGCTTTAGTCAAACTTTACGACTTTTAGTGAGTGTTGTATGGTGTCTCTCGCCAAAGCACGATTTTTTCCTAGTGCGTTTGCTGGGTCGAAAAGACACGTTCGACTTCCACCTGATGAAGAAAATCATTAAATAAAAATTCGAAATACCTTTAAAAGTTGTTGCCCGAGGTCACGTGATATAGCCTCTACAAGTCTCAAACCACGCTGAATAGGATATTTGGTTGATCGGATTTTACGGAGATGAGAAAATATTTGTTGAACTGCCAATCTACAGAAACAATATTAAGAAATATTTTTAATTTATAATAATAATGAAAACAAATGAAGCCGTAGGGGCGACATAGTGGTTGTAAACACGATGGTCGTGAATTCTCACTTGGTAAAATAAATTACTTTCATTTGATTGCCTTGGTTAGAAAACAAATTGCGGCGTTGAAATTCACTCAATGGAACTTAACAGCCAATTTTCTACAAATATAACATAAAGTTGGGAATGCAGCGTTTTAACACTGGATTGATTCCAGTAGGTCCAGTGTTAAAACTCTACATTGTCCACTATGCATAAACTATATGTCGGATAAAGCTTTCAGCCAAAAAAATATTAATGTAATATAAAATATATAATAAAAGCTAATTTGTAAAGTAAAACAAACTTCCTAATATTATGTACATAACAAACTTTATTGTGTTTCTTTATACAAAAAATATTATAATGAAGCTATAATTTTATTTAAATAAAAAATATTTTAGCCTTACCTAATCCTTTCTAACTCAGTGGCACTGAGTAGATCATTGATGGGGAAGTCTTTCATGAGTGGATTGTAATCAGAAACTGTAGCAAGTGCTTGCTTGAGACCTGTGTCAGTATCAAATGACACTGTGGCGTGGAATCTTTTACCATATTTTAGAATATCCAAAGTTAAGGCGACCTATAAAGAAAAATAAAAGTTTAATAAAGAAATTTCTGAGATCATCATAGCACAATGTCTCTGTATAAACAATCATGTTTATTACTGTTTAAGAATGAATTATTTTCATTTTAAATTGAAGTGTATGATATAGCATTTAACTGGGATTAAAATTATAAAAAAAAGAAAACACAATAAAAAATATTGCTAATAAGTAAAAATGCTGACCTCAATACTTTCTCTTTTCTCTTGAATGCGATGGAGGGCTCTTTCAAGGTTCAACCAAAAAGATATTTCTTGCAAAGCTGTGCCATTGGATGGATCACGGTCTAGTTTGGTCACCTGTGAAATTATTTATTATAAGATTCATAGTTCGTTTAATTTTAAAAATGGTCAATACATAATAAATATATATATATATATATATTTTAACAAACCTTTTGGATTTCTTTAATCCAGCGATTAACTCCATTCTGAAGTTGGTTAAGGAATGTTGAATCTTCTACTTTATCCCCAAAGTCTGCTACGCGAGGTTTGCGGCCTTCATCAGCAGCTCTGAAAAAAAAAATTATAATAAAAAAATAAAATAATGTACTTAGTTTTTTTTTCAATGTATAAATGTACTTGTCAAAAGAGAAAATTTATGGTAGGATGGAATAAAGATTCATATTGCACTTAAAAGATAAAAATCACTAAACTATTAGCATAATATAGTATAGTATAACTATACTAGATATTTATTTAAAGTTTTATTGTATTTTAAAAAGCAAAATTAACTTTTTTTCTGCCCTGCTGCAAGCCCTCTCTCTTCACACTTCTGTTTATACATAGGGACTGAAATAAAATAAGAAATGTTCAAAAATATTAGGTATATACCTTTTAATGACAGCAGCCACAGATTGATGTACAGGTAGTGTTATCTCAGGAATATCAATATTTTGTTGTAGATGTAGCAAGCCCATTTCAAGCTCAGCAATCTTCTTCTCAACTGATGGTGCCATTTTATCTCCATCCCTGTGAATAAGGTTTGAAATAAGTTTATGTGATAATAATCATAATCATCTTGAATGCTTGTTATTATTATTCTATAATGATTTGAAATATATTTGGTTTTTACTTCTATTAATATAGTTTGAAAACTGACCTGTCTGCTCTACCACTTTCTTTAACATAACTCTTGAAGAATGGAGCCATAGTCTTGCTGATGAAAGCATGAAGGGTTTCATAAGGAGAGCCATCTGATAAGTTGATGAGGCGTAGCTGACTATGGATAGATTTGTCAGCTTCAATCACAATACCACGCTTGATGCAGACAAATGCAGCTACTCTTGGTGATGTGAAGTGCACCTATATAAATTAATACAATTATTGTAGAAAAACTAAATGTTAAGTTTAATAAAAAGTTAATTTATAAATTTAGCCTTATTTCACTTGCCTCATTACTAATTTGGTAAGAGACTGCCTCTTTTTCTTCTTCTCCTTCAGTTGGCTGCTCACTATCATCTTCTGTTGGTATACAATAAATAAGTTTTATGTTTGTAAAGGACAGTGGAAACCTGATTAACCAGACAAATTTTTGTGCTAAAGCATTCAGATAAGTAAAAATCTTTATAAATGATAGTATGAAAAAAAGATTTGAAAAAATATTGGACTTAAATCTAATATAAAATATATACTTAAGTATGTTTGTATATATATAGTTATTATTTAGTAGTGTTTCTGTCTTTTTTTTATTTGCCTTTAACTAAATGTGTCATGTCTACTGTCTATATATCCAGTTTATAATCTGAAATTTCTAAATCTCTACAATTAAGGGCCAGATAAGGGAGTCTCCACTGTAGTATATCATAATATATTAAAAAAGTAAGTTGATTAGATTACTTTTAAAAGTTAATTTCCAAGAACCCACATAAATAATCAATAGAAGGTAGTAGGACATTTGCATAATGCGTCAATGCAGAAAACATACATATATAAAATAGATTTTATGATATCATAGCGTACCTTTCAACGAGAATCGTTGGACGTATAATGATGATACTTGTGGATCAGAAATAAACTTTTTTATACAATCCTGGTTTACTTTATCGTCAAGTGCCGCAGTGAGAGTTGGTGGAACGATGTCATCCTCCGGCAAAAGTACCGTTGCAGCACGACGCAAGTAATTTGCAAAATCTTGGAAATCGACGACTACGATATTTTGCGCTTCGGGAGCGTTTTCACTCCCGTCAAGGGAGTCTCCCATGATGTTTCGGGATAATAAATATTTGTCTTATTAGAATCAAATAGATTTTATGCGGTCCCAATACACCGCAGCCGCAAAGAATACAGTTTGACAACTATAGAGAATGAGCAGCTGGCTATTGATGACGCATTTTCTTGTATTGCCATTGCAAATATTTAATAGGCGCTGTCTACACTATCACATTTGTCTATCGCATATTGTATTAAAATTATAATTAATGTAATATACTAATAAAACAATGTATTTAATATTATAAATAATTAATTTGACTATGTCTATTAGTTTATGGAATCATACTAATATTGTAATCATTTACACAGACATGAGATGAATTATTTGTTAAATGATACTTAAGACTTGGTTGTTTTGGTTTATCTTAAAATATTTTTTTAACTTCACGCTTTATCACGCGTATAGCGAGGTAGATAGTGTTAAGACACTCTGTTTTCCACTTGCTGACGAAATTTAAAGACATTGTGATCAAGAGAAAAAGACAATATTAAATAATTCATTACCCCGAGTGGGAATTGAATCCACAACCGTTATGACAATAGTAACACGCTATGCCATTGCGCCACACAGCCTCTCAAATTTGATTTTAATAAAATAATTCGCCATTAATAAAAAAAAAAAAAATACCATGGAACAATGACGAACGAAGGAGAAAGTTATGAGATACAAATCTGTTTATCATTTATTCCACACAATCTCATACACGGCAGGGTAAGCAGATTGAACTTAGAAACCTAGTGTTAAGACACTCCCTTTCCATTAAGACACTGTTGATCCTCATTTTACATAGATTTTTACATTTTATGTTATTTTAAAGTATATCCCATTTATTTTATACTCGGTGCAAGGAATGTTAACTAAAAACAAATTATGTATCTGTGTGTCAAAAACACGTATTTTATTTCAATATTAGGCAAGATAAACAAAATTAAGTTTAAGATAGCCACGCTCAGTAGATGAATACATATATAAGTTCCTTAAAAACCTTTTAAATCCTCTTTCCTGTTTAACGGTATTTTCAATCAAGTCCCCTTCCGTTACTACGATTTATCCATCGCAGTCGACAAAAAATCTGCCTATATCAGCCTATAATGCCTGTACGAATATACAAAGTATTTGGAACTTTAACATTGAACTTTTAAGATATATTTTGGGGCCGAAAAACCTCTCATTGTAGAAGGTGAATATCACAGCGCAGACTATAAAGGCAGTGATTCGAGGAGCGTTTCGTCAGTTTACAAGCCCGCTGTAATAAGATATCGGACGCTCTATCACCCTGGATAATGTCTTTATTATGCTTGCTAAAACAAAGTTATTTTTGAAAATTTCTTTGTTTGTATTTTGTATTTTTTTTAATGGTTAATATTAGGGCGAAGAATTTAATTCTATTCATGCGTTTAATCTTTAGTTGTTAGCAAGATTAATTATTTTTTAAGGAATCGCAGCTCATAAATTTATTTGACTACGAAAGTTAAAATCCCTTCTGTTCCCATTACCACAGGAATTTGTTAAAAAAAATTTTTTAGAATCCAGGCAGGCATTGCATGTAAACAACCATAGATATATAAACTTTAAATTTAGCTTAATTCAAGAAAACTAAAAGATTGTGCAATTTTGGTCCAACTTTTTAGATATACCAACTGCAAATCGGTATACCTGTATATACCTATATATTATGGTGGAATATAAAAAAAAGAAAATAAAGACAAGATCATCACATAGAGAGTGGGCTTTAAATTTCCCTTTTGAGATGAAATGGAGAAGAAAAATTTTTATAATTACGTTGCTATTGAAAAAAATAATAAATCAGCTTCACGCTGTATCTCGCACACAGCAGGGTAGGCAGAGGGAACCTAGTGTTAAGACACTCCGTTCCCCACTTTCTGCAGAATTCTGGAGGCATTGCGTGTTGAGTGGCAGAACTCAACGGCGAACAAAACTGTGGCAAAACCAAAAAAAAATCTTATTTCATAATCTTCATATTGATGTGCTGGGATTGACTCGTATCCAACGAAACTTATGTTATTTATTAATAAATACATCCTCGAAGTCCAAGACGATGCCTGTTAGCCAAGGTGCTATTAACATATTATAAGCGTAACTTGAACGTATTCTATTTGCAGTAGTTATAAACTTTCCTAGTAAGGGAAACACTTTTGGGTGGTAATTTGTCGCTAAAATCCTTATTTATTGCAACAGAGAAGTTGGATCGGCCCCGGGGGCGAATCGCAAAGTTCGCTCCTTTAACTTCGCTTCACTGAATGCCTACACCTTGAGCACATATTGAGGTTGAATCCTCGCTTTCTTGTTTTAGTTGAAATATGGTGCTGGGAAAACTTTAATACGATTTTGGAACTTTACCCTTTCACGTTGTCTTAACTACTTCTAAATCTTTATCTTATTCTTTATGCACTCGTATTGTATGTTTTTTGTTTGTTTTTATATGTACATTACGAAATACGGATTATATATTTAGTAGTAAAATATTTATATATAAGTACATAAAAAAAAATCTGCTTCACGCTGGATCCCGCATAAAATAGGGTAGGCAGAGGGAACCTAGTCTTTTTCCCCTAACTTAAATAAGTGTATACAATCTTATTGCGTAAATGTTATAAAATTGAATTAAAAAATAGCAATGTTTAATTTATTTATCTCGAATATTTATGATTAAATATTTTTTATCAACCATATACAGAAAAGTAGATAGGTACGTAGTACGGTAAATGTGGAATAACACTTTAAAAATGTAAAAAAAGTAGTAGCTGGCTTTCCAAATTTAAATTAATATTCTTTCTGCTTTGTAAGCACAAATTTCATTATATCAATTCTGAATTTTTTGCATCGTTTCAAAAATTTAGGCAGGGCGATATTATAATGGTAAATATTTTGCCTTTTTAACGAGGTAGTAATTTTATTACGTTCCCCTAAAAGGGTTGGACGCGTCTCGCTAAATTTAAATCCATAGGTTTCATGGGAAAGTATTAACTTGAAACTTAACAGAATTTCTAACAACAATTTCTCTTAGGATATAAACAAAATGTTATTGTTTTTTTATTTGTAGCGATATTAAAATAAAATAACGTAAAAAAAACGAAAAATAATCTTAGAAATGTTCTCATAGTGGTTGTAAATATATGTCTAATTAAAAAAAGTTATGATAACTTTCAAATAACTATTTATAGTAAATAAATAGCAATAAAAAGATATCAACAAAATTTTAGCTCATTTAAATCTTTTAAGTTTTGTTTTTAGTGTCTGTATTTTATTTCATCAAAAGTGGATAAAATGTAATTAAAAGCTTTTAGATTCTACCTAGCGAATGTCTCAGATATCAGAAAAAACAAGAAGATAATTGAAATTGACACCAACACAGCATATCTATTTTTAAAAGATAGATAGATATTTTATTTGTAAAAGATAATAAATTTAAAATAAATATCATATTTGTATCATAAAGTTGTTCAGAAAACTTAATTTATGTTGGACTCGTTAAGTTCATCGTTTGCTGCGGTCGTCCGCGTCACTGTTAACAAAATAAGCAACTACAGCAAATAAAATGCAAAGGTCGTTGAATTTATAATTAAATTGTGTTTGAACGTCTCTCGAATATCAAATTGCATTTAAGTACCTGTGGCAGTTTTTTAATACTATATTTTTGATATTTCTTTTAGCTTTTTTTGAAAATATTAAATATCTCATTTCCTAATTAATGTAATTTTCCTAGTATAGTAAAATAACTACATACAGCTAACTAATATTGCATACTTATGTAAATGTAGTTAGTTTCCGGGTAGTATAACTCATATTTTGTATCAACTTTCAAGTCACGTTGGATAAAGGGGTGAAACCGTAAATTCGTCGAAATTCTGTAATAACAGTCATCACACCCTCTGCCCTCTTTTCTGCTATGATCGCCTCATTTCTATATTTCCTATCTTAGCTTACATATAAATAGACTCCATTGCTAGATATATTATTTATTATTACTGTATATTTATTTCGAAAACCTAATTGAGAAACAGAGAAAACAAAATATATTATAAATACAATTGAGAAAACCATATAAATAAAACACTAGCCATACTAAAAATACAATTCCACATCCCACTCTAGTTATATGTGAATTTAGTAGCTATCAAACTTCCATGTTGGTAACAATAGAAGCTTTTAATATGAATAACTTATGATGGAGTGTTTTCCGTTAAATGAATCACTGAGCTTATATAGGGATATTAATTAATTAGATTCTGTTAGTGGTAGTGGGTGCGTTATCATTATTAATAGTCGACCTAGATGTGCTCAATAGATCACCAGAGGCGCCTAAAGTTTGTTAATCATTCGCATCGCATTCATTTCCTTGTCAGTTTTTTTTTGTACAAAACCAGAATATTTTTGGTCTTAAAGTGTTTTGGTCGTTTATCTATATTATAATATTCTTCTTCTTCTTTGTCGTTTCACTCTTGACAGAGCATGGTCGTCCTTTTTAAAGGTTGGTGGTGCACCACACAGTCCGACGCCATTCTACGCGGTTGACTGTCGGCCTGGTGTATTCGTAGAGAGGTTCATTGAGGGCAGCCTTCTCTTGGTCTGTCTATTGCATGTCGGATCTACCGCGATATTATAATATACATAAGAATAAAATAATAATAAAAATGAAGCCAGTCGTAGCGCAGCGGCAGAAGTATGTGACTTTAAACACCACTAAATGTGGATTGGATCCCCACTCGAGGAAAGGAAATATTTATTTAAATTTATATTTTCGTGTTTCGAGGATGTGGTGGGAAGTGGGGAATGGAGTGTCTTAACACGTGGTTTTCTCTGTTTTCTCTCTCTCTGCAAATTTGCTCCTTAGAAAATGTTTTTTTAGCCCGAGGAGCATTTTAAAAAAAATGAAAGATTTGATGGAATATCTGATATGGAACTAAAATTTAATCTATAGTCTATACTATAGCACATTTTCAGTAATGACGTTCTATCAATGTCCTACTGGGTATATATGATATACGTACGTCTTACGTATATTACATAATTAATTACATAAGCTAGTATTATTTCCACATGGTAAACGCAGCATAATTGGCATTTGGAACTTAGAAGTAATTTAGCGATGGATATAAATGTGATGCACACCAAGTTTATTATATTTTAGTTATAAATCAGAATGAAGCAAATATCTAAAACGAGCTAAGCTAGAATAAAATTTAAATATATATCGCTGATTTGGTGACAACAATGACGTAACTACTTGGGTTTTTTTGAAATATCGAAAGACCCAATCAAAGTTCGTATACATTGACATATTATTTAACTATACAGTACCTACAATTGCGTCATTGTTGCCCCAAATAAGCGATATAAGAAAAATATAATTATCATAGGAATATATAACATGGAAACTGAAATTATAGTGTGGAAGGTAGGTCCTATATCTACATACTACGTACACGCTATGCAGATTTTATCAGGCCTATTGTCTAACCATATGTGTGTACAGGAGACCATACTTATAAACTTTACGATTTTTGGAACTCGGTGACGACGTCGCCCAGGGCCCAGGGTAATTTATTAGAAAAACATTCGGTTTTGCGGCAGTCGTTTACGAGGGAACAACTCGTAATATATTTTGATTATGGTCCATTTGTTCGTGGTTTGCCGATATTGACTCTTTCTATATGCTTACCTTCGAATGTTAACATTGTATACCGATGAATTTGAATGAGAATGCGATTTCGTCAAATTTACATAGCGTCGTCAACAAAAACGGTTGCATTTTAACATATTTAGAAACGACATGAATATTTTGTTATAAGTATAATAAATTTTAAAGTTAAGAGCTTAGAACAATCAAGAATTACAGCTAAAATATAAATTACATAATAAAAATAAAAATAATATTTGTAGTGTCAACTCTTTTTGAATATGTAAATATTAATCCGTTGCTGTGAATAGATATCGAATAAAGTAATTGGCAAACCGTGGGATTTTCTTCTCATAATTCGAATACAAAAATAACATATTATATAATCCCGCAGCCATAGCAGGGTAGACAGAGGGAACCTATTGTTAAAACACTCCGTTCATCATTTTCCGCCAAATTCTGGAGGCATTGCGTGTTGAATGGCAAAACTCAACGCCGCGCTGTGCCTCGACACCAGAGCTAAGAAAATGGAAAATTAAATATTTCATTAACTCGAGTGGAAATCGAACCAACAACCTGTTGCATCTACAGTGACACTTGCAACGACTGGCCTTATCATTATGCAAATAAATATATAAATTAATTTTACAAATTTAAATTATAGACGTGCTATTAAAACCATAAATAAATAATGTAACGTATATAACATACGCCATTATTTAACAAAACGATGTAAACACAAAATACAGGGTGTAATTACGATGTAACATGTTCGTAGCTCGTCGCGCGGTCCGCGAGCTGCTGGAGAAGTTTGAAATAAGTCTCATTACTGGAGCACCTGTTTGCGGTCGAGCACTTTACGTGGCTGACACACTTTCTTTCTATGCATAATGTTGCGTTATTTTATCTTTTTTTTTTTAGCTTCCCGCTGTAGGAACATAATCCTAGTGTTAATTCACTCCGTTCAAATTAAGACACTTCCCTTTCCTATTTTTCATTGAATTCTGGAGGCGTTGTGTGATGAGTGGCGGAAATCAACGCCGCTCTTTAAAAGACAAAAAAATATTTTGAATTTAACGCTCGATTCTTGTCAATGTTATAAGTTTTTTTTTTTTTTTTTTTTTTTTTTTTTTTTTTTCANTTTTTTTTTTTTTTTTTTAATCTTATTTTTTCCAAAAAAATAAATAAATAAATAAATCAATTGTACTTAAATAGAATAGTCATTTTAAACTTCTCTTATTATATATAAGTTTTGAATTTGAACATAACTACAGATACTACGTTTTACTAGGGAATTTAGAGAAAAAGATGAAAACGCGACATTTAATATTTACGAAAAATTATTTTTGAATAAAAATTAGCTTATCTCACTTCACCTTGAAAGAGTTTGTGACAGAAAAAGTGTTGGTTAATGGTCATCAGGTCGTCGCGGCGAACGTGGTAATTACGGTAACTAGGAGTATACCGTTGGAACAGCTTTAATGAGAACGAATTTCTACGGAATACAAATTACTATACGCTGGTAAAATGTTACCTCTCATTTAGGTATCTCGGAGTGGAAATTAAAGTGGCACTTCGAAGATTTTTCTCTTGCTCCTTATAAATTAATGCCAGGCTACTATTTAAGGTGCCTTCGCTAAGCGGCCGTGACCTCATCTGTTTATAACTTCCAACTTCTAATATCATGTGCCATAAAACAATGACAGTATCTATGTTTATTGCTGTGGAATATATTTTTTCATTAAATACATACACGTTACTATGTATCGCACACAGCAGGGTAGGTAGAAGTAACTTAGTGTTAAGATACTCTGTTCTCCATTTTCCGCCGAATTCTGGAGTGCATGCGTGCGATTGGATATTGCGTGATGAGTTGCGGAACTCAGCACCGTGGCTTGCCTCGACACCAGAGCGAAGAAATGAAAGTATAAATTCAAATAATTATTTCATTTGCTCGAGTGGGGATCGAACCCACAAACAGTCTCTTACAGTCACACACTTGTACCTAAATTTTTAATTTAATATAATCAGTTGTTTTTAGTATTTTTTAATATCTTAAGTTAGTATCTTAAGAGATACTACATATATAGCAATCTCTTTTAAATCTTTTAACGGGATTTGCAGATAAAATCGCGGAATAAAGTATGGACGTGGAAATCCATCGAGACTGATAAGAAAATTCCGCGTCACACGCGAAGGAATGCGATGCGAGCTCGTATGCTCTACGCTGGAGCTTTATATGCTTTTACATTACGTACATATCTGAACTTTTAAACAGAATTATTTATAGAATAAATATTGCTTAAGCTTAAGGGAATTAAAATGTTGAGAATATTTTTACTTCAATTTCATTTTAAAATTGTGTTACATTTATAAGTAAGTTAAGAATATTATGTTAAAATATGAACCTTACTAAGAATACACAGTGCGTTCTATTTAATGTTTCTTTAAAACAGCTATTTGCGATAGATGTAAAACATAAAAAAAAAAAAAACATACAGTCGAATTGATAACCTCCTTTTCTTACAGTCGGTTAAAAAGTTGTCATACGAGTTGTTAATCAGTGTCCAATAAACTACCAAGCGAACAACACGTGTTTTATTCAAGTAAATCTCGGAATATTACACTAAAGCAAATTTGACTCTTAAATACATTGACATACACAATATTTAAAAACATTTAATTCATGGCTAATAATATGGGTGCTTAGGCAAGCGTAGTGTAGAACGCTCTGCAGCACGATGGACAGTCGATTTCAACAAGGTGGCTGGCATCGGGTGGATGTGAGAAGCCCAAGATCGGGATCGGGAGGAACGTAAACCACGTTCAGCAATGGTAAAGCGCGGCACTAAGTTTCACTAATTGTAATATAGATGGCGTTGAACGAAGTTAGATCGCGCTATCGTTACGTTCATATCGAGTTTATATTATTCGTGGACTTCGTATCTCAGTTTGCTTTGTCTTACATAAAGAGCGAAGAAATGAAAATATATATTTTTGAATTGACAGCAATCTGCATAGATATGCTGTTTTATACAATTAACGAAAATGAATTATGAATTAGTAAATACTAAATAATCGATGTAGTTTATCACGGATTACTGTTGTCAAACTATCGATAGTCTCGCAATCGATACTATCGATAGTATTGTATGTCTCAGTCAGAAATGTATCGATACTATCGATAGAATCGATACTATTGAATTTATAGGAAACCATAGTATCGACAGTATCGATGGTATCGATACTTAGCATGCGATCGAAAGTTCACAACAATCGATACTATTGATAGTATCGTTACTATCGATTATACTATCGATAGTCTTACTATCGGACAACTATTGATAGAATATCGATAGCCTATCGATAGTCCACTATCGTTCGGCAACACTATCACGGATGGCTCTTTGAGGGAGTGGACTAGAGATTAGTGATGTGCCACTGATGGGCAATATGTATCCCTGACAAGAAAAGAGTTATTATCTTTTCGATCTTAGGATATATAATCACTCTTTGATATCTTTCACTCATTTAGCTCAGTACGGTTCAGAGAGAGAATAAGGCAGCTAAGAGTAAAAATATATCCTTTATATCTTCGACTCTTTTACTTCTACTATTATTTTTTATTTTATTACTGTTACTTTTTATTTTATGTTATTTAAGTGTGCTTAGGAAATAATAGTTGGTTATCTCAGTTCGGTTATCTATACCGTTGTTATACACTTAAGAAATCGCAATTTTAATCTTTTAGGACTTTATTTGATATCGCTCGCAAAAATTATGGTATTTAATATAGATAAATATTTAACTATTTAATTTCGCGCGCACGGAAAACATGTAAAATCGTTTTTCCCGAGTAAATCTTTATCCCGTGGAAATTGCAGGATAAATCCATAACCCCCTGAAGAAATGAGTTTAGCTGTTCAGGACATTAGCTCTGGGAAATACAAAGACAGACAGTTTTGTATTTGAATATTATTTTGTAATCGCAAACAGACACTTCGTTTTTATTTAGAAGAAACGGTCAATACAACGGAAATCGTGCTATTTTCAATTATTTAAAATGAAAACTGCTTCACGCTGTATCCCGCACACAGCATAGTAGGCAGAGGGAACCTAGTGTTATGACACTCTGTTCCCCACTTTTTGTCGAATTCTGGAGGCATTGCGTGGTGAGAACTCAACGCTTCGACACCAGAGCGACAAAATGGAAATATAAAAGTAAAGAAATATTTCACTTCCTCGAGTGGGGATCGAACCCACAACCGTCGCGTTACAGTCACACCCTTGTGCCGCTGCGCCCCGACGGCCTAATAATTAATTAATATTAACTAAACAGCTATTTCTATTACGAATTTCACACTATCACTTAGAAAATAAATTGCTTCCATGCATATAGGCCGATTTTCTTATACTATAGAGCATGATCATTATTCGTTCAAATATTTGTATAGCTCTCGCCACGTCTCAACAGTTAACAATGTGCCAGAATCAACATAATATATGTAAATTATGTGTCTCATGTTTTAGTAATCTGAATAAATAATGATTGTAATTATATTATTATTTACTGTATTATGTTTATTTTAGTAAGAATGTATAATTATATAGGTTATTAGAGTATTAATTTTTCCACAATATCTTATATTATAATAAGAATAAATTTAATTATTGACAGTACCGTATCGTAGTAATATAAATAATAATAAAATCCTTTTTCTATTCTTCTTCAATATAAGTTTAAAAATAGCGGCGTTTAATTCCGCCACTCTACACGAAATGCCCCGAGAATTTGGCGGAAAGTGGGAATCGGAAGAGTCATAACTTGAACGGAGTTTCTTTACACTAGTTTCTCTCTGCCTACTCTGCTATGCGCGAGATCGCGTGTTGAGATGTGCGTGTGAAGCTAAAAAACAAATGAATACATGTAAAATGTCGTTCAAACATTCATAAGGAAGATTTTGAAAAGTTTTAACCCTAAAGGGATGAAATAAGAGTTGAAAGTTTGTATGGATAAAAAATGAAATCAGCACCGATTTTTATAAAATTTGAAATTCAGAGTCTTAAAAATATTTCATTGTACATTTATTTCGTGGTTTTTTAAAATTCACCGCCTAAGGGTGCAAAAAAGGGGTTGAAAGTTTGTACGGATAAGTCTTTAAATCACCACCGATTTTTATAAAATTTGAAATTTAGACTCTTAAAAATATTTCATTGAACACTCATGGTTTATTAAAATTCACCAGTAAGAGTGTAAATAAGCAGGCGAAGCTGCACGCTTGCGCTAGTTAAATATAAGCAAATTGTACAGTAAATGAACATTGAAGAGTAAGTGCGTATAATTATGGCTTTATTAAAGGTAAACTTTTGTATTTAAACACAATCGTGTCTCATTACTACCTATATTGTATGTGATTATTTGACTGTATAACGCACTCGTGTTGCGGTGATATTAATTAATGGACGCGAATTCCTCAACTACCACAGCATATTATTATTTGTAACGTTAAATTATATCAGAAGAATACATATAAATACATATATATCGGCAGATAAGTGTATTGTGTAATTTTTTAATGAAATCAGCTTCACGCTGTATCCCGCACACACCCGGGTAGGCTGTAGGTACCTAGTGTTAAGACACTCCGTTCCCCACCTTCCACCGAATTCTGGAGGCATCGCGTGTTGAGTGGCGGAATTCAACACCGCGCTTTTGCTTTGAAATGAAAATATACAGTTAAATAAATATTTCATGTCCTCGAATGGAAATCGAACCCCCAACCAGTCGTTTTTAAAGGCACACTTTGTGCATGTCTATGGCATGGCATGGCATTGGGATTTTTAGGGAAGAAGATAGAAAAATATGACTAAGTTAATTTTAATTTCAACTTTTTAAGATATTTGTGCGTAATAATGGGTCTTTCGTATTACCTACTCCTCAGTAGATTTGTATAGTTGTTGAGCATTTAACCGTGAAAATCTTGAAAAACTTTTAATGGTCCTCGTCATCTTCATCTTCATTCTTTTGTAAAAAATGTTTACTTTGATATAATATAAAGGACAACATGGAAAAAAAATATTTTTTTCAGCTTCACGCTGTATCCCGCACCGGGAACCTAGTGTTAAGACATTCCATTCCCCACTTTCCGCCGAATTTTTGAGGTATTGCGATATTGATGAGTGGCGGTACAATTAATGCATTAAAATAATCAGCTAGCATTACGATATTGACTTTAAAAATATATTTGGTCAATATGTTGTTTTATATGTGAAATCAATTTAATAAATCGGGTTGTTTCAGAGGACGCAGCTGTCATAGTGTTTCGACTGATAGGGGTCTTTTTTCTATTGCCCATAGTAATGACAGTTTCAAAACATTTTGAATATTTCTTGTTCAAGTCGTGGCAAACGGGTCGGGGTCAGCTTGAGGAATGTTGTACGAAATTAGAAAAGTTTAAATGCGCTGTGGGATTGCTGAAAATTTCTATTGGCAAATGCATTTGCTATTTTTCTAGTACAAAAATAGAAGAAAAAATATATTTTAACATTAACTATAATATAAAATACATAGCCTAGTATTAATATTATTGACATGAGTACAATATTAGAAGCGGAAATAAGTAATAATTCAAAAGCGAGTCGACGTTTCGTGGCACGTCTCGTCGCGAACTTTGGTTAATTGAATAAATCCAACTAACGCGTTCATGACACAAAGTGCATAGCTAATTGAAACAGTGCCTCAGAGTGAAGTTAAACTATTGATGTTTTAAGCGAGGTATGTCATACTTGCTGAAGTCGGAAGTGGTGGGAATTGAACATGTCGAAGATATTCATTTAAATTGAAGTTAAATAAGAATTATTTAAAAATATAAATCGAATCAGATTCATGCTGTATCGCGTGTATAGCAAGGTAGACAGAGGGAACCTAGTATTAAAGTACTCCGTTCCCCATTTTTCACCAAATTTTTCAAGGCAATGTTAGTTGAGTGGTGAGAACCGGACTGCTTCGGTGCCAGAACGAAAAAATGAAAATATTAATAAATAATAATTAATTCCGTCGATGGGGATCGAACCTACAACCGTCGCGTTACAGTTGCGCTACGACGGCCTCAACTAAGAATTAACTAATAACTATTTAAGTATTTATTTTTTTACCTAACCAAGCTGCTCATCGAAGATGCAGTTCCAATTAAGTTGAGCTGGCTGTCGTCTCGTGAATGTTAAATTAAATGACCAAGCGATTACTCAGCGCCGGCGCCCGGCAAGACGGAGTGCTGCATCATTGTTCAAGACGTGCTGACAAGGAACGGGATGCGATATCTCTTCCAGATATTACATGGTAAAAATGGCACTGCTATTTTTTTTATTTATGAGCTTATCTACAGACATCATGATGGTACGTAGGAAGGATAGTATAACCTTTTTAAGCTTTAAATGTAATTTTAAATTTATGTTTAGTTCAGTTTTTTTTCATTGCACGTTAAATGGTGTCCAGGCAAAGCGCGGCGTTGAGTTCTGCCTCCAGAATTCGGCTAAAAGTGGGAAACGGAGTGTCTTAACACTAGGTTCCCTCTGCCATCCCTGCTGTACGCGGGATACAGTGTGAAGCGAAGATATGATAAGGTTAAATATTTCATTTATTCGAGTGAAAATTGAATCCTAAACTTTTTATGAATTTTAATACAACTTTTTTAAATTATTGTAAATAAATAATAAATATTATTACATTTATTTTGGCATGTAGATAACAGAGAAAGCAGTTAAACATTTACAGTATTATTTAAGTTCTGCAAGGTTGGATCTAAGATATGATATTTTTTGCGAGGTTGATGTCGCGCGGTCTATGCTCCTCACGATCCACTCCAAGAATCCACTCACGTCTAGCAACGGGGTAAGACCGCAAATTCGCTGAATTTTCCTAATGACCGCCATCACACCGACAGATATCTTCTTGTGCTTGAGAACTTCATTACAATTCGTTTTATTTACAGTAGCTACTATATTTCCAGTGAACTTATAAAGGGAAAAATTGTCTTTGAAACTTTTTATCTTGTAAGGAAAATTAGGAACGTAGTGTCATAGCACTAAGCTTTCTCTGCCTTCTTGCTATATTCTAGATACAGCGTGAATCTGAATAGTAATCATTTATTGTATCTTCTTTATTGCGTCGCATTATAAAAACCCGACAGACATAGATAAAAACTATATTATTAAAGTTTTACGAGCACTTACGTAGTGCCTGTTAGTATATTATTATGGTATATACAAGCAATAACTCGGCAGTAGGTTACAGCCCGCCATTTCCGTGGACAATCGCTGTACTAGCACTCACTTCCCCCCCAGTATTACTAGATGGGGGTGGGCGTTTGTTTGATACGGTCGCCGTTGACAAGGCGCGCTGACTTGTATGTTACTTGCACGCGAATCTGTTTTTGTCTGTTAATTAACATTTAACTTTTGCTTTTAATATTAACGCTTTTAATGTTTATTTTTGATAGATGTTTAATAAAATTAATATTAGGACTTGAGCTTCATTCTGCATGGTAGGGTAGGCAGAGAGAACATCGGCTTAAACACTCCGCTCTCCTCTTAAATCTAAAGAATATGCAATAAAAACTATTTTCATTATAAAATAGTCTAACCGTAGTCTAACCGTCTTATCTTGTTTATGAGAATACTCTACACTCTCCCGAAATAAATCCAGAACTGTCGAGAACTACAAAAAAGGCTGACCAATATATAAATATTCCAATTCCAAGTTCCAATTTTATTTTTAATAGAAATTTGTCAACACCAGCACAAATACCAATAAAACGTAAATCTTTATTCCAAAATAAAAAAAAGAGCTTACCACTACCCAATGATAAAAGTAAGTATTATTGGGGCTCGTTTTTCTTAATGATGCTGATAAATGAAGAAGAATATGATTGGACGGGATGATGAGGCATCGGGCGGAGACGGATGGCGTGCATTATTCGTGTTGGAGATAAGGAGGACGCTTTCGACGGTTACATCAGATCGTATTAGAAGATAAATAAGGGACCTCTGGGGAATTTGGTTTCGAATGAGTGACGCTCAAACTTAGAAATACTCTTGTAATTGATGAATTAACATACAACTTAAGGCTTACATTTAACTTTAATACAATTAATGTCCTAATTAATAAAAGTAATTAGTTAATTATAGTTTTTGTTTTAGATAAACGTTTAGAAAATATTCTGTTGTTAAGTAAGAAATAATATTTGTGACGTATAAGCAGCGTGCGTTTGATAATAGGCAAAGCGCGGTGTTAAACTCCGCCAATCAATACGTAATGACTCAACAATTTGGCGGAAAGCTATTTTGTGAAAATGCTACTAATATAAGGTAATAATGAAAATTCTTATATAATAATTAATACTTGTAAAATGTACAGGTACATAAGCTATACTTAGGTGTTTGACAGCCTTAAATTAAAAGTAATCGTTCTTCATTTACGCGTTGAGTATTGTCGTTACTAAGCAATCCATATTTTTATTTGCATATTATGGTGAACGAGCAGTTTAGTAAATATATTCCATAACATATAAATATATTTATTCTAATATGTAAAGAATATAGTATTTTCACATATATGTTTTTTACATATTAGAATTAATATAAATGGTTGAAATCTGTATGCGAGTAATATAAATGGAAATAGAAGGTAATGTAAGATCAGTGTAAACGGAAAGAAAGAACAAGTGGAAGAAATAGTACTTATATGTGGTATGGGTAATGTGTAGTGGGGGTGGGGGGGCTTATATTGTTGAAAGGCGTATTGCTAGTCAGAATTATCGGTGGCTTAACTGCATTGATGAAATTCCAGCATAGTTGCACATATTTGCCTTTACATAATACATGTGCTAGTATCGACGTTGTTATACAGCGACTCGATTTCGGAATGGTGGGGTCCCTTTGATAGGTTAAAAGTGCGTCGTCCTTATAAATGGGGTTTTATTTTACAACGATAATTTAATTATTTATTTTGTTTAAAAAAGAAACATTTTCATTTTTGGGAAAAATATATATTTTTTTAATTGTATTAAGGCTTTTAAAGAGTAATTAAAACTATGGTTTCATTTAAAGTGGTGCTGACAAAAACACTGCATAATTACAAAGTAAATAAATTAACATACTTCTTTTCATTTTTACTTGAATTTTATACAACATTGTAAATTAAATATTAATTAATAGGGAAATGAGAATTTATACATTTTAAATTAAATTTCTCTTAGTTACTTAAGTAGTTCCATCTAGTCTCTGATAAAACAGCGCTTTTGCTTCGAAGTGAAATTACTAAGTTTGTTTGTAACAATAAAAACAAGCACTTCAGGCTATTTGTGGGCAAATGAGATGTAAAATACGGAATCTTGCCATTTTAAGAGAATCTCGTAGTTCGCCGACGCAAACAAATAAATCCCCAAATGTTACTCCAAACTCGTTCATCTATGAGCTACGTAAATCTTGGAACTTTATTGTTATTTTTTTTTCCTTAAGATTATATAAATTAACAAGTATATAGCAAACACATATTGATATATTTGTTTGCATGAATTAAAACTGTATACTTGCGATAAATACATATATTAAAACACATAAATTGAAGTCTCAGAATGTACTTTTTAAACTAAAACTAAAAGACTTGAGGCCGTCATGGCGCAGCGGCACAAAGGTGTGACTGTAACGCGATGGTTGTGGGTTCGATCCCCACTCGAGGAAGTGAAATATTTATTTACGTTTATATTTCTATCTCTTCGCTCTGGTGTCGAGGCAAAGCGCGGCGTTGAGCTCTGCCACTCAACAAGCAATGCCTCCAGAATTCAGCAGAAAGTGGGGAACGGAGTGCCTTAACACTAGGTTCCCTCTGCTTACCCTGCTGTGTGCGGGATACAGCGTGAAGCTGATTTTGAAGTTAAGTCCTCATAAAATTCTTAGTCAGACCACTAACTTATAGTTAGCGATTTTTAACGTTTCAAAGAGAAAAACCGCGTAATAGAGGAGGCTCCCCTCAGGAAGCGCGAAGGGGAGATCAAATGTGCTTTAATGAAGTAGTATATCGTCTAGACTGCTTTGAAGCACGTATTAAAATGCATACATTTAGCATTTTAATTAATGGCAGTTGTCTAACGAGAGCGTGGCTGAGGTGGGTGACAGTGTATTGTTACGTAAGTACGACTAAAATAATTTATATTACGTACGATTCAAATAAAATAAGAAATAGAAATAATTTAAATGAATGCAGTTTTTAAATTTTATAAGTTTAAAATATAACAGTTACATTTTTCTACGTATCTTAAAAAAATAAATATGAAAAGCAATGACTTGACTATGAAACTTGGACAAATCCATTTCAAAATACTTTAGTTATTCTTCTAATACTTGCATAATACGTATTAAATTAAATTACTTAGAATATAATATATTTTTTTCCAGCTTCATCCTGTATCTCGCATGTAATTCGAAGAGAGAATCGAGTGCACGATCAACCGCGTTAACACTCAAGCGCTTGTGCCCGACTTACCACAAATATAATTAATATTTATACTAAAATATACATATTATGTAGATTTTTTTAAAATAACCTATTTTTACGTATATATTTATTAATAGTGCTTAAATAAAACTAAATAGCGTTGCATATCTCCGTATATTATATTGTTAGGCGTCGTAGAGGGTATAATATGAAGTAGAGCAACGCCAACCCTCGCTATCTCGCGGCCTTATAATGTCGTAAAATGTGGTTGCTACGGTTTGTAGCTGGGATTTCAAAACTTGAGACAAAAACATCTTGATTTATCTTACACCTCTCTTGGTTTTATTTTTTTACTCTAAGTAATCTAGATATTTGCTGCTAAATCGAGAGTCATGAGATGAACTTCCCAATATAATGTAAATTAAGTTCACTTTAAAAATGTTTAAAGATATATTTTTTAATTTAATTACCAGAAGTGTTCTTTGGTATCTTAAATTAATCCATACCCATATTATTAATTATTATAAATTTGAAAGTAACTCTGTCTGTCTGTCTGTCTGTGTGTCTTTTACGCAATCAGGGCCAAACCGCTAATTTAATTGTGATAAAATACTCATATAGAGATATCTGAGGGTCTCGGGATGAACATAGGATATTTTTTTTCTCATTTTGTAATATTTTCGATATATACCAATATATTAAAATATTTATTAATTTGACATGCAATTTATTCTGCCATGTTAATAACAACCGTCGCTATGCGACCGTTGCTAAGCAACGATTTGCAAAGTTTGTTGTTAGAAAACGCCACCCAAAATAAGCTTGCTTAACGCATCTCTCTATTGAAAATTGTAAATAATTTCATAAATATATTTAATAAATATTCGTATAGTTCAAGCGGGCGTAGCCGCGTTCGGGTCCACTAGTATTTATATAAATAAAAGTTAAGCTCATAATATAAGTACTTAGTTTAAATACTTATACCACCAATCCATATATCAACTATGTTAATCGCGAAAATTGACTTGCACACCCTTTTCTTTATCCTTTTGCTTCACATTTTAATTCAATTTAGTGGATGAGGGAGAAAAAGTAATCTTCAGGGTTGGGTCGGGACGCTACAGAGAGATTGGAAGTCATCGGCGCAGTATTGGGACGAACTCATATACTTTTACGACTCGGAAAGTTTTTATTCACGGCACAAGAGATTCGCAATCCGCGCAAGCCCTCGCGTGTGAACAGTATGTATGCATAAAACACTAAATGTGAATATATTTTTTATAGGAATGTGAAAATCTACACTAAAATGTAACATATTTTGATGTAGGGACCAATAAATGTTATCACCTAATAGCTTGTAAAAAGTTTTTTACTAAATATATGTGATAGTTTCTATGATAATAAAAAAAAATCAGCTTCACGCTCTAACCCGCACACAGCAGGGTAGGCAGAGGGAACCTAGTGCTAAGACACTCCGTTCCCCACTTTCTGCCGAATTCTGGAGGCATTGCGTGTTGAGTGGCAGAACAAAACGCCGCGCTTAGCCTCGATACCATAGCGAAGAATAAACGTAGATAAATAATTCTCTTCCTCAAGTAGGGATCGAACCCACAACCGTCGCATTACAGTCACAACCTTGTGCTTTAATTTTTATTTTATTTTTCTATTATAATGTTATATATCTTAGCATTAGGCGGAAATTTAATTAATATCTTTACATATTTTTTACGAACTAATATAAACACGATTCAAATTACTATTAGACACAACTATATTTCAAAGCTTGTATTGTAAGAACACATTGTTAAATTTCTATCTACATTTCTCTATTGCGCTCTGAATGTACCACGTATGTGCATTATATTTGCGTGGCGATGTAATTATCACATTCTCATAAAGTATGTTTAAATTACTCTTAACCTAAAAACAGAGGAGCACCGGTTGCCGCATCGTACTCGCCCTCGTACCCGCAAACGTTAAATGATATGCCTAATTAAAGCTGTACGGAACCACTGCATGTAACGGTATTATAATAATTAAATGATTCTGGTTGTTTCTTTCTATAAAATGTTTTTGGTGTTTTGAAAATTTGGCGGAAAGTGGGGGACGTAGTGTGTTAACACTTGGTTCTCCCTGCCTACTCTTCTATATGGAGGATACAGAGTAAAGCTGAAAAAATATATTTTTTCTATTGCCATCTTTGCAAAACAAAATTGATTATCTGCAAGCTATTAAAAATTGTTGTTGTTATTCTATAAAACCTCCCGAAAGAAGATACAAGATAGTAGTTTTCCTTATTTACTCATATATTGTTTTTACGCTCGAGGTTGCCATATATTGAAACAATATATTCCCAAGAACATAAACATTATTTCCACTAAAATACTACAGTGCCAGTTCATAAGATTGGAACGACGACTTTTTCCGTACTTTGTTAAACTTATGTCAGACGTTTCTGAAAAAGGTTACCGCTTTTGCTTTTAAGATAAAACCTCTCTAAAAGAAAAAGTTTCAGGTGAAATGGCGCCTCAAAAAATTTGTTCAAACCACATTTTTCTTCTAACTTATTCACGGCATTGGGTTTCTTTTCGAATCTACAAATTTACTTCGCTGGTTATATTGTGTTGTCACGGAATTGTGTTTATCTGGGGAAATTTTGTATTCACATATTAAAATATTAGTTATATTATAAGTTTAGATTAAATATATGTATGTATTTCATCATAATTCCATTTTGAGGTACTCGTGGAGCAACGGCTTGGCGTCTAAACAGAACTGTCCTCGTTTTATTTGGGGGAATAAATTATTTTCATTTTATGGCACGCTGGGTGAACAGTGAAGGTGGAGAACAGAGTGTCTTAACACTAGGTACCTTCCTGTAAGCGGGATGCAGCGAGAACTTATTTTTTAACATAATGTATATAGTAATGATGGATGCGAGAAGCCCAAGACCGGGATGGTTGGCAGTTGATGAGAGAAGCCTACGTTCAGCAATGGACAGCGATAAGCTGATTAAAAAAAAATTGTAATTGTTATAAAAAATGTTTTTTATCTATATATTAAACGTTTTCATTCAAATATTGCAAAAACAAACAATACAAAAATATATATATTTTTTGCATATTTTCAATAATTTCAACGTATTTGCAAATGACATCCATAGAGTTATACCGGGGCGGTCGGGCGTACACAACATGTGGCACCCATTGCTTCACCCATATGTCAGCTGGCGGAAGTTTAATCATAACTCTTGTTGTATACAACTATACACCACTCGGCACTGTATTTACTGGAGCAATTACCGCTACCTGCTCGAGACTGCCAGTTAAGTTTTAGTTTTGAACTGTGTTATGGCCAAAGAAAACTTAAATTTCGTTATGCTTGCCGAAAGTTAGCTATTTTCGAAGCACTCTAAAACTCAAATAGTATGATTGCGAAGTTTTTTACATCTTTAAATGAGTTAGTTAGTTGTTACTATAATATTTTTCTTTAAATGACTAAATTAGCTGCATGTCCTTAAGAACTCTTAAGGATTAACATATATTCTAAGTAAAGGTATTATTTAAATAAAATATTAGCTGTTTACTATTCTCCTCTTTATTCTCATTAAATATGGGGGGCAAATATACCTCGAGTGGGAGCATAATTTTAGATTGCCACGCTTTTATCTAAAAAGCGTCCCTCCGGGTTCCGTATCTAAACATAATGTGAAATGAAATCATTCTCTTCGCGTACATCATACCTTAAGAGGTAGAGAGGTTAGAGAATCATTTATTCATGAACCAGCCTATTGCCAACACGCAATGCGTAATATTGAAATATTCAATATTTGCATGTGGTACAGAAATCCTAAGTTGATAAGCTGTTGTGAGTTATCGGGATCGGGGATCTCGCTTTATACAGGTTCGTGCGTGACCTGTGTACACGCTGCCGTACTCAAATAGTTTATTGGTAAATAAAAATCAACTCCAATATACATGGAATGGACAGGTATGTCTTATATAATTTCTTCTAAACATCTTTTATATTATGTTTCTTCAAGCAGCCCCATAGTTCCCTACTCACCCAGTAGGGCTAACAGTATTAATGTCAAGTTCGAAAAAAAATATTTTGCATAGGCGTTGAGTTCTGCTACTTAATAATGCCTCGGTAAAAAGGGGGGGGGGGGTGCTGGGGGAGTTCGTAACACTATGTTCCCAGGTTCCCAGAATGGGGAACGAAGTATCTTAATGCTAGGTTCCCTCTGCCCGCTCTCTTACTTGCGGGTTACAGCGTGTAGCTGAAATAAAATATAACTTTCTATCACTAAGGATTTGGTTATTTTATTTATTGGTACATAATTATTTACCTGATAAGTAATTTCTCCTGCGTTGCAAAGAAATAATCCTAGTAAGAAAAACAAGGCAATAACGAAGAACAATATTTTCATGGCCGCTACAGGTGTGAGCTGATCTGAAAGCTATATAAAAAATGTAATATTATCTATGAAAGGGAAAACAAGGTATTATCCATTTTAGTATGATTGACATTAAAAACAGGCCGCCGTGGCACAGCGGCACAAGAGTGTGACTGTAACGCGACGGTTGTGGGTTCGATTCCCACTCGAGGAAGTGAAATGTTTATTTACGTTTATATTTCCATTTCTTCGCTCTGGTGTCGAGGCAAAACGCGGCGTTCAGTTCTGCCACTCAACACGCAATGCCTCTAGAATTCGGCAGAAAGTGAGGAACGCCATGTCTTAAGACTAGGTTCCCTCTGCCTACATTGCTGTGTGCGGGATACAGCGTGAAGCTGATTTAAGTTTGATTTAATTTTTTAAAAACAAAATTTACTTACGGCTATCTGGAGTAAAAGTGATACCGCTGATCCAGAACTTTGGCATAGTTGTAAAGCCATTACAGTTCCAAATGCCTTGTCTATGTCCTTTGAAATTCTGTTATAAAAATCTATTATAATTCTATAATAAAACCATTCATGTAAAAATAAAAAAAAGAAAGAAAAATTGGATTCACAGTGCCCAATCTACATAATGACTACTTTGTTAAAAAAGACCATCTAATATAAGCAGTGAAAAAGTAAAAAAGGTAAGGTTATTTTAATAGTTAACCATTGTCCAGATATATGTTGGTATGAATTGATGGATAATAATGTAAAATAATGAATTTAAGTTTAAGCTTAAAAAATAATTTAAATATTTGATATTTAAATAACTATATTTTTACCTTAAAAGTTTCTCGTGCATAACAATGCCATCGATGAGGCCTTTCAACAATTTCTCTCCGGAACAATTTTCCTGAATATCGAAAGCTTCAAATTCCAGTCTCAGGTTTTCAAAATAGTTTTTAAGCGTTATAAATTTGTATTTAAACATAATAAGAATGACTACAGCAAAGCAATCTACGGTTACTATCATAGTTACTAGCATCATAAATAGTACCGTTGTCATAAATATTCTGGTAATAGTAGCTAGTAAAGAATTATCATCGAAAGATGGGTAATACGTTACAACAGTAACGAAGTGGGATCCTGGAAAAATTATATTACTATTTATTTGTTACCTTTCATTATAGACCGAGATCCCAGGGCCCCCAGACCTACGTCATTTTAGCAAAGCTTTAGGTCTGGCAGTTCTGGGATCTTGGGCTATTAGTATATGATGTTATATTTCGTATGTATTGTAAATCCTTCCTTTTGAATCACTTTCATGGGATTTCACTTTAATGAAAACCGTAATAAAATCCGCCGCGTAGTTTGTAATATCTAGATACAAATCGGTGGGAGGTGATTTTAATTTACGCTATGTAAATATTATTTTAAAATTCGGCTGATCATGTACTGTATAGTGTGTTAAAAATTATAAGCAATAACAGTTATCAGTATTAAATGTATAAAACTAAGAGTTATTATATTCTCAACCCGCAATGCCTTCAGAATTCTACAGAAAGTGGGGAACGGAGTGTCTTACCACTAGGTTCCCTCTGCCTACCCTGCTGTGTGCGGAATACAGCGTGAAGCTGATTTAGTTTTTAATTTAATTGTCTATTTTATACCCACCTGTGAACATTTTTCTTAGACCCTCAAACACAAAACACGCTGCTGAACCATAAACGGTTATAAAATAAGCGATAACATTTATCTTCATAATATTGTATTTTTCCTTCATTAAATATTCCTCCTCGTGGATCTCACAAACGCTTATCAGATCCTGAATCAATTTTTTTACTAATTTCTTATTCCATATTACTGAGAATATTTTTATCATAACAATTGTATGGCTGACTGCGAACGTCACTGAATCGCTTTTCTCGTCTTCCGGAAAATCACCAATTAGAGCAGCCATTATTTCTAATAAAGTCATTAAAGCGTAGAAAAGAAATAAAATATAATTAAATATTTTGTAAAGAATAACATCGTCGTTTCCTATATCACGCTCTTCGTACCAAAAATTTCCGGAACCTACTAAAAATATTTTTTTGCAGATTTTTTTTAAAATAAAGTAATCTTTCATTTTGAGATATTGAAAAATGTCTGTTTACCGCAACTGCTGCTTCAATATTAGTCCAACTAATAATGACGGAATAAGAAAAAGTTTTACTTAATAGTGTAATATGGTGTTTAAATAACAACTTAAAATAGGTTATATGAGCACCATAATATTCTTTTTTGGTTCTGTACTTACAACATATGTATATGTTAGCAAGTTTAAAGTTCTTTTTAACTTTATCTTTACATTAACTATTTCTGAGAACAATTTAATTCTGCTCGTTATAAACTAACTTTTCTTAGTCGGAACTTTTAAGTAGGGGTTTTCCTAGTGAAGAAAAAGCTAGTCTTATATTATTAGTATTATTTTTACATTTCTATTTTAAAATAAATTAGGCTATATATAAAACTACTTATTTAAGGTAACACATTTAGTAATAACTGTATAGTATTTTTTTAACAATGGTTTCTATTATTCCTTAGCTTATTCCTGAATAAACCGTTTAAAACTTTTCTAATTTGTGAAATAGCGTGAATTATATCTAAATGATAAGTTCACAATGCGAATAAATGAATATTTTATTAGTAGCACACGGCACGGCAAACACCACACTAGTTAAGCAAATAGTACTTTTATTAAGTTAAATTACTTTAGTTACACGAAATAGAAAACTTTTATATGTATATCTCACTGTTAGCTCTAACCAATTAGATTAAATACGGTTATTTTTTTTGCTATCATATAAATAATTAAGCAATTATTAGTGATTTTTGCTTCAGCAACAGAACAGGCTGAATTTAGTGTTAGGATACTATGCTTGTCCCATTTCGCTTAATCATACGAAGGTTTGCTTGCTTGCTTTGTCTACCAGAGCGGAGAAATTACGATAATTTAAATATAATACATGTACCTGGTGGAAATCGAACCTACAACAGTCGCGTTTCACTTTCAATCAGATTTACATTTCCTGTTTTTAACTATTAAATTATTAATATCTTACTTATGTCATAACCATGCTGGGAGTTCCAAAGAATATTTAGTGAATAGCAAAATAGATTTCTATTCTTGAGTTTAAAGCACTAATTAGGCACTTCATCTCTCTCTTACTAGATTCGATTATTCCATTTCATCTAATTAGCCTAATTTAAGATATTTGCCGTACTCTTTTTCTTTATGAAAATGGCCTAGTTTCTATTGAAAACAACCTTATTATGAAAAAACCAGAAAAATCCATGACTTTGTACGCGTTAAGAAAAAGTAGGTCGTATTAATCAAGAAATATCAAAGTGTATGCAGTAATCTCTATATTGACGGTTATTCAAATTTATATTTACGTTTAAAAGTGTACAAAATAATGTAAAAAGTGAATCAAAATTAATACATTTTTTTTATTATAATTAATTAAATTTATATGTTGTAATTGAGGCCAGTTGTGGCGCAGTTCTATAAGGGTGCAATTGTAAAAGCGATAGGTCGCGGGTTCGATTTCTATATTACTAAAAAAAAAAATATTTACATTTCTTCGATTTGGTAACGAGTGAAAGCGCGGCGTTCACTTCCGTCACTTAACACGCAATGCCTTCTGAATTCGGCGTAAAGTAGGTAATGGAAATGCCTTAACGGAAACAGATACTATTAACACTAAGTTTCCAGGTTCCCTCGGCTTACCCTGCTATGTCCGCAAAAGTGCGGTAAACAAAAAAGTTACCAAAAAAACCACAACTACATATCGTTACGAAAATGTCGCTAAAACATGTTTCCCAATGTGTCCCCATAGTAAACAAAGGTACCCTTACTTCACCTATAAATAGGTACACGTTAGTTATTTATACGAGTGCTGACATATTTCGTAGGCCGCCATGTAAATAATAAACACTTTCACGCAAGCACTCAGGACGGTCGGACATTGAATGATGTTCTGCTAATTGCTGGGTAAGACCTTTCACCCACATTTATTGTGTATTCACCGTCTTAAGTAAATTATAATAAGTATACTTATCGTATAATTATGCAACAAACAACGAATATTGTTTTTAGTTGTGTGTTTTGGTAAAATACATGTTTTGAGGCCAGTCGTGGCGTAGCACAAAGTGTGACTGTAAAACCGACTGGTTGTGAATTCGATTCGACTCGAGGAAATTAAATATTTATCTAAATGTATATTGGCATTTCTTCGCTCTGGTTGCGATGCGTGGAGTTTCCACTGAACACGTTTCTCCAAAATTCGGCGGAAAGTGGAGAGCGGAATGTCTTAACACTAGGTCCTGCTGTGTGCGGGATACAGCGTGAAGCTGATTTAATTTTTAATTTATTTAATTTAATTTCCGATAATACATATTTATAGCTTTTTTTTAAGACATTTTTTGTCTCTCTTAACAATTTGCTTAACAGGCTATTAGCATATTTACACTTTGAACCGATGTTATGGAATTTGATATTTTTAAGCACTAACGAATATAATTTAACTAAATACACAACCTATTTATACAACGCGTGTACGTCTGTTTATGCATAATTTAATTAAAATTAATTGGAATAATGTTTTATTGAACATAATGTATTAATGTTACGCATTAGTTTTGTAA
Organism: Heliconius cydno galanthus; assembly: GCA_036379175.1. Lineage (NCBI taxonomy): Eukaryota > Metazoa > Arthropoda > Insecta > Lepidoptera > Nymphalidae > Heliconius > Heliconius cydno. The sequence continues at coordinate 111,496 of JAKRZM010001321.1, forward strand.
GCATTGTTGGTTTTGGTCGAGTGCTCATTACTTAACTAAAACAAAATGTATCGGAATATTCAAATTTATTTAATTATTTAACGTTTATTGTGATAATTATGTCTAATTATATTGTATTGGAGCTGTTGTGGCGTACTGTTACAGCGTCTGATTGTAGATGGGGGTGTGTGGGTTCGATCTCCAATTGGGGAAATAGATGAAGAGGAAGAACTATATTTAAATTATCTTTATTTCCTCAGTTTAATAGATAAAGAAATCTGGGTTGCCCTATTTAATTCTGCAATGCGGAAGAAAGCGTGAAGCTGCAAAAAAAATCTTTTACAGAAATAAAAATATATTAATTATAGCAGAAAGGGGGAATGTATATTATAAAATTATAAGCAAAGCACAAATTAATACTAAATCTGAAGAGGGATCAGAGAAACGTCTACGTTTCAATTAAACGTATACAAGCTGGGCCTCGACTTAATGTGACCCGACCTTCGTTTAAATAGGACACGGCAATAGGTATGTGTGATTAAGAGCTACCCATAAATTACTTTAATGTGGAAATTATAAATCGTTTTTCAATAATTAATTATTTTATATGAAAAATAGAATATATCGTGCGTTATATTAGGAAATGAAATTCGTTCATATAATTTACCGCCTTGAAAATATGGGTAATTATAATTATCTCCGGTTTACCGTTTTTATTGCAGGTAGGCTGAATGAATCGAGACATTACGTACTTCTCCATCCGCTTCAATACGAGACATTTCCATTTTCACGGTCTCGTACGAGTCGGGCTTCAGGATTGTAGGTCAACGGAAAGGATAACTTATAAAAAGTTGACAAACTAAAGGGTATACACAATTTTTTCTTAAGTTTTTTTCTCTTATATATATTTCGATAGCTAGTTTTCATACGTGATAAGAGTAGGATAATGAAAGAATGTACGTAACATTATGCTTATAAATAACTATAAATAATGATATTTTTTATTCACGCTATCCCGCACAGAGCAGGTATAGCATATAATAAACTATCTTCAAATAATTTTTCGCATTACAACGTCAATCCACGTTTTAAGCACTAAAGTAAATGTTAAAACAAGTGAATACTGGTACAGTGTATTTTGATCTCCGGGAAGTAATTGGCATAAGATCGATCCCATAGCGTTCGCAACTTCCCTAATTAGTGTTCGGAACGATCCTAAAAAGTTTCTTAATAAAACTAGCCTCAACTAATAATTGCTTCATCTTAACCGCTATTGCTGGGATAGTTGGTGTTTACTGTTTATTTAGTTTTAGATTGATTGTAGGCGTATAAGCAATTAGCCGTCATATAGACGGCTATACTCAGGGACTTTAGTTAATCTTTAACTGATATTAATTATTCAGTTATATATACATTTGTAGTTATGTAATGTTGATAAATATATATTTTTTTTATATTTAAAATTTCAAATATTTTTGGGTTAAAAAAAACTATATAAATATGGTGAAATATGGTGAGTGCAAAATTCAAATATTTTACTAAATAAGTAATGTGCGATGCTACTACTAAAAGGTTATAATAAATTATAAATGTAATTATATTTAAACCATGCATCATCTATGACAGAAACAACATAATTTATGTTTGTTAGGAATGCTGTAACTATAAATTATACATTTTAATAGATAATTTAATAAATAAATATATTAATACTAGCGGGCCGCTAGTTCCCGCCTAAGGCCCGCGGCTTCGCCTGCGTGAACTACGTTATTATTAATTTCTGTCTCCATGAGTACCTACGTCCTATAAGTGACGTCCATGTAAAATTTGAGACTCCTAGCATTTGTAGTAACGAAGTTTCATACAAACTTTCAACCCCAATAACCCCTTAGAAGTCGAATATTGCAAATTCCCGTCTTCCTATGCAAAAATTGAGATTCCTAGCACGTGTAGTTTCTGAGATTTCGTGATGAGTGAGTGAGTGACCTTTCGATTTTATATATATAGATAGATACATTAATAAATAAATTCATCATATAAAGCAAAAAATATTTAAAATATTTATTTAAAATTTAACATATTATGTTGTTCTGATAGATTTAAAATGTGGTTTTGAAATTAATTTTATCATCTCGACACGCGAGGCGTCAAGCACTTTGCGGGGCGCGTAGTTACGGGTTTCATTATGGATATTATACTATAAAATAAAAAATACAGTGAATCGTAAAAAATTGTAGCGTTAGCGCTACAGCCAGATGAGAATTCACAATGAAGCTTCGTGTATAGCGTTTACTAGAATGCCTTATGTTTAATAGTTTTTAAATACGCTTTTCATATTGTTATTATAGCGATTATAATGTTTATTTTTAACTAATTTTAAAAAAGGGTTATCACATATTATAGTTTCATATTTATGTAAGTGATATTGTTTGGATTTGATTACCTTTTATTTGATTAAAATCAGATATAACTATTCCAAGTTAGAGAACGAGTCCAAGTTTAATTAGAATGAATGCAATTGTTTTTAAGATATACCTACTTATATTCAGTCTCTGAAAAGGAAAAGGGAAATCTCTTATTTAAATTTTAAATAACTTCGAATATGTACATAATTAATAATTTACTGTCCTGCTGCTAAGAGATTCTCTTGTACCGCGATTGTTGCGGGTTTGAATCCCACTCGAGTGAATGAAATCTTATTTATTAATATGTGTTTTCATATCTTCACTTTGGCACCAAGATAAAGAGCTCAGAGTTGAATTCCGCCATTCAACACTCGAAAAAAATGATGGAAAGTGAGGAACGGTGTCTTAAAACAAGGTTCCCTCTGCCTACCCTGCTATATGCGGGATTCAACGTGAAGCTCATCAATAATTTATAACAAAGCCTCCAGTTAGCCATAACAATTCTCAAAATCCATTGCTTACAAATGAAACATTAATACATGTTCATATCGTCTGTTAAATCGCAGTAACGGCTAGTAATTTGGGCGATCGTTAAAACTTCTACGATCACTGTCCAGTTTATCAGCTCGAAAGCCATTAACGTGGAGCTTCCGATTTCTTTGTATTTCCGTTACTGCTGGATCTCCCCGGGGGGTTGAGTTTTTATTTGTTTTTAAGCTAGAGCTTGGTAAACTATCGTATATCATTTCTTTAATCATATGATATAGAAAGATTTAACGATAATATATATCCATATTTACGGATCAAATAAGGTTTATTCGTGTATAATTTTATTATGCTCATACTCAATATATTGGAAGTAATAAACGTATTGTTCATTCGCGAGTTGTTTATAATGTAGGTTTTTTATTTAGGTATATTATTAGATAAAAGGCTGTCTTCTAAAAACAAAATGTTTATATATTTTAAATAAAGTATATTTATTATTAGAATATACATATATACGTGGAAGCTGTATTAAAATGTTAAATTTAAATATGATAAGTAAATATTTTCATGGGGCGTCTCCGCAAACATTGCGGATGTCACGTAATCCGGATTTAAAGGATAATCCTCCCTATATCGACCTTTAAGAATGTTCATCTAAAAGTAAAATATTTAAAAACAGTTAATAAATCTTGTGTATTTGTATATATTATATCGAATATATTATAATACATACATATTATACTATATTATTAGACGTTCAAAGTTTTTTTCAGCGTCACGAGTATCGTACATATAGTAAGGCTGGGTTGTATAGAGAGACATTTCTCTCCGCTTTCCTATTTTCCAAATATTTTCTAACATTGCTTATTTGATACTATTAAGTATATAGGTATACTCCTTAGAATAGAAGTTAAAAGCCTTATTTCATTTATGTTGATTGTTATAACATTTCATACATTACTGCTATTTGTAATGAATCAAAACTGAATGTAAATACCAACTTGATTAACACTGTTGTTCAAATTCTAACACAATATTTCGTTGGTAGCGTAAACTCNTCCAAGTTAGAGAACGAGTCCAAGTTTAATTAGAATGAATGCAATCGTTTTTTAAGATATACCTACTTATATTCAGTCTCTGAAGTCTCTTATTTAAATTTTAAATAACTTAGAATATGTACATAATGAATAATAATTCCTGCTGCTAAGAGATTCTCTTGTGCCGCGATTGTTGTGGGTTTGAACCCCACTCGAGGGAATGAAATCTTATTTATTAACATGTATTTTCATTTCTTCACTCCGGCACCAAAACAAAAAGCTCGTAGTTGAGTTCCGCCACTCAACACTCGAAAAAATTGATGGAAAGTGTGTCTCAACACTGTTTCCCTCTGCTTAACAATATGCGGGAAATAGCGTGAAGCTGATCAATAATTTATAACAAAGCCTCCAGTTAGCCATAACAATTCTCAAAATTCATTGCTTACAAATGAAACATTAATACATGTTCATATCGTCTGTTAAATCGCAGTAACGGCTAGTAATTTGGGCGATCGTTAAAAGTTCTACGATCACTGTCCAGTTTATCAGCTCCAAAGCCATTAACGTGGAGCTTCCGATTTCTTTGTATTTCCGTTACTGCTGGATCTCCCCTGGGGGGGTTGAGTTTTTATTTGTTTTTAAGCTAGAGCTTGGTAAACTATCGTATATCATTTCTTTAATCATATGATATAGAAAGATTTAAGCAGATATACATTTATGGATTAAATAAGGTTTATTCGTGTATAATTTTATTAAGACGTACTAAATATATTGGAAGTAATAAACGTATTGTTCATTCGCGTATTGTTTATGATGTAGGTTTTTTATTTAGGTATATTATTAGATAAAAGCCTGTCTGTCGCTTTTTAGTTTTAAATTCTATCGCCTATCAGTAAATGCACAGAAAGTTGGATGAACTTATATAAGTGTTATACTCGCACAGGTATATTTTCGCTAACTCAATTTTCATTTAATTAGCATTCATAAATAACTTTTATGTATTTTTAAATTATGATTTAATTAATAATTATTATTTTCGTGAATTATTGCTTTTAAGGACATTTTTTGACTTTTTCGATGACAGAACTTCTTAATAACGCACCAATAAGATTCGAGAGAGAAAGATAATTTTTTTTTTGTGTATTTTACCTACATTTAAATTTAACCTATATTTGAATCCACAACGTTGCAGTGAAATTGCCATAACTATGTTTTTATGATTCGATCTCCATTCGGAGGAATGATCATAATTAAGTAATTTTCATTTCCCAGGCCTGGGCCCCCACAAATAGACTCAGAATCAGACAACGGACCGTTCTAGAAACAAGATGTATGTATTTATTTTTAAATAAAGTATATTTATTATTAGAATATACATATACATATATACGCGAAAGCTGTATTAAAATGTTAAATTTAAATATGATAAGTAAATATTTTCCTGGGGCGTCTCCGCAAACATTGCGGGTGTCACGTAATCCGGATTTAAAGGATAATCCTCCCTATATCGACCTTTAAGAATGTTCATCTAAAAGTAAAATATTGAAAAAAATATTACAGTTAATAAATCTTGTGTATTTGTATATATTATATCGAATATATTATAATACATACATATACTATATTATTAGACGTTAATGTTTTTTTCAGCGTCATAAGTATCGTACATATAGTAAGGCTGGGTAAGGAGAGACATTATTCTCCGCTTTATAATTTTCAAAATATTTTCTAACCTTGCTTATTTAATACTATTAAGTATAAAGGTATAAAGAGATTGGCGGGAAGTGGATGGGTCCGAAGAGCTGAGGATGGAGTGTGATGGCGAGAATTGGGGAAGGCCTATGTCCAGCAGTGGACAAAATATGGTTGTTGATGATGATGATGATGATGATAAAGGTATATTCCTAAGAATAGAAGTTAAAAGCCTTATTTCATATATTTTGACTGTTATAAAATTCCATACATTACTGCTATTTGTAATGAATCAAAACTGAATGTAAATACCAACTTGATTAACACTGTTGTTCAAATTCTAACACAATATTTCGTTGCTAGCGTAAACTCAGCTTGTTTTGAACTATCCCTTATTTTGCAATGTAAGCAATTGGAATTGGAACTGCAAATCTCTCAGTTATACTATTAATAATGGAAAAAGGTGAGCCAGGGTCTATTTTGATGAATTTCTTCTAATGAACTTCGCTAAAAGCTTTCATAATTCTCAGTATCCAGAATGTTTTTTCTAAATTATGGGAAAGAAAATGTTTTTCGTCATGCAATGTTGGACGTGTCAAAACGTGTAGATTACCAATTTGTAAATATAGAATCCATTACTAATTCTCTATATCTATATAATCTACATATAGATTTTAATTTTCCTTTCTATAGCATAACATGCTTCTTCTTTTTATGACATGCATTCTTCTATTGTTTTACAGTTTCACGCTGAATCCCACATGTAGCGGGATAGGCAGAGAGAGCCTACTTTTTTATCGTACAGCCTCCTTCGTGTGTTTTCCATACAATGTGATTTTGGCGGAACGCCATAATCAAACAACCGAACAGAAATATAGACTAGGGATTTTAAGTAAATATCTATTGTAAATGTTTTTATTTATTACCTTGATTTTTAATACAAATTTTCAATAATTAATGATAAAATTTATTCACTCTCGTTTCATAAAAGGGAATGAAATAAAATTTTTAATTAAAAAATTTAAATAATCTTTTTAAAATATTTTATTTATAAATAAATGGCTCCGCAAACGGGCGGTAATAGCTTGTTTCATTCAGATTCGCGATTAAAAAGCCTGCAAAATATTCCACCATTTCATTTTTGCGCCCCTAATTTCATATAGCGGATTATCTCTTCAGAATTGTACCACTATCGGTGCATTTCGATTTCGATAGCAAATAATATAGTAAATTGTTTTCACGTCTGTCGATAATTGTTTCAGTATGGGCTGATTCTCGAATCAGGATTACGGTACTGAATTACAAATTTGCCTTTGTTTGTTGGTGACCAAATTATTAAAATTTAGTTTTAGTTATAACTGCAGAAAAGAAAAAAAAATGCAGAAAATTACAGTATAAAACTTGAAGAAGAGATTAAATAAATATTTGGAAAAAAAATATTATATCGAAAAAGTTGTTTAATAATTTCTTATTTTCGATTCGCTTCATTCATTCGATTAATTATTTTGGATTCGATATTGGTTTAGTCGATCAGTTCGGATTAGTCGGTTCAGGTATTTTTTGTAATATGCAGTCATTACAGTTATTTTACAAAGAATATTATAAATCCTTACCGAAATCAATAATTTAACATTGAAGGTTGTTTCTGAACGAGTAAATAAAATTATTCATTGACAACAATACATTTGACTGTCAGTCAATTTTGCTAATTAAATGAATAATCATGTAGTTCAAGCAGGCGAAGCCGCGGGCGGGCCGCTAGTCTTCAATAAGGTACCTACAGAAGTTTCAGGGTAAGCTGGGTCAGTGTTCGGTAGCGTGCTATGGTGGTGTTAACATTGAGGTGTGACTGAGATATTATGTTTTTGCTCACTTTTTGCCTGATTTGTCATAATTATGAAGAATAGAAAAGATTATATTGTAAAGAAATACCATTAAGGTATTTTTAATATTCGTGGTATTTGTATATAAATAGTCCAGTTCCCGTCCAGGGTTCCGTATCTTAAAAGAAAAAAGAGAATTGAAAGGAAAAGATATTGAGCTAGCATAAGCTAATAGTATCCCCGTTGATCTGAGCCCACTATACTTAAATTACAAAGAAGAAAAAATTACAAAAAAAATTATAGATATTTCATACAAAAAAATATATTATAAACTTATTTTTCTAGTTCATTTTATAGAAAGTAAGCTTAAGTTTGTAAATTTAATTAATTGCGGAATCAAAATATATAGAGTATTGAGGGCAGAGTATTGTATTTATCGTAGAATTTGGCAATAAGTGAAAACTTGCATTACAAATAGAAACTGTTACAAACTTATAATTATTGTAGTTCAATTATACACAAAATATAAACTTAAGTTTGTCAACTTTGATAAAGTGTACTTCCCGGCGACCTAGAATCCTGAAATCAGTACGGAACCCTCAGTGAGTGAGTCCGACTCTTGACCGATTTTATTGATATGTAATAATTTGCATAAATAAAAACTTAATCATTTATGTATAGAAAAATCTAAGGATATTTATATATTTTAAAATAAATTAAAATAAACTGTTGATTAAATATTTATTTAAAGAGTCCATTTTGTTTACCCTAGTTTCTTTGTTTCCAGTAAATCTCGGCTCGCTCGCAACCTACCTACGAGCATATAATGCAACGTTGCTACTCGTACTATCTTACAAAGGTTTTAGTACTTGACGATGTAACGAGGCTCGTAAGTGTTCCGCTTAAATGTACGGCTTGGAAATTGTTGGAAGAAATATTTGTACTTTCCACACCGCTTTAAAAGCAATTGTGAAATATTATAATACATTTATTTTATAGAGTTTTTTTTAGTTTTACATCAAAAGTAATGCTCCCGCACACAGCGGGGTAGTCTAAGGGAACCTAGTGTTAAGAAATTCACCGAATTCTAGAGGCATTGCGTGTTGAGTGGCGGACCTTAACGCCGCGCTTTGCCGACACCGGAATGAAGATATAAAATTATAAATAAATATTTCATTTCTTCTTTCGTCTTATTTCACTTCTTCGAACTCACAACCAATCGCGTTAATAATTTACAGTACAGTCGCTCCTCCCTCTTTTCAGATTAATAAAAGTATTTCTAAAAGAACTAAGTACAAAAGTATACAAAATTAAATATTTTATTTCCAAATCTATATACTTATAGTAGGCGCATTAAATTATTCAAACAATGCAATCAGTGTTTCTGGTGTTAGATATCGGATTCATATTTGAACAGTCGACGAAAAATTGGGGCTCATTATTTATTAAACTATACGAATACCGATCGCCGATAGCTAAGTTTATACGTCTAGTTAAAAATTCAAGCACGTAGTAACTATTTGTTGATAGCTAAAAAGATTTAAGGTCGATTTTAGGTTAGTAAAATTTAGATATATATATTACTAGAGGACCCGAACGCGGCTACGCCTGCTTGAACTATACGAATATTTGTTAAATATATTTATCAAATTATTTTCAGAGAGAGATGCGTTAAGCAAGCTCGTTTTGGTTGACGTTTTCTAACAACAAACTTCGCAAATCGTTGCTTAGCAACGGTCGCATAACGACGGTTGTGGCGGAATAAATTGCATGTCAAATTAATAAGTATTTTAATATATTGGTATATATCGAAAATATTACAAATAAAAGAAAAAAAGTATCCTATGTACATCCCGAGACCCTCAAGTATCTCTATATGAGTATTTTATCACAATTAAATTAGCGGTTTGGCCCTGATTGCGTAAAAGACAGACAGACAGACAGACAGAGTTACTTTCGAATTTATAATTTATAATATAGGTATGGATAAATAACGTGCCTCAAGAGGTAAATCTTATATTAATTTAATATTTAATTTCATATGAAAATTGCGCTCTTATTTGAAGAGCATATTCTACGTCTTGCTTAGAAAACGCAATTCGTAACAAAGTCATACCATTTTTCGTTAGTGGTTGCAGTAAATATGTTTTCTTTTATTAAAGTACATTGGAGAGATACAAAACTTTATATGATTCATTTCAGACTTATTCGTACTTTTATATATTGTTCTAAAACAACAAACTTGTTTTTAATCAATTGTGTTTATTAACTTTTCAATTACTTTTCAACATTTATTTAATGAAGACAGTGTGACATCATAATCATCATCTCTTGAGGAAATGAAATATTTAATATTTTTATTTCTTCGCTCGTTATCGAGGCTGCGGCTTTGAGATCCACCACTCATAATATCTTCAGGATTCAGCGGAAAGTGGGGAGTGGAGTATATTAACACTAGGCTTCCTCTGCCTACCCTGCTACATGCCAGCTATAGTGCGAAGCTGAGAAAAAAATTTCATCTACACATAATTGTCGAGTTTATTGATGATACAACAAGTAGAATAGCTTGTAATTGAGATTCCTAAATTTTATTACATAGTTAGAGCTCGACCTTATAAAAACTTTTTGTTTTTTTACATGTGTTTGTATGTACTTAATTCTTATTTACATGCAAAAGATGAATGGGAAAACCGCAAGGAGTGTAAGGTAAATATTAATTAGACTATTTCAGGAACATGGCCTAATGAAGGCAGGGCCGGAGGGCACGGTAAACATTTTTAATCCGTGGAGCATTTCATAAATTTCCAGGCTGTAGACGAAAACGCTTTTGTTTTTCTTAGGGAGAAATATTTTTTTCGTTAAATTTACATTGCTTAGTTAAGCGCGTCGGTAGCAGCGGAAAGACAGCCGTAGTCTCTTTATGGTTCACTTCTCAGTCATTAGTTACCACATTTGATTTGTGTAGGTTTAAATTATTTTTACATTTTTCTTTATGTTTTGGTTTTATTTAAATAATTTTATTTGAGTTTTTAATTGAGATTCATTTCGTTGTATACCTTCTGTATATAGCAGTGCAGGCTAGTGTCACGACTCTCTTATTTGCGATTTTCATCCAATTCTAATGGGGATCGAATCCACAACCATCGTCTTTACATTCAGAAGAATATTTAGTAGAATATTTTTTCTTCTGTTCAGACTAACACCCCCCCATCCTAGTAATGTGTACGGAACCTTACTATATTTTCACACCTCGCCAAGAAAATCTTCATTACAAAGGTTTTTTGTTTACCTTTTCTCATAGTGATATTTTATTTATAACTCAAAAGATGATGGATTTTTATATCTGTATTTTTTTTTACGAAAACTTTTTACAGTAATATTACTATACGAATATATCTTCATTAAATTAATTTAAATTGGTTTTGATATACTATAGTATATCATAATGATTAAATATGTAATAAATGTTCTTTTTAATTATAAAGTTAATCTATTACACTAGATAATTTTCAACGGTTGCCAACGTCGAAAATACATTTGCACATTTTTTTTCCAGAAATGAAATAGTTAAGGAACATGCCAAAACGCTATATATTAGGGGACGTCAAGTAATAGCGTGATTTGTAACAGTGTTGTAGATGTCTCGAGTCATTGCTCACCAGTTACTTTAACACCGTAGACAAGATTCTCTTGAATATTTTAACATAAAGTATTTTCTAACTTTGTAGTGAACAAGTTTTAACTTAACAGTCTTGAAACGCTTAGAAATATAAGACAAAAGAGTTTAAGTTGGAGTTCAGAAAGAGAAAGACAGTTCCTGGCCTTAAGCGTGATGGTCTTGAGCTTAAACTTCAAGAGGAAATGGTGTTCCTATAATAATTAATAATACTTAAATAATTTTTATTTCCTGGTTACAGAAAGCGTGGCTTTTGGTCTCTCCACTTAACAAACGATGTGTCAAAGTTGAGCAAAAATTAGAGGGGACAACGGAATGTTTCAGCACTAACTTATCTCTATTTCTCTCTTTCTATACGCTAATAAATACAGAAAAAACGTAGACTAACAATCGAAAAAAACTGCTATATCGCATGCTACATTTTCTAATGACAAATGAAAGTTATTGTATAAATAAGTGTTCATTCCATACATTAGTCGCTCCTAAGTATCCCACAAAATTTCTTTGTATCGACAGAGTACCACACAATTGTCACGATAACCATCTGTCCCACCTTGCGGCCATTAGGGGTCAGGCGATGGCCAGATAAGAGGCAATTTATGCACTGCATACTTGGACTACAATTTCCTTGTATTTACATCTATAGAACCTTTAAAATTAATTAGAACCTTTAAAATTTTAAAATTACAGTTTCCCTAAAACAAAGATCATTATTTACAATACGAGTATAGTGTAGCTATTAGCTTCCAGATAGCGGTTTATTTGGTAAGCTTCTTTGTGGATACGTGACGGTGGGTTTGCTATTGACGTATCACTTTCCACATCGAGGCCTGTTGATGCTGATAAACACAGTGACGCGTGGCGTGTTTGCCAATCACAGGATTTGGAGATTACAGAAGAGTTTCATTAGCTATATTTTTTTATGTACGATTATGTATATTGTATGTGAAATAAAAATATATGTATGTATAGGATTTAGAAGCGAGTATTGGAGGCCAGTTGTGGCGTAATTGTGTAATTGTTAACGAGACATGGGTTCGATTCCCATTGAATTAAGTATTAAATGTTTTCTATTTTCATTTCTTCACACTGGTTTCGAGGCCGTGGCGTTGAGTTCGTAGCGGAAAGTGGGGAACGGAGTGTCTAAACACTAGGCTCCCTCTGTATACCCCGCTGCGGGATACAGCGTGAAGCTAAAAAATATGTACAATTTATTTATGAGAAAATTTATATCTTTTGAGCAACTCGTCTCTTTTTTATAAATTACGATCAGAAAACGAAGTTCTCATTTCAGAATATAAAGCACGAATTTGCGGCAACGACAATGCTAATAAAATGCGAACATTTCACATATCGGGGAGCGCACCATTACCATAAACAATTTGCAATTCGGCGCCTGTATCAACAATTCCATAGGTTTTCGTTCATTGGTAATACAATTATTCCGCTTTCTCTTTAAAAAATCGATCGATTTCGAAGTTCTAACCAAATAATAAAAAGAAATTACTGTAGTAGAAATAATACTTTACTATATAATAATTTAAAATTAATTATTTATTTTGAACTTCCTTAATTTTCATTGTTGAATACACATGCTGGGAATACAGAAAACATTTTTTAGCAACTGTTGTGGGTTGGATTGCCACTCGGTAAAACTAATTATTCTTAAATCCTCGCTCTGGTAAAATGACAAAGCGCGGCGTTAAGCTCCGCCATTTAACGCAATGTCTTAAAAAATAGATTTCTACTAACTACCACGCTATATTCGGTAAACAGCGTGAAGCTAAAAAAAACAATGTCACACAAACCACGGCGTTCAGTTGTGCCACTTAACATACCATCTCTGGAAAAATAGAAGGAAAGTAACGAATTCATATTAACAATAGGTTCGCTTCCACTATTGATTTTATAGCTAACAAAGATGTTAGCAATAAAATTAAGAAAAACTACACCTTTCTATTGACAATTTCTAACAAACGTTCATTGTATTTTGTTGGACATAGATTGAAAATACTCTTCTTGTTAACAGAGTTGCTTTATGGTACCAGGTCAAGAGCAGGGCCGGTCCAATCGCGATGAGGGTCTCTTGTTATGTCCTTCTCACACTCGATTACACAGCCGATGCAGCCATTCGCATAATAGCAGAAAGCTCTCAGTGTCCCGTTACATTTCTAACGTATTAGGCAATTTTCTTTGAGAGCATCGAGTATACTTTCGATTGTGGGGGTTGAATAAAATCGATTAACGTATTGAGGGCAGTTGGTTCAAGGGCATAAGCGTGTGACTGAAAGGCGATAAGTAGTGGGTTCGTTTTTCACTTGAGAAAATCAGACATTTAATATTTTCAATTGTTCGCTCTGGTGTTAAGGCAAAACGTGGCGTAGAGTTCCTCCACTCATGTAACACCAGAATTTGCCGGAAAGTGGGGAGCAAAGTGTCTAAATATTAGGCTCCCTCTGCCTGCCCTGCCGTGAGCGGGATACAATGTGAAGCTAAGAGAAAATGAATGCCCTGCTAAGGTTTCTGTATCTTTTCTTACATAAACAGTTTCATTATAGTCACTTTCCTATATCTTATAAAACAAAGTCGCTTTTCGTGTCTGTCTGTTGTTTCTAACTCTTCTTCTTCTAAACCACCCAACG
>JAKRZM010001321.1:127848-137966 GCA_036379175.1 Heliconius cydno galanthus
TTTCCGTTAGTTATATAAATCTGAATTAAAATAAAAACTAATAAAAAAATAACAAGTATCAAATAGAAGGAGAATATCTTTCTGAAGAAATGCAATAATATGCATTTTTTGTCGTTAGGCATACCTCCTCTTTCGATTATTAATTTTCTACCGAAAAAAATGTATGTTCTAGCTTTCACGCTGTATTCCGCACGCTGCCGCTGTAGGCAGAGGAAATCTGGGAACCTAGTGCCAAGACTCTCCGTTCTCATTAAGACACTTCCGTTTCCCATTTTCCGTCGAATTCTGGAGTCATTGCGTGTGAGTGGCGAAACTCAACCCCGCACTTTGCGTCGTTAACAGGGCGAAGAAATCAAAATATGTACTCGTATATACTCGAATATGATGACGTTTTTGATTTATAAAATGTTTTTACAAATGTTTTTTTTTATTTTTATCAATTCAATCGGATAAAACATTTACCTAATTATATAAAATGGCTAACGAACGTCTAAAAATACTCTTCTTCTACCTGGCATTAGTCCCTGCTTTTTTGCCAGGGTCAACTTTCCGATTCACTCTAGGTAAAGCGACGAGGTCTGTAAATGCTATTTATTGCTAAATGATTTAGTAGTAATTTTTTTTTACTTCTTTTTCTTTATTAACGCAATGTTAAAATATGAATGAAAGATGATGAATATTAATTAATACAAAGGGATAGAGCTAGTATTTATAGTGTAAATTAATTCTAAATAAATAAAATAAGTCAGCTTCACGCTGTATCCCGCACAGCAGCAGTAGCAGGGTAAGCAGAGGGAACCTAGTGTTAAGACACTCTGTTCCCCACTTTTGTGATAAATTTTGGATGCATTGCGTGTTGAATGGTGGAACTCAACGCCGCGCTTTGTCTCGACACCAGAGTGAAGAAATGAAAATTATAAAATATTCCATTTCCTCAAGTGGAGTTCGAACCCACAGACAGTCGTGTTTACAGTCCCACACAACATTTTTATAAATATAAAAAAAAATAATTAAAATAAATATAAATAATACTAAAAAACGTTAAAATTTAAAACATGTAAAAAACTAACTTTTTATAACATAATAGCTTTTAGTTTCAGCACTAATTATAAAGGAATTTTCTATAGGGAAATTAATCTAAGTCGTATATTAAAGTACCTACCTTGATTTATGTCATGTAAGGTAAAATAAACTCGGCGTTCTTGCTGCCTGTAAACTTAATTATGTACAGAGTACTATATTTAAATCATTTAGGATATTAAAGCATTGTTATTTATTAAAATTATTGCAGATAAGTTATTATTAAATTTGAATCAGCTTCACGCAATATCTCGCCAACAGCAGGGTAGGCCGAGGGAACCTAATATATAGACATTCCGTTCCTCATTTTCTGCTGAATTCTGGAAGCATTGCGTGTTGAGTGGCAGAACTCAACGCTGCGCCCTTTGCCCTGATACCAGAGCGAAGAAATGGAAATATAAACATAAATAAATATTTCACTTCCTCGAGCGAGGATCGAACCCACAAGCGTCGCGTTACAGTCACACCATTGTGCCGCTGCGCTACGACGACCTACGACGAATTTGTTTCTAAAGACGCTTGAACTTATTGATGTAGATATGAAGTTCCAATATATGAGACTAATATTTGAGATTTTATAAATAACTAGTGGACCCGAACGCGGCTACGCCCGCTTGAATTATAGCAATATTTATTAAATTATTTTCAATTTTCAATAGAGAGATGCGTTAAGCAAGATCATTTTGGGTGACGTTTTCTAACAATAAACTTCCAACGGTCGCATACCGACGGTTGTTATTGATATGGCGGAATAAATTGCATGTCAAATTAATAAGTATTTTAATATATTGGTATATATTGATAATATTACAAATATGAGAAAAAAAAGTATCCTATGTTCATCCCGAGATGAGTATTTTATCACAATTAAATTTGCGGTTTGGGCCTGATTGCGTAAAAGACAGACAGACAGAGTTACTTTCGAATTTATAATATAGGTATGGATGATTAAAGTTTAGTTTAGTTTATATATATGAAAGTGAGTCTAAAATATAAACAGAGTTAGCAGTTGATATTTATCGCGCTGTGGTTACGTTGTAGCAATCCAGCTGTCTATTCACGTGGTGTTAGCGAGCTAAACCTAATTATCCTATACAAACTGTAAATTAGCAAATAAAATTATGCACCATGTTTTGAACGTCATGTCTAAGTGTATTACTAACTTTAAATTAAAAAAAAAAAAATCAGCTTCACGCTGTATGCCTTCTGTATCCAATTTCCACATTCTTTCGAATTCTGGAGGCATAGCGTGTTGAGTGGCAGCACTTAACCCTGCGCTTTGTCTCGACACCAGAGTGAAGAAATGGAAATATAAACGTAAATAAATATTTCACTTCCTCGAGTAGGGATCGAACCCACAACCGTTGCGTTACAGCCTCAACTATAAATATGTTTAAAAATAATGCCAGTGCGTCGGGACGAGCCTGATTTCTCTTCTCTTTTGTTTTAGCAGTGAAAGAAATATCATAATTTATGAACTAATGGCTAAATGATTATGGGTGAAAAGAAATAAAGGTTTTTTTTATATACATTTTATAATATTGACATCTAGATGTTTGAAGCAGACTTTTTAAATAAGAATTGGTATTAAAAAACCGATCAAGTGCAAGCCGGACTCGTCCACCGTGTGTTCCGTACCAATTTCAGGATTGTAGGTCATCGTGGAGTGGACTCATAAAATTCTACTAACTTACTACTACTACTAGGTTTTCGTGCGTAAGCATTTTTTTTCCATGAAATTGACTATAATAATTAAAAGATTGTAATGAGTAATCATCGGATTCTTTTGTTTATAATGCAAGCTTTCACTTCTTGTCTACTTTCATAATTACAGGTCTGCAGGAAATACCTTATAAGTTTGATTACGCGGCAAATTTCATACAAAATATAGCTAAAACAATGATTAAATGCTCGTATATTTTAATTGCGTTAAGCTTGAAGCTTAATTTCCGTCCTTCAAGGAACCGAGAAAAGAAACCTGAATATTTGATATTGATCTTTACGCGATCTCGAGATAAATGATCTTGCTAGATGGACAACAAAGTGATCTTATAAAGGTACTAACCTTCTGACCTTTTAAGGTACGGAACTCTAAAAATGAATATATTAAAGAAAATTTACAATTTACTACATCTTGTATGAACATACACATCGAAAAGAGGAAATTAAAACATTCTCTAACACTTGGTTTTGACGGCCCTCGGTAATTTACTGAGGCGGTGAATGTACCAAATCGTCGATGCCGATAAAAATCAATTTATCACACCATTCCGTTGAGAAAAAAAGGATTTTTCTTTAACTTTCTGTACCATACATATTTCATGCATATTTTTTATGTCAGTAGCAATAGTTGAAGAGGTATATGTGTAAATTCTATATTATGACTAAAAAGATACTTATTATAAGTTATAATTTTATTATAAATCAGCTTCACGCTGTATCCCGCACACATCAGACTAGGCAGAGGGAACCTAGTGTTACAACACTCGGTTCCCCACTTTCTGTCGAATTCTGGAGGCACTGCGTGTTGAGTGGCAGAATTTAACGCCGCGTTTTATAATAATCAATAATAATTATTTATTACTTAAACTTAAATAATGTTATTGACCAGGGTTTAGATTAGCTTTGCAGAACTTCGTAAATATAAGATTTTTGTAAACTCACAGTTTGCAAGTATTATGAGCTTATAAGAAAAATATATTTAACATTTTGATTTCTACAAATAGCTTACAGGTTGAACTGCCTATAATACTCGTACATTCCATACAAATGTATGTGTGCAAATACTTCGGTACAAATGTATGGAGCTTGTGAATGCTTGAACTGATCTGGCAAAGGGAAAGCGTGAATGTTGGGTCTAACGATGATTCGTATTGTGATATTCCACTTTGTAAATGCATTCATACTGTGTTGCTATAAATAAAAATAGAATATTCCTTTGGCAAAACATTTACGTATATTTCAGGTTCACGGTGTAGCGGGCGAAGCCGCGGGGGGGCCGCTAGTATTTAATAAAAGTCTATGTAAATTGAATGCATTTTGATTAAAATTATAAAAAGCAATAACTTATATAATATACAATTTTTATATATATAAATAAAATAGTATGAAATTTATAATTAAGACCAAATACCTCATGTTCACAAAGGATGCCACTCAATGACGTAAATTTAATATCGTGACCGAGCGTTATCCGTCGGAACTTTTGTACCAAATTTCATTTATCTACAACTCTCTGTGGAATTTCATAAAATCGATCATTATCAAGATGATTTAAAGTTATTTTACAAAGAAATTTTGAAATTAAGTGACTTTATTAAATGTCTCCGAAATTAAAGGTTAAGTATCTGTAGTTGAAGTGATTTGCAAATTATAATAAATCGAGTGGAACGAACACGATTTTACGATGTTATTTTACGTATAATAAAAGATAAGTAATATTTAGCGAATGAACTACTTTTTGTAAGGCTATATATTTATATCTTTCAGGGTTTTTTTCACTTTTGGTGTATCTCTCCGTCATTTTTTTAAAGTCATCAGAAAATGATTAAAAACGCTGGAGCAGTGCAGTGTAGTTTTTACACGTGAAACACGAATAATAGATAGATAGATAAATATTATAAAAAACAATTTTAGCTTACAAAAGTGTTTTATTTAGTGTATACTTTACAACAAATGTTCAGTATGGAAACAATCATAATTTTATTAAAAAACATACAAAATCAAACGTAGAATTATTAAAAAAATCATGGAAAAATAGGACAATATATATAAATATAATTCCACATACGTTTCTATTAGTGGGTACAAGCTTACAAGCGTAATACAAGTATAGTTAAGATGTAAGAATCTTTATGAGCAAGTTCTCGTTTATTACGGTGTTATCGACACGGAGTCGGTTTTCTACGTCATAAATCTTAGTCGTAATTAATCATGGGCCTGACCGAGATGGCGGACCGCACACCCCCAAGACAATGTTTTTCTAACCGCTCCAGGCTTTTGTCTTTTCAAAGCTCGGCTTCTATTATTTTATTTAAAAGAAAAATGACTCTTTCTTCTAAGCATTGTTCTGTAAGGTGGAAACTACGATAGAATGTTTTGATATTTAAATTATTTTCACGTTTTTAGGAATTGGTGAATAAATTATCATGTGACTATTATAAATTGTCTAAAAAGACAGATTATTAATGGTTTTGTCAAGCTAAATGCGATTTTTTAATTAATTATGTTAGTTTGTCATAAGTGTTCAAATTTGCTTGAAAAATATTCACTTATAGAAAAGGAGAAAACTAGAATATTTTTTTCTAATATTGTTTATTGATTGTGTACCTAATAGTTTAATTATTACTATTAATAGTGCAATTAAACATGTATCTTTTAATCTTCATCTTGCATATTTTTTCTCTTTAAGGTGAATACATAATTATTTTTACGTCGTCACTCATCTGTACCCACATATAATAAAATTGTTTATGATCGCTGTCTGTTCATAGAAAATATATGAGAAAAAATAGTACTCGAAACATTTTTAAACCTAATTAACCCAAACCATAGATTTTTTTAAAATTGCTAATCTCAGAAATGGCTTAATCGATTTAAATGAGTGCCAATAAAATGCTGCATTATGTTTTACAAGGGGGTGAATGAACGTAAAATAAACACAAACTGAACAAAATAGGAATTGTACTAATAATAATCATCGCGCTTATTAAATAATCATCGCGTTTATTGATATTTTTTAATGCAAATTCAAATTGAAATACAGTTTTTCAAAGAATGGCCTTAATATTATTATTTTTAAATATAATTTACAGGTTGGTTCTTGGAATATGTTAAACTTTCATATAGATTTATTCACCAGTTTCCCCAATATTTTTATTTGAACAGTCACGAAGCGGCAGTGTGCACAATATACCGAGTGAAATACTATAAATCACACTCGTACTGTGATCACTGATCAAAGTTAGCAAAGTTTAGCTTTGCTGGATATTCGGATAAATCAGTGTACTGATGCGCGAAATTAAAACGACATCAAAGTTAAAGGTAAATCTATCAAAACCACATACAACATTATTTGGTGGGATTTTTTGTGATATTTTAAGAACATATGATTACATATTTGCTCTCCCAATGCCAGATTCCTTTGATGGGATTGAAACTTTGGGACGATTGGGAAGATTTCCACATTGGAATGTTTCCCATACATTTCGTCGTATGTAGTAGCATCACTTTTTTTTGTTAATTTGTTAAAAAGTTTTAATTGTAACTAGTTCTTAGTTAATATTTTTTTATTTTCTACCATATTTTATGCTTAATAAATAAAAATAAACAAAAATACTATTATACCATTCCTAATTCTAGAGTCGTGCTATTAAGAGTCGTGTTTTACTTGAAGTAAGAAGAAAAAAAGAAAAGTTGAGCAAAATTAATAAAAAAAAGTCAGATTATATCACACCNTGTTAAAAAGTTTTAATTGTAACTAGTTTTTAGTTAATAAATTATTATTTTCTACCATATTTTAAGCTCAATAAATAAAAATAAACAAAAATACTATTATACCATTCCTAATTCTAGAGTCGTGCTATTAAGAGTCGTGTTTTACTTGAAGTAAGAAGAAAAAAAGAAAAGTTGAGCAAAATTAATAAAAAAAAGTCAGATTATATCACACCAAAATGAATGTCCCTTTCACAAATTACAATTCTCTGTGAGTAATATTTTTTGACTTTATAATACTTAAAGATTCTATTCTAAGATTACAAAAAGGCCTTCCTATTTTGGAAAGGCGAGTCTCTCTCTATTTGCATATTGCGAACAATCAGAATAAGTACGGATCCGGTTGTTAGGGTACGGAAGACGGCTGCGCGGAAGATTTACGGGGCTTTATTGTAAGGCTCCCGACAAACGATTATTATGAACGTCTCACTCTGCACACGTTCTCTTCTCCGTGGAATATATAGAGATTTGTGCTAGAGGAATGTGTGATTCTTATTAAGTTAAACTAATTTAACTTCGAATTAGTTTTGATAATTAATTATGACTATAGAATGTGGATTATATAATATTTAAACTGTGCTTAATTACTATATTCAAGTTCTTTAAGTAATATTAATCCTTTTTTTAATTTCATGCTGCATTCTGCATATTGCAGGGTAGGGAGAGGAACTTGGGGAATCTTGTTTTAAGATACTCAGTTCTCATAAAGGCACTTCCGTTTCCCACTGTTCTGAATTCTGGAGGCATTGCGAGTTGAATGGTGGAACTCAACCCCTTTTGCACTTCCCCAAGTGGGCAAGGAACCCATAACCTGTCACATATATAGTCACACGCTTTTGCCTCTGCGTCACAACTGGCCTCAATTCTTTTATCTAGGTGAAACATTTTTATCCCGCAATAGTATAAGGTTTGCGACTACGAGGTTACGTTCGTTTATTTAGAATGCACTTTACTCTAAGCGCTCGGCACATAAATAACATTAATTATCCGGACTAGGGTTTGTTAAATGCGAAACGGTATTAACTGTTGAAATAATTATGGGTCCACGTAGTGCCTCCACCGCCACGACCGGCACGAAGAGGCGACACTCACACTATTGATATAGTAAGCAGGTAACATATAGCCTTCGTTCCCCCCGGCCCAATTTAATATAATATTGAACCAAGAAAATTTAATGTTGTTAGGTAGCGAACAAAGGAGTTTGGGCTATAAACTACTTAGGTAGTTCTTGTTTAAACGGTATTGTAAGTTGCGCTAGGAAAATTTAAAGAGTAAATAGTTTGTTATTGAATTTCTCATTTTCCGCATTTCATTTTACATATTGCTTGCAAAATTTTTTGTATTTCTTATTTTTGTTACGTTTTATATATCTTAATACCGATACTGATTATATTTGAGGTCTCACGGCTTTATTTCTATTTAGTACGTCGATCATCAAATTATTTAAGCTTCTGAGTTGCAGTACGCAATTAAAAGATATGTGCATTTGCTTGCATGCTTTGCGTAGAGACATCATCTCGCTGTATGCTCTTTACCGTATTTATTATGGGGAGTGTTCTGGAGAACTGTCTGACCTGGTACCTGTTGCCGTTTTTAACGTACAGCACGTCGAAAGTTCAAATATTATCATCACGTGAAACTCCATTAGTACACGGTTTCATAGAAAGTTCCTTTCACGCACTTTGCAACTGTGTTTTCATGTCGATAGGACCTTCAAAAAGCGCAGCATCTCCTTAAAGGCCGGCAACGCACTTGTAGTTCATCTGTTACACAGATTCATAGGTAAAAAACATATATACATACACACATACATAGTAAAAAAACTAAAAGACCTCAATGGTATATTCATAGGAGAAAAAAAAAGATTTTTTTCTGCATAAATTTAATTCAAAACTCAAAGTTCCACAAGAGAAAGTGTCTAGTGCAAGAATTGAGTGAACTTTGTTCGGGTTCCTAACTTTACTAAGAGCGTACTGTAAATTTGCGCGCGACTCACGTCCCATTTATATTGTTTTATGGTTTCTTTCCTTCCCACAGAGGATTCAGCTCAGCTAGAAAATGTGGATCCGTTCCATCGTTACGGTTTTTGTTATCCTGGGAAAACATCCGGGAAGCTATTGTGATTAAGATCGACACGTCGTTTTCGCTGGATTGACGTTCTATGAAATATTACTTCTGTCTATAGTTTTACGGATATCTGTTTTTTTTAATAACTATTTTAGTGCTTTTGTGCATTAGTAGTTAATAGTTATAACTATATTTTTGATACTGTATTTAGAATTAAGAAAAAAGGTAAGCATTTGGTGGTCCAAACCTGTGATAAAATATATGTGTGGAAATATAGGACGTTGTATTGATTGAATATATTCGTATTCTTAACAAGATTTGTGGTTGTTCGAATACTTTACACGCAAATAATATACATGTGCATATTTGAATTATTTGTACAATTATACATATCTAGCGAGTAACTATAAACGTAAAACGTTTTGTGGTCCATTCCCACACAAGGAACTGAAATATTTAATATTCATTTTCTGGTGTCGAGGCCAAGCGCGGTTTTGAGTTTCGCTACTAAACACGCAATACCTGGAAGAATTTGGAAGAAACTGGAAAGCGGAATATTTAAACACTAGGCTCCCTCTACTTATCTTATAGCTTCAAGCAAAAAAAGAATATATACATATCACAGGTATGATTTTAACCTTGGGAATAAACGGTAACAGATTATGGGCGTGGTACAGGTCAAGCATTGTAACAACACTAAGGTTACCATTTCTGTGGAAGACCTGTCATTTTAACAAACCTGCATGGAAATAAATTTTAACAAATGTCTAATTAAGTGAACAAAAAGCCCACTTGGCTAGTTCATTGTTTACTTCAGCAATTACAAACGACATGTGTATTTTTTAAACGAGTAAGCGATGTTATTTATTGTTGAATTTTACAAGCAAATTATACTTTATATCGTTTAGCATAGAGTCTCTCTAATCCCATAATGGCGAAATTAGTGCCGACATATCCATGAGGTCATGCGACGGCACGTACAGCTAACGCGAGTAAATTATAAGCATCGTTTGTTAAAAACATACTTGTAATTACAATTATTTTGTTTAAAAAATAAATTAAATTTAAAATTCTATAATTTTTAAATTTAAATTGAGGCCAGTCGTGGCGCAGGGGCACCTAATGTGACTAAACGCGACCAATTGTGGGTTCGAACCCCACTTGAAAAAATGAAATATTTATTTAAATTTATATGTCTACTAGCGACCCTCCTGCGGCTTCGCCCGCTTTAACTACTGGATTATTCATGTAATGTATGTTTGCAAAGCACTTAAGATAATGTGAAAATTAATTAAACCCTAATCCAACCCGCATTTTTGTAGTTTCAATAAGGATTTTCCAATTGTTTTACACAGCAAGGATTTTTTAGTAGGTACCGTAATTTTAAATCTGTGCTACTAATCTTTTCAAGTACTTATTAAAATATATTTAAATGACTATTTTTAGATAGTTAAATGACTATTTTTAAACGGAAGAAA
>JAKRZM010001322.1:0-37200 GCA_036379175.1 Heliconius cydno galanthus
CATGTATGAAGCAATTTTTTAAAGCCTCTTTTTTATTTATTTTTGTTTTTGTCATAGGAACAAAAATATAAAAGAATCTAGTGCACTATTATTCTGTTAATGTATTTTGGCTCTTTATTCCGCATAATAGTATAGTAGGGGGACAATACTTTTATTTTACTTTTTTTTCTAGCTTCCGTTCAAATTTGAGACAACGCATTAAACAGTTCACTCCGTTCCCGACTTTTCGTCGATAATTCTAGAGGCAATGCGTGGTGAGTGAAGGGATGTCACTTATTGTAATTACGTGGAATCTCTATCCGAGTACGTTAAAAACATATAGACGGTATGTGTTTTTATCGTGTCTATTTTTAAAACGTTAACCACTTCCGATTTCTAACGATATTATAATTAAGTAAAGTTAAAAGTAAGCAAAAAAAATGCAATTTGTAATTGCCAACCACTCTTTTTTATTATAAAGTCTATTGAAAAATTATAAATGTTAGTAAGATTTTCAATTTCAAGAAGCATTCTCTCGGTTGATTTACATAATCTCCCTCGACTGAACATCTCGGGTATGTAAATAGTGGTCGTTAAGATCATCATAAATTATTCCATTTATCCTATTTATAGGCGAATGCCGTATTCGGAAACAGTTGCATAATTTTGATTTTTTTTTATATTAAATTACGATTTTTTGAAGTAAACAATGATAAATTAATCTAAGATGGGAAATTCGTTTTAGAGGAAATAATAATTACGAAAAGGCAAGAATAAATCAGGGTGGACTGGAAGCATCTCGTCAGATCTTCCAAGAGGTCACAAGGGACACGACTACCGACGAAAAATAAAATGAAAAGGAAAATTACGACAAATAAATAACAATTACAGCGTAATTATTGTACCTAGGTCTTATTCTGGTTAAAAAATGTAGATTTATATTTTGTGTGGGCATCTATTGGTATCCTTCGTCTGGTTAGTTGACGTCATGTCACCCATCAGGTGTGATATGTCAATAAATGAAGATGGAAAATGATCCTTGATGATGATGAATACAAAATGATCAAGAAAATATTCTTTTTTTTGTTGCTTTACACTTTTCCCGCATAACAGGGTACGTGTAGACGGGTTCTCCAATTTTTACACGAATTCGAGACATTGCATGTGGAGTGATTGGTGTCAACGTCGCTCTTCGTCTGTTGAGAGCGGGGAAATTAAAATATTTTTTATTTCTCTGACTTAGCTCTAAGCATTATCCTACTGCGCCATGATGATCTCAATTTGTTTAATCATTTTTAACTTCACGCTGTATCCCGCATAGCGGGATAGGCAGTGGGGACCTAGGTTCTCTACGCCACAACGTTCAATCAGTTTATTTTAAGTCGATCTAGGCAATAGGATATACATTTATACCACATAACGGAATTTCCGCTTCCGTTTTAAACAACAATATTACAAGCTCTCTAGTTCTATTGACCCCACTAAATACATAATATAAGCTTTATAAAAATACCCCATACATATAAAATTACTTCAAGTTGCATGTCATGCCGGTGGGTGTGGGTTAGGTTACAGGGGAATCGAGGTCACTGTTCAAAGCCGCGAACGTAATCCGATTGTCTCGTAAAGGATCGAACGCTTTGTTACACGCTTAGTCACGTCTACGATAATCTAATTATGATTTCTAATTTTATACTGGGGTTGGAATTATATGTTAAGTTATTAATAACTTGGAGAAAAAGGTGGAGGCCAGTCGTGGCTTAGGGGCACAAGCGTGTTAACGTGATTGTAGGTTCCATTTCCACTTGAAAATGAGTAATTACTCATTAATATTTTCATTTCTTCGCTCTGGTAACAAAGTAACTCGAAAATTCGGCGGAAAGTGGAGAACGGTGTGTCCCATCCCGCTGTGTACGGGATGCAGCGTGAAGCTAATTTAATTTTGTCTTATAAATTTACCATCAGAAATACAAAGCTCAATACATTTAACAATTACCGGCGATAATTGATTGGTATTTTCACGCCTATCGAGTGTACAAAACGCTATGAAACATCTACTCATAGTCAGTCAGTAGTACGTTTGAAGAGAGGGCACGATACACTAGCTGTACGCACTCGTGGTAATTGCGGTCAACCGTGGTGTTTCAAATTCAGG
Organism: Heliconius cydno galanthus; assembly: GCA_036379175.1. Classification (NCBI taxonomy): domain Eukaryota; kingdom Metazoa; phylum Arthropoda; class Insecta; order Lepidoptera; family Nymphalidae; genus Heliconius; species Heliconius cydno. The sequence goes on from JAKRZM010001322.1 coordinate 2,135, forward strand.
TTAATTAAACGGTTCAGGAGGTATGTACGTACATGGACGTACATACATACATGCAGGAACCTAATTGAATAGATATATTTTATTAGTAGGGGCACAAAGTAACGCGAAAGTACTGTAACGCGACTGGTTGTGGGTTCGATCCCCATTCGAGGAAATAAAATATTTATTTAATTTTATTTTACATTTCTTCGCTCTGGCATCAAGGCAAAGCGCGGCGTTGAGTTCCCCCACTCAATATGCAATACCTCCAGAATTCGGCGGAAAGTGGGGAGCGGAGTGTCTTAACACTAGGTTCCCTCTGCCTACTCTGCTGTGGGAGGGATACAGCATGAAGTTGACTTGATTTTTTTTAATTTTTAATATAGAGAATTATTACTACTCAAAAAGTCTGGAACCTAATATATTAACACTAGGTTCCCTGTACCTACGCTCCCACATTAGAAGCTATAAAAAATATTTTAATATCCCATAAAGATTTTACCATATTTGCTGTATGCAAACTAAATTACACAAATTAATGAGTCCTATAAAATTCTATAACTAAATATTTAATTTATATGCTTAAATAACGTATTTCCTCTGGAAATGTTTAATATAGTTAAATATTCCGACTACCTATAAAGTGGTCCGAGTGGCTTTGGCTAACTGCCCACAGTGCAGAACTATAAAACATTAACACTGTGGCGGTGCTACTGCAAAATCTTTTTAAATTACTTTTATGTTTTAAAGTTTGTAAGAAAACTACACATTAAGTAGAATATACGAGTATGTTATATATTTTTGTTAAAATACCTACATTTTGATATGATTGACCATAGATCCCTCGTGGCGTTGGACAACAGGATCTGAATGTAAACACGATGATATTGGGTTCGATTCTCACTCCGGGGAATTAGGTATTTCCAATTTCCTCATAAGAAGCGCAGCGTTCAGTTCCCCCACTTAACACGCAAAAGGATGAGGCGAACCTTAACACTATATACGCCTATACAAAGTTAATTAGGAAAATTATTATTAATATTTATTATATAGATGCCCCTTTGATTTAGATAATTGTTATTGAACCCAATGTTACTAAAACAGAAAGTGAATCAATTGATACTGAGACTGACAGAGTGTGTATTGATATCTCTCTGTCTCTCTCTCTCTCTCTCTGTAATTTTAAAAAAGTTTAAAAATGAAAATTTCCTTAAACAAAAAAAAAACATTTTAAGATAACCATAACATAATATGGTATATTCCACAACTGAAAAGTTTCCACAGAATATGGAATGCTGCTACAAATGTCAATTTGATTATAAAAATTAACATGACCTACTTTTCCTATACATTACTTCATTAAAAAGGAAATCTCGTTTGTTTATCTAACTAGATGCATGTGGAAGAAAATTATGACTGATATCATTCTAAGTATGTTAAGCTTTAACCAACAGATGCGTTGAGTTAGTATTTTTTCTGTTTTATGCTGTATCCCCCATATAGCAGAGGGAACCTGGGAACCTCTGTTCCCCACTTTCCGAATTTCCACGTTTTGCCTCGACATCACAGCGAATATTTAATTTCCTCGAGCGGGAATCGAATTCACAGCCAGTCGCGTTGCAGTGCACACACGCGTGTGCTGCGCTACAATTGCCCTAATATTACACTTATTGGCAAAACTTACTTCATTTTCTAGTTTTTTTTAAAGAATAAACAACCAACGATGTATAGAAAACAAAACAAATTGTAAAGATATGAAAATTTAGTTCACTGGAAGCTTACCCATAAAGCTTTATGCACTTTATGAGAAGAGCTAGTAGCATTTTTAATCTTATTTTATAGGTCAACTTTAGTTTGTGATTTTGAAATTGCCTTGTTATTGAATTAAATCATCTTTTTATTAATATATAAGCATACATATTATTATGTATATTTACCAAATACAAAAAAAAATCCAATTATTCTAAATATAATATATTAAACTATAATATCATTTATAAAATTATAATAAGAAATAAATATTTTTTGTTGCAACAAGTAGTATTACTATAAAATAATTGCTTACTGTACTGGAAATGCAAATAATATTACATAATCATTCTCCGAGTCGACATCGAACCCAAAACCGTCGCGCTTATTATATGAGCCTTAATCTATTTCCTATTGGTTCAGACATATATTTTTATATTATGTAAATAATCTGTGCTTCTTATCTATTTTTCTATCTTACTTTTCTCGTAATGGGTATAAAAAATCTTATCTCTGTTTCTTCTGTATCTAAGAACATAAAGTGTTTTTTTATAGAAGGTACCTTCGGCTCCTTACTATCTCCCAGGGGTAAGCTTTCCAGCGATAATAAGGTGAAAGTACCTCTAAATCGGTCCAAATTGATAGCGCGATACTTAAGCTAAGGGAGATGGGTTGATGCGTATGCTTTTTATTGCAACAACAAATCGTAAATGTGTAGTAACGATCATTTTTTATAGACACTGAGAATCTAGTGACACATCACTAAGTTCATTGTACTTTCTTTTTTTTAGGGTTTCGTACCTCAAAAGGAAAAAATGGAACCTTTTTAGGATCACTTTGTTGTTCATCTATCAAAACCGAAACACGAATATAAAGTACTTAAGATTAAAGTCAACGCAATTGTTTTTGCTTATTTTGTACGAAATTTTAACACTCGTCCCTCAACATGCAATAGCCTCAGAATTCGACGGAAAATGGAGAACGGAGAGTTATAAGCGTTAGGTTCCCCATGCCTACCCAGAAGGGGACGGGATACAGCGTGAAGCTGATAAAAAATATTAACACTATATAAGTAATAAATTTTAAACTAATATTAATTATATTTATTTCATTCATTCAAAACTACATATTTCATCTTTTCAATCAAATTAAGTAACATTCAGTTATAAAATATTAATCTATACAATGAAAAAAGTTGATACAATACAGTAAACACTTACATAGCAAATTTTCAAATCTTTTCCAATAGAGAATTTTCAAATATCCTGAAGAACTATTATATTGAGATTGAGTGTGCTCTGAAATCACTTTAAAAGTGTATTTCTACGTCATGTCTACAGCAATATTCGCCTTGAAACAAAAAAGCTTATTCAGGAAAAATTCTGAACGAGAAATGTGCTTTGTGTGAATTCATATTTAGGGAAAGTGATTTTTCGTTGAGTTTGGTTTTCTTTTATACGTCTTAATTACTGTTTTTACATAATAAGAAGAGAATGGTTTAGATCGTATGTATATTATATATATAATATGCTAATTATAAAGATTACTAAAATAGGAGCAAATATTTTTAATAATTAAACGTTATTTAAGTGGAAAATAGAGTGTATCCCTCTGACCGGAACGGACTGGTTCTCTCTTCATTTAGTAGGAGAGAATCACTATTAAGAAAAAGCAACAAGAAAATACAGTAGAAACGAAAACAATATCAACACATAAAAATCTCAAGAAATCCTTAATAGAGAGTTAGGTCGTAAAATATAAAAAATCTGTATGAAAGAGGCCTGCTTTCCAACTGACGTTTTATGAGAGCTCGTAACTGGGCAAGGGTATAACGGGTATAACAATGTACGAGTAACGCAGTGGACGAACCACGCGGTATTAATGACTTGTTCAAATGTAATCAAGACGTTTGTGATATAATGCGAATGTTTTTATGTAATTTATTATTTGTTTTTATCTTCACACTGCATTTGTATAGCAGGGTAGGCAGAGCACCTAGTGTCAATACACTCCGTTCCGCACTTATCACCCAATTTTCGAGACATCGAGTGTTCAGTTGTGGAACTCAACCACGCTTTGTCTTGTTACTAGAGCGAGAAAATGAAATATCAATCCCCGAAATAAGAATGAATCTACAACCGTCGCGTTAACAGTCAAACTCTACGCCGTCACGCCACGAATGGCTATAGCATATAAGAATTACTTTGAAGAAGTTTATAATATGGCAGAAAAGATTTGAGCCTGCTGAGCCGGGTACAAAGAAGTACACAGAGCCAAAAAGACTAAATTTGAATCATAAAATCTTAAAGTATACCAGTCAGTGAAATCTATGAATATATATTTTTTTAATGTGACATGTTTCAGCTTTATCCTTACTCCCCTATGGCAGAGGGAACCTAGTGTTAAAACACTCTGTTCCCGACTTTCCGCTGAATTTTCGAGGCATTGCGTGTTGCAACGCCGCTCTTTGTCTTGGTATCAGCAAAGAAATGAAAATATTGATAAATAATAATTTATTCCTATGAGTGGTAATCGAACCCACAACCGTCATGTTACAGTTACACGCTTTTGCACTGCGCCATCACGGCCTCTCACATGTCAATAATATGCTATAAAACTTCTATTTATTATCAAAACAGAGTAAAAGCTTATATTGAACTTATCCCGAAATTTCAAGTAAACACGTTTCTGGATCGCAATCAAGAGGATTTATGAATTAAGTCCATGTTAAAAGTATTAAAGAGCACATCTTTCAACTGCAGCACTGGCGCCTAGCCAAGCTGCACTGTGAACGATTATATCCATTATGAGTTTTAACAATTCTATTACGAAACTGCCTTTGTTCGTGACTGTTATGTGTCGAAATATAATTAATCACGTTGTATCCCGCACACGGCAGGGAAGGCAGAGGGAACCCCGTTCCCCACTTTCTGCTGAATTCTGGAGGCATTGCGTGTTGAGTGGCAGAACTTAACTAACTAAACTAATTAAAACAACTAATTAATAATTAGTATTATTAAATTAAACTATTTTACATGTTTATTTTAATTTTATTATATTGTGAGGTAGATATGAAATTTTACTACCGTCAATTTATTTCACCGTTGTTTATTGTAAAAACTAAAAATCTATTAAATTCCCAAATTACCAGTAGATATCTGTCAGTATATATATTGTAATAGGACTAGTCTATCCTGACAATATATAGGAAATGCGTGAAAAAGACACCAGAACGCACACGATCTCCCATCACGTAACATGAAAGAAGGTCATACTGCAATGTAGTTAACTAGTTCTTCCGTTTGTTGGAAGCCTTGTGTTCTGGACATATTTCACTTGTTTTAGTTGGTTTGTAATTGTATTATAATATTTTCAATTATTATTTGTTACTTAGTGTTTTTTTATTGGACTTTCTAGAAAAAAAATTATGATTACTTTTACAATGTATAAAAAAAATATTTTTCTCCGAATGTTAATCGAATCCAAAACGGTCACGTTACAGTCACATGCTTGTGCACTGCACCACAATGGTCTCAAAATTATATATACATGTAAAATAAAAAAAAATTGAATCTCTAATAACTTAAAGCCGAAAAAATCTGGTATAAGCTGAACCCAAGACAATCCGATTTTCCACTTCCCCCAAAATTCGAAACATTGCGTTTAGAGTGGGGGATTTCAACAAAGTGCTTTTTTGGTATTTACACATAAAACCATGCATAAGATATTTGTATTACAAAAATCATTATTTTAATTAACTTTTCTTCAATATAACTTTAGTATATCTGTATAGTATTAAATAAACAAAACTTCTGACGTTTAATGACGATGAGTTGTTTGAAAGTTGGAAACGTTGAAGCTTCCGAACCAATTCTTGAAGTTGAGATTTAATCTTGCGCTTTAATACAAACTACAACTGCCTGTTACTGTTGAGTATCTCATTTTTATTTTGTTATATTATGGAGTCAGGAGTTTGCTTGCTAGCTTAGCAGCTAGCTTGAAAAAAAGGTCAAGATAGGTTTTTAATTTAAATTAGAAATAATTAATTCTGAGGTGAAAATGAAAATGGTAATTACAAAATACTTAATATGTATTAAGTTTGTTAATATTATTAGTACTAATTAACATATTTAAATTACAATATAACTTAAATAAATTAAAAACTTATTCGTAAAATATTTTTATTCGTATAAATTACAAATATTTATCGTTTCACTGCTTCTTATAGATTTTACATTAATATTTTACATAACTAGCGACTGAAAAGCGGGGTTGCCTCTTAAACTTACTGCCTATGTGCTATTCTGATGTATAAAGCTTAATCTAAATTAGTTCAGTAAATTACATCAATATTATGAAGTAAATAATAATTTGTCACGTACATTCATATGTATTTACATGGTTTTCGAAACACATTGCAATCAGCGTTCGCGTTTCTAGCATCAAACGTTAATTAGTTCATTGTAAACAAGCCTCAACTGTACCTGAAGCTTGATAGATTCGCTTCGAAGTTGCTTCTCGTGAGAGTTTAAATTAGAATTGAGCAAATCAATTTAAATCTACACAATTCGATACAAATTATTGATTGAAAGTTAATAAATAGTTAATAATATCGTTGAAATATATTTGTTTAACTTAGACACGGTTATTATAGAATTTGTTTTCCATATAAAATAATATGTGTTAAAGATTAAAAATAAAACAGATTTGACAATTCATTATTGTTAGATTTTAAGCCTAGGATTTCTACTAAGTAAAAAAGTCTATCTTTCACTTATAAACTATTTTCTTTCAACATCTTCACAAAGTTAGTTTAAGACAACTAAATTCCACCTTCTCACCCATGGACAATCAATTCCTATAACAGGCAAGTAAATATTTGTACCCCAGGTTCAACAGACGTTGCGTGTTGAGTGGCGGAACTAACACCACATGTCTGTACACACTGAACCTATGTTTATGTTTTAAATATTTATACCTAGAAGATATTTCATAATTGCAACATGATATATTATACTTAAATAAAGTTTTCAAAGTTCAAGTGAAGTACCCTTCCTCCTTATCATGACTGGTAATAGATTACTTTAATTTTTTTTTAGTTATATGCTGTATCCCCTGGGTAGGCAAGGCTCCTTTCTCCACTTTTCACAATATATTTGAGGTGTTCAAGTGACAGAGCTCAACGCCGTGCTTTGTCTTGTACCATAGCTAGGTAAAAAAAAATGATTTCGAGCTTTGCCACTGCGTCAAAACGGCCTAGCATTCATTCTAGCTTCATTTTTATATTATGAACATATCAAGCAAAGCCTTTAAGTGGAGAACGGAGTGTCTTAACACTACCTTCTCTCTATGTATGGGACCCATAAAAAATACATTTACTTAAGATATTCTTAAGTAATATTAATTACCTATTCTATTATTCCATGCGTTGAATACGGATCGTTAGAACCCAGTCCAGTGTCAGTAACCGTATAAACAACTACCCACTCAATATTCGCAACGTGAGTACAATTTCGCTTTTGTAATTTGATTTGCATGCATATGGCTGACCTATTACGATCGCCTATGGTCTGTCTACGCCGTAGGGGGAGATAAGCATTTTTGATTGTAGCAATTACCATTTTTATCCAATTATGTCTAGAGTTAGTGTTATTTTCGTCTTTATTGTCTAACTACATGTGTTTTATTACGTTTGCTTATAATGTGAATTTATATTTAAAAAAATTCTTTTTTGATGTCGAAAAAGCTCAAATTTCAAGCTTTAAATTACGTCCTTATTAGAGCACCATGTTTTTTTCATTGCGTAGTCAAGATATTTTTGGATTACTGAAAAAAATTACAATTCTATAGCATAACCTACACATATTTTTAACAACCTTTTTAACCTTTATGTGAAAAAACGGGTTAATACAAAATTAACAATATCTATTGATTATATGGGAAAAAAATATTAGTAAAACTTGGCGATATAAATTTTCATTGCACTAAACCAAATAGAATATTTTACTTTATTTCACAGTACGTAAAGAACAATATCCTCTGTTTATCCTCAGGGCGATATTGTGGACGAGTTCATTAAAACTTAATAATGACAGATTCAATCCGCCTCAGGCTTGCCGTTGCGGACGTCCATGTGTTTTTTAAGCACTAGAAAAACCTATCTATGTTTAAAGTTTACTTCGATACAAATTTATTACTATATTTATATAATGTGTTAGGTAATTTAATATAAATATTTTTAGTTAATTGAAGTATTTTAGATTTTTTTTCCCTTTGCCTGACAAATCATTGACCTATTTAAATGAACTGTAGACAAGATAGGTATAGGTTCAATTTCTCCTCAGGGGAATGATTACAATTCAAATAATTACACATTATATTAAGTGGAGAAAGGAATATCTTGACACTAGGTTTTCCTTCCATACTGCTTTGCATTAAGCAAAAAAAAATATTTATATCATAAATACAAAATTCCCCAGAGAACAAATAGAATCCACAATAATATTTTTTGAAATACACGCTAAACCGCGCTACTATGACGTCAACAAGTTAGAGAAGCCTCACAAAGCCATTGTTAGAAATTTCATTGTACAAAGTATCTTTGCTTAGGTCGTTCTAAAATAATAGGGATAGAAATATAAGTAAATATTGTAAAGAATATTTTTAATTAAGAACTCGCTTAATATGATTTTTATATAATGAAAAATTAAATTACTTGTTTTATCTTTAAAAGCCTGTTTTAAATTTTAGATTTTAGGCTCAAAAAAATCCTTTATTAAATGATTGAATTGAAATATCTTAAACAGTATTTAGAATTTTTTATGTAGATACTATAGTATACTATTGTTATGCTAATATTTTAGTGGCAAACTTAACAGCTCTGTAAATTGGTGAAAACTAAATACAAAGTGCCTAAACTATATTACCGGAGCAGATAACTTCGCATTAGCAAGAGAAATGTAAATCAGTTAATATTAGTTATATGCTTTATCTCATATAGCCGGGTAAGCGGAAAGTAGTGATAAGACACTCCGTTAAACACTTTCTACTCGAACTCATTACCAGTACCAGAACTCAGGGTTGTGTATTATTATTTAAAAATATTTTAAGTTCTTTGCCAGAGCGAAGCTTCTTCTTCTTGCTTTTTTGCGAGAAACCAGGCAAAAAACCCCGACGTTAAGCTCCGCCTCTCAACTAGCAAAGTGGAGAAGGGAATGTCTTAGCACTAAGTTCCCTCAGCCTACCCTGCTATATGCGGGATACAGCGTGAAGCTAACAATTAATATAAAGCTGATTCTATATAATTAAAAAATATATATCTAGCAATAAATGATTAAAATGCGTGTTGGAAATCGTTATTGTGTGATAAAATTAAAAGCTCTCATTCCCGTTATTGAAATTTAATTACATATTGGATCATCGTTGATTACCTTCGTAGTAATAATTTTATTATATTCCCATATTTGGGAGTATAATATATATATTAATGATAATTTATGCTATATTGTAAGTTTAAATTCTGGTCGTGGTAATGTTTGAAAACCTATTTATATATATAGTTTGAGTGTAGGAGAAAGCTTATTCGGAAAACGCGAGGTTAATATCCAGTTTTATGTTAATAATTAGATATCTTTGATATAAAAATTATATGCTAAACAGAATACTTATAATAGATTTATTAATATAGAATTATTAAAAGTTGTTATGCTTTATTTATTAGAATAGTAGAATTAGTAGAATTTAGTAGAATTTATATATTAATATAAAAATCAACAGGGACATCTTTTTTCCATTTTTTTTGTTGATTATATTCAAAATATTTTCCTTTTCCCACTCCGATAACTCAGAATATATTGAATTAGAGGAATGTATAATGGAGTGTATATAAAAATGTGTATAAAACTAAAAAGTAAGTTTATTTAGACAAACGATTAAATATATTAGTATGCTGCAGAAATCGTTTGACATTGAAATATCAATAGCAAGTATCGCGGCATACTCATACATTTAATCTCATTTTTTGATTGAAAAGCCTCAAAGCAGATTGAAAGGAAACATTCAATATATCAAACCCAAGTCCCCAAATAAATTTTCCAATACTGAGTGAGGTTGTTTACTGAGAGATTTTCTTTTTAGATATTTCATATCAAATGCTTCTCGTACCACGTCATTTATCAACGTTTCTATGAATAAATGGTAAAATATTACTTACCGTAATGTGCATTTCCTATTAGTATTGAACTTTATTTTTGCCCTAAAGTATTAGCTATACTTATTTTGAGTACATAAGTGGCGGTACTCAACGCCGTGCTTTTGTTATAGTACCAGAGCGAAGAAATGAAAATATTAAGCAATAATAAACCTTTCCTTTGAGTGCAAATCGAACCCACACTTGTCATGTTACAGCTACACGCTTGTGCCTGCTTTCATTTCCCAGGCCTCAGATCAGTTGAATATTGTTTTATATATTACGCATTTTGTATTGAAGAAAGTAAATACAATAAATATATTATATACAATTACAGCACATTTATATAAAGTTGAAGTAAAATTTACCTAAATGCTGAAATAAGAGAAATGGTCCTTTGGAAATAAGTTGCTGCACAAAGTAAAACTTAATAAATAGCCCTTTGAAAATAATACGTAGCGTGCAAAAAGGCAACGAAGCGCTTTGAAACTTTGTACGTGTCTAAGAAATTGGATAAGCTTAAATAACTGGTTGCTATTAAGTACAATGACATTACTTTTTTGTTTAAAATCACCCATCTCCCGAACTTTTCAGGGTAGGCATTAAAACACAGTGTTGAGACACTACGTTCTCCTCTTTTTAATTATTTTTTAGTTATTACGTATTGAAGGATAAACTCTTTGCGTTTAAAATACAATCATCCACCCAACCGGTCCTGAACCCGCAACCATCAAGATTTCCTTTAGACTATATCTCGTACTTTTACATACATATAGTTTATCTGTAAAGCTCATAGTAATTTACAAATACATAAATGTTTTTCAGTATTCCATATTTGTCGGGAGCCACGCGATAAATTTTATACATATTTTATTAAAAATAAATTACACCATACGAATTGAAACAAAAAGAGCGTTTAAATTTTATCGTATTGTATTTGTTGTTTTAAAATATTTCCCAATTTTACTGGTATTACGAATACCGTGGAATAGTTATTAGTTAGGAATGTTATATTATGTTATATGATGAGGGGAATAGAAATTTTTGACATCGTACATAAGAAAAAATAAGGTCCACAAACAAGTAAAACAGGGGCACAAGCGTGGTACTGTAAACAGATTGTGAGTCCGATCCCCATTCGAGGAAATGGTAGATTTAAGGTTCATTTCTCCGCTCTGGTTTTGAAGAAAAGCGCGATCTTGAGTTCCGCCACTCAACAGGCAATGCGATCAGAACTCGGGGACAAAAATCATAGCAGAGATGCTTTAAGCGTTAAGGAGAAATCGAGAGCCGAAATAGTGAAAACATTTTATCAGTAAAAGTTATAAGTTATAAATCCATACCTGCGGATATTTAAACTAGGAATTGGAAATGAGAAGTAGCACTTCAGAGTGCAGTTGTGATCTGTATAAATTAGCATTAGATTAGTACATGAGCTAGTAGACAGTAGAATAAGGGAGGATCGGGGGGTGGTTGTGGGGGTAATTGGAGGCCACTAGCCCTCGTGCCCTATATAAATTAAAAGATAGTGTTAAGATGAATACTTCTTAGAATGGATTGAAACCACAACCATGGTATGCAGTTGGACTCATTCCTTTTACCAATTCAAGATGTTGCGAATCACAATAGCCTTTAGGTGTTGCTTAATTGTACGTGACGTAGGCGCAGAGCCTGTGGCTGTAAACACGAAAGATAGTAAGTTCGATTCCCACTCGAGGAAACTAAATATTATTTTTTTTCAACTATTTTTAATATTTGCTCTGATAAGAAAGCAAAGCTTGACGTTGAATTTCACAACACAAATTCGGTGGAAAACGGCCATGTTTGAATTGGCACGGACTGTCTTAACACTAGGTTCTCATGTCCACCCTGACTACAGGAGAAGCTAAAAAAAACATTTCTATATTTATTATAGATGACATCTGTTATATTTCACAAAAGATATTTTGAGACTAAAAATAATTAAGTATAATTTAATATTTTAATTTAATATTGACAAGGCAAAAGACAAAGTGATCCACAGTAAATCCACTTTTACAAATGATGGAGGGAATAGGATTGGAATGAGATCCGTGTGCTCGCGTTCATAAACTCAATTATATTATAATATAAGGCGATTTTCAAAGAAAGAGGCTCTTAACAAGTAAAATGAGTTAATGTTAAACATTATATTTAGTCACTAATTATAATACTCGTGACACTGGAGCACGAGGAGTGACTGTAAATGCCACAGGGTATAGATTCGATTCCCACTCGAGTAATGAGATATTTAACATTTCCATTTTCTTCATTCTAGTGTCGATGCAAAGCACTGCGTTGAGTTCGGCGGAAATTGGGGAGCGGAGAGTTTTAACATTAGGTTCTTTCTGCCTACTTTGCTGTGTCCCGCACACAGCGTGACGCTAAAAAAATATATATGCATAGTCTATAACGCCATAGTGCCGCAGGAGTGACGTTGTCCTTAATGGAATAGTTAGATGTCCTCTTGTGACTTAAAAAAATGACCACTTGTTAACCTAAGTGCGAAGTGCCGCTATATCACTTAGAAGTAAATAAAATTATTCTCACAAATGGTATTACAATTAAATATATCCGAATATATTCATAAAAAAAGGTAATTTTCGTATAAAACAGACTCATAAAATAGGCATTTCTTATTCATATGGTGCTTCAATACATTTATTAATATATCAAGGAAATCGCTTTAGGAAATTTGTTCCAGAATAAAGCAGCGGATAAGTAGAGAAAGAATATGCAAGCCACGACTAAGTTAGATTGGAAACCATTTAAGTTGAGCGCGGAAATTGGAAATGTGATCAAATGTGATATTTAAGTAAACCAAACATAAAGAAGATATTTTTATCAGAATAAAACTTATAGAATGAGTGAAAAATCACTAAATAAGAGAGAGACTCTATATCACTACCATCAATATCATTCATGTTGAGACGATATATTGCGAGATTGAATGTTTTTATGCTTCTAACATCTATGTTGAGGCCAACGGCGCAGGGGTTCAAACGTAACTGTAAGCGTGACAGGTTTGTGGGTTCAATTCCCACTCGTGGAAATTATATATTTAATATTTTAATTTCTTGCCTCCAGAATTCGGCGGAAAGTGGAGAACGGAGTGTCCCAATACGAGGTTTCTTCTGCCTACTTTACCTACCTATTTTTCAAATGATATTTCCAAGTCATTATTAAATGGGAAATACGTAGCTTATATTTTTTTTATAAAACATACTTTGTTTCTCATGAAATAAAATTCACTTCTCATATTTAATATTCCCAGTATATGTTAGATAAGGTTATATGTAAGCTATACGAAATATTATGCTAGAACTGAACTCTATTCAGAAAGAGATCTGTTAATGAGGGGGCTTAAAAAATATCCTGCAAGGAAATTATAAGGAGCATCTTTATGATAAAATGAACGCCTATTTTAAAAGTTGAATGTGAAATATTTTTAGTGTAGCTTTACTAGACGTAATCTTAAAAATTACAAATAAAAACATAACAAATCTATATTCTTCTTCTTCTTAAAGATTGTGCTTACTTTAAAAAAAAATACAGTTCCCAAATTTCTCGACTTTTCCTTAAACAGATGTTTTTATGTAAAGGCTTTTTAAGCCTCAATTTTTTATTATTTAAAGTTCTGATGTAGGAATTATTACACTATTATGAGATGAGAATGACCCTGTCCCCAGCATTCCTACATCCTTGACCCAAGCACAAAAAAATAGTTCAATTAAAATCATTCCCACAATTGGAATTGAACCACAAATATTGTATATTTTTTTTTTATTTAAAATCTAATAACTCTACAGACATATGGTCCATATCCAACTAACTTATTAATAAACATTTAAAATGTGTACTAAAAATATTTATAGTCGCTCTATAAAGTGCCGCTTTAAATAGATTTCGCTCTATGAAGTCGACTTACAACCATAGATAGGTAAACATACAACTACGATTTCTTGAAGAAAATTTTACAGAACATTTTCTTGGATAAAAGCAGTTAAAGTAGCTAAACTTTCGTAGCAATTCGTTGCAGTGAGGGGTTAGATAGATAGATCGAGTGCTTGTAAAGGGGATTAGTTATGTTTTCCGCTTTCTACTTGAATCGGAACGAAAGTATATTAAGATTACTTTAAAAAGATTTTATGTTTTTCTTCTTGCAATGTTTTTATGTATTTTTTATATACTTATATTTTTTGTACTCAATTTAATGGTTTTTCGAGAATTGCTCAAATATTTGTTTTCTGCAAATATACCAATAATAATAATATTTTTTTTAAAAACTTGAAATCAAATTTGAGATTTACAAACAAATATATCGAAAAAGCTAAAATAAAAGTCGGAATTCAAAATTTTTATCCCAACATTGACATATCAGCGACACATGCCATTTTCAGGAAATGTTTTTGCCTAAAAACCCACTCAACCTACGTAAAATTGAATAAAACACAGCCGAGTTTGTCGCTCAGCTGTTACATGACATGGACGAATAAGTCAAAATTTCATTTAAATGGATATTTTGGGTTAGAGAGGTAAATGCTGGTATACGATATCCCCCTAAAAGAGAATAATAGGCTTTTGTTACCTTAAAAGTTCTTTTGATATTCTATTTCATTATGTCACTGTATATTTATTATTGTAAATGTTAAATTATATTATTGATATACGAAAAATGTAACACCCATCCAATTTATTTTCAATACGACTGCAAGAGTATCACGTTTCACAATCGATTCTTTATATAAATTTTTATATTATTATTATATTAAAATTTTGAATTATTTTTATTTTCTGTTTATATTTTTTCTTTAATTTGACACGTATTATTTATTAGATTTAAATTTGTATTAAAATTATTATCTTAACTCGTAGTACTTTATGCACGATTTTTATCAAAAAATAAAAAAAAAATACTCACGTGTACAATGCCTTGGCTCATCTGAAGCGTCTCCACAATCGTTGCTGCCATCACAGAATCGATTAATCGGTATGCATCTCTTATTAAAGCATTGATATTCTGATATTTTACATTTGCTGTCATTCGCATGTAGAACTGGCAGTGGTTCAGGTTCTATTATGTCCTTATATGGACTGTCCTTTTGGTATACTACTTTTGGTATATCATTCAGTAAATCTCCGCCAGTTACGTTTATTGTTGCTATTATTATTACTCCAATAAATATAGTTTTCACATCGAGATCTGGAAAAAGAATTTTATAGATAAATTCAGGATCTAAAAATATAAGTTTCATTTAAGTTTATTTTTCATTTTTAACACAATATAAGGCAATTGAATCCGTCATGGTGCAAGGGCAGCGTGTAACAGTAAATGCGACGGTTGTGCGTTCGATTCCTACTCAGGAAAATGAAATATTATTTATTAATATTTTCATTTGTTCGCTCTGGTAATAAGGCACATACGGCCAACACGGCGTTCAGTTCCACCATTCAACACGTAATGCCTCCAAAATGCGGCAGAAAGTGTGTGAGAGAAACGGAGTGTGAATGGAGAACAAGAAGTTGAAATAAAAAACAATATTTTAATATTTTAAAACATATAATACAAAATTATAAATATTTTTATATTGTGTTTATAAGAACTAATATACATACAAATACAGAGAGTATATCAAAGTAAATAGACATACTCGTAAATTATTATTATTAATAACCCATATTGATATATTATGGTAAAGATATTATGAAGCAAAGCTATTGATATTTACGTAAGTTCAATAGATCAACGCTAACATCCTAGATGTACTCCTAAATGTTTGTGTTCAATTTGAATTCATATGCCTTTACATCTCTGAATCTGTAATATTTGCTAACAAATATACATAATTGTTCGATCTTCTAATTGTGCACGTTTGTTTATTGATTGTTCGATTGTGGATATGTTGTTGAGTTGAATGGCGGAATTCAACGCCGCGCCTTTATCAGAACAATGTCTGTCAGTACGGGGAAATAAATATTAATCAAATACAATTAGTGCCCCGAGAAGGAATCGAACCATAACCATGGAGTTCATATTCAGGTAGATTATATATTTTTTACAAAACGTCTGAAAAACGAAATAAAGGAAGATTTTATAATATAACCTACGACTATAAAATAAAATATCAATTATTCCATTTAACTACGCAAGAATTCCATTCATTTAAAAATATCTTCCAGTCCATTTTTATATCAATCAATCTATCAATCAATCTTGTAAAAAATATTCATTATTTAAAATCAAATATTGACAAATGGTCCCGAATTCGGCATTAAGTAACATTTCTTGTAAATTGAATCTAAACCAATACCACGAGCTGGCTCATCAAGGAGGAGGAAGAATACAGTGACAATTTATTTTATCGGAATTAAAATAGACCTCAATTTATTAAAAAAACTGAATAGAAGGGAAAATTTTGAGTTATTTCAATTATTAAAATTTTAACAAGCTATGGTACTTGTCGTTGCTATAGTCATTTGTAGATTCTGTTTTTATTTGAATTCGAATCATTAATACAGAGATTGAGATTTTTTCTTATCAATATTTAGTCAATTTTTATAATTTTAACGTGGCGTGATGTTTGTGGGTTCGATTTCTACTCCAAGAAATGAATTATTTTCTGTTGCTATACGCAAAATACAGCTAAAACATTGCCTAATTGTATATAGTCTGTTACAATCATCACCGAGCAACAAATATGTTATTGTTAGTGAATATTCTCCAAGAAACTTAACATCATTGTTTAAACAAAGTTAAAATATGCACAACTATTATTAATATTCTTGAAAATCAGCTCAGCTTTAGTTCGCAATGCCTCCAGAATTTGGCAGAAAGTGGGGAACAGAGTGTTAATTGCCTATCCTGCTGTGTGCGGGATACAGCGTGAAACTGTTTTATTTCTTTCACGGTCTACGTGAAAAAAATCTCGTTATATTCATTTCATTGACAGCATGAAAGAATAGCTTATAAATATGTACCTACCTACAGTTTATTCACGATACCTAGTTTTCATCTGTGGCAAGGTATCTAGAACGCGCACTTCCATCTACTTCGGTTGACTTCATGAATCGATTTATGAAGATTAAAGAATTTTACTGTATAGCTTTGTATATTTTTTTTAAATAGGACACTGGAAATTTATTCCCAAAAAAGTATTAAAGCACATATTAAATGCATAATAAAATATTATTTTGTCAAAAGTGTTAAGCAATCTAGTGTTAAAACACTCTCTTCAACATTTTCGGCCAAACATTCAGAGCTGAGTAATAATATAATTACTCCCCCGAGTGGGAATCGAACTTATATCGTTGCATATACAGTTAGAAGAAGCCCAACTACCACAGGTAAAACAGGACCCTAAGACACTGTCTGTCTGTCTGTCACCAGACGTAATCTCATGACACAGTCATGATAGTTAAACAATTGAAATTTTCACATTTCAAGTATTGCACAGTTTCACATAGCAAAAAATATGAAAATATTAAATATTTTATTACCCCATATCCCCCACAGAACATGATAAAATTTAATTGAGGGTAAAAGTTATCTGAATAGTACTAAATAAGACTCTCATTTTCTCACCCTATTGTTTTCAGTATATGCGGATCCTAGTTTAAAAGGGATTATAATGAGAGGTACTATTTAGGTTGGCGAGGTCCCTTGTGGCATAGTAATATTGTTATACTAACTTATTGCCAAATTCATCAAGTAATATATAGAGGTATACTGTTTCCCCGCTTTTCACCGAACTTTTGAGACATTGCGAGTTGAGTAGCGGAACTCAACGCTGCGCTATGTCTTCTTAGAAGAGGAAAGAAAAGAAAACAGTCCATCCCCCAAGTTGCAATCTCACACAACATTCCCACACATTCACAAATAAATGTTATTAATTATACGTTTAAATTAAAATACATATTAAATTCAATAATTTAAAAACCTTTAAAAACAAAAGAAAGATACACCTAATCTGACCAAATAACATTGTTTATTCTTCCAATGTATCATTTCACAGAATTATTACACGAGTTCTTCGTAGCGCAAAGCCGTAAAGCGGCCATGGTGCTATAAAAGTGTTTTATAACGGAAATTATCTGCAGATGACGTTGGAGACCATTGTGACAAATATAAGAGTCAAATTTTAACTCTAATATGTATTTCTTTTTTAAATATTAAAAATACGCACATAGCAGGGTAGGCAGAGGGAACCTAAGATACTCCGTTCCCGGAATTCGGAAGAATTCGAAATTCTGCCGAATTCTGGAGGCATTACGCGTTGAGTGGCAGAATTCAACGCCGCGCTTTGCTTCGACACCAGAGCGATAAAATGGAAATGTAAAAATAAATAAATATTTCTCTTCCACCATTGGGGATCGAACCCACTACCATCGCTGAAATGCGTGTATAATTTAAAGTATATAATTTAATAACACCATAATATACTCGTATTTTAATCTAAATTTACAGTTCTTAATGTCCTTATATATAGAGAGAGAGAGAGAGGGACCAAAAATAAAATAAAATAAATTTATTCAAAGCAATCAACGAAACGGAAAACACAATAAGAAGATAGAGGAGCTTACGTTGTAAGTTTTTTTTTCTAGAAAATATTTTCTAGAAAAGTATTTCTTATTTACTATTTAAATCTTATTTCCACAAAGCTGCCCACTTTAGCTGGGTTTAGTACATAATTCTAAATGAAAGAAACCCGTCAACTTCAGTTGCCTACAGTGCCATAATTTTATGTAGGTACGTGCCAATCTTGTAAGGCTACTTAAGTTTGAAATTTGTTCTTTTACACTACCAGTAGTTCTTTTTTACTGAGTTTTCTTCAATTTAAATGAAATATACTTATTTATGCTTAAATATTTCTCTTTATGAAATCGTTCGTCTGAGAATTTTCTATGTACGAGTATGTTTGTGGCTAGGTGCACAGTGTTTATTTAACCTTGAAATTCAACATTAACTAGAATAGAAAATATTTTATATTAAATATTTATATGTGGTCTAAGAATCTAAGCTTCTAATAACTAAGAAAATGTTACTTGAATTTCCTTTTTTCATTTTTCATCATTAATGTTAATTAAAACACTCCAGGGACAAGTTAACTTGTTGTATTAGCTTTTATCTCTCTTTTTTAAACTTTATTCTCTTAAGAGATTTATTTGTTATTCAAACTTGTAACAAACGGTATTTTTTTGACAATTATATTTAAAAGTAAGAGAAAAAGTAAGAATTTACCAATTTGAGGCTGTCGTAGTGCAGTGGGTTAGCAACTTTAAACGAGTTTCGCCGAGGAAAACGGAGTATCTTAACACTCCTGATTACACTGCTATAGGGAAAAATAGTGAATATTTCAATGTCATAAATATATAAAGTATAGAGAACTTAGAGACGAGAGAGATAAGGTTCTCTCATTTTACTAGTACCCAGGTGCTTGCTTGCTTGCTACGAGGTGAAGCTGTTAATTAAACAATGTAAAGGGCTTTGACGCATAACCACAATATTAAATATATCAATATTCAGGATATCACAAACGTACCTATAGCTTGCAAAATTAACTTTAGCAATTTGACATGGTAAAATAGACCAGAAAACGTGAAAAATGTAATATTAAAAGTTTTTTTATAAATTAGTGTTTTTTAACTTATATTAAATTAATCTAAATTAATTCGTATTTAAATTAATCTCTTGCTAATATTAAATTTGTGATATAAATAAATAAATATGTAATATAATTACTTGAACAAAGTGAATCCTAAAGTTAATTGTTACATGAAAGTAATAAAACAGATAGATATAAAATCTCTAGAACCGTGAAATATATACAAATTGTAACAAACATAAATTTTAATAGTAAACTAGTTATATATGGGTACGGAAGTGTGAACCCAAAAAGCTGGGCGAAGCGTTCATGTTCTAAACGTTATTACAACGGCCATTTAACTATATTCACACTATAGATAGTGTTTATATGCAAGCTTTTGGTAAGTGAATAGAACCCCTCGTTTACAATTCATATAAAATAGTATTTAAGTAAGTAAAGGGAACCTCGTGCTAGTACATCTTGTGTCCAAAGTGTATTAATGTATTTCAGATATCACTGAAACACTTTGTTTTCCTGAATTTCAAGACATTACACATTGAATATTTATTCATCAGAGTCAGAATACAAAAATAATTCCCTCCCACGAGTAGGAGTGGAACCCGCAACCGTTTCGTAAAATATTATTCATAGAATAGATAGTAGTTTTTTAACGTGTTTTTCATTATTTGAAATTTAATATGTGGCTATTGTATTTTAAAAAAAAATATTTAGAGTTTTCAATTGAAAATCACAAATGAATTCAGTTCGGTGATTTTTATTTCACTTTCATACCTTTTTTTTCGAACCACTGTTTTGTAATAGAACAACGAGGAATCAAAACTGTTGGCACACATATCGTTGATATCAGAAATTCCCGTCTTTTTAATGTCAATTTTTAACAAATATCTATTTTTAATTTTGTTATGAAATTTCAAAAAATGATTTAAAGAATTTTTATAGAAAAATTATAATGTTATTTAAAATTAGGCAATACATGCAAAATACTTATTTAACTGAAAAAACATACAGTCGAATTGATAACCTCCTTTTCTTACTGAAGTCGGTTATAAAAGAGCAAAATATGTTTTTTTTAATAGCGATTGATAGATTATTATAGCGTGAACTAAAAAACCATGTTTTTCTTTTAGTTTCACGCTGTATCCCGCATGGAGCAGCGAAGTCAGAGGCAGTCTAGTATTAAAACACTCCACTCTCCACATTCAATAAACTTTTCAACGCCGCCGCTGTATTGAGCTTAGCCCCAATACTAGAGAAATGCAAAATTTTAAAAATTTCATTTCCTCGAGCGGGAATCGAATCTACAATGCCTACCTTTCTATTCCCTACCTTTTATTAAAAAAGAAACAACATATTTTATTTTACAAAATACTAGTATGAATAAAACGTTGTTATCCCAATTTATTAGTACAGCTTATAGGCTTTGTGGTGTCACACATTGGTTTTATTTAGGAAGAATGTAATATATTTTGTTATTCGGGCCTCGGTATTTGGGACGGGGTATTATTCAAATTTCATACTATTTAGTACTGAACCTCGTTGTTTTAATACGAGTACGACCACCGCTATATTAAACAACTTCTATTTAACCCAGAATGCTAGAAATGCTTGAAACTTTCCAATCTCATAATAATTTTTCTGGTCAACTTTTATGAACATCGAAAGTGGGTTCTAATTTTGTAAATTTTTTATGCCACTGTTTTTAAAAAAATAATAAACAGTAGAAAAAATATTTTAAACGAACGAACCCACTACCCTCGCTTTGACAATCAAACGAAACATATTGGCAACTATAGAACAATGATAATTACGGCAATGATAATGACACTTATTTTAATTAAAAATACCTGATTTTTAAAAAGGCATTCATTCTCTTTAATAATTATTATTTATGCTGTAATTTGCTCTTAAAAAAGGCAATTATACGAAGTGAACACCAACACGCTTCATGCCTCGACATATTCATTTATATTACAGCAAAAGTTTCACATATCTACTTTATTAAGTACAAGTCTACGTCGAGAGAATTCAACTAGTAGTTGCTAATTAGATTTGCCTCTTCTAACTGATAGCTGAAGTTTTAGATTAAATAACAGTAGATAAATTGTTTAAAAAGGAATTTCTGTTTGGTTTTTTTTTATTTTCTTAGTAGTTAATATTGAAATTACTCCTTCATTTTATATTTGGCAACTTTTGTTCTTTTTTTGCTATGTGTACATATATATAAAAATATTATTGAAACAGGAAAATAATCCACTGCCGTTAATTTCAATGATATTTTATCAAGACACGCGCTAGCTTGTTCAGCCAAGTTGAAAAGCTGGAAACACGTAGTTTATATTTTACACAAACGATTTCAAGTAAACATGCATGCATGCATGCTTGTCTACATGCAAATTTAGTACATTTATTAAAACTCCCTAGCTTGTGATTTTTATAAAATTTCAATTATTAAATACTAATCAAAAACCTAACCCACTCTTGAATAATATCCCTAGTAAACATAGAACTCGTCCTATAGATCTCCGATTCCTTTGTCGGTAAAGTCGAATCTGTGTGAACTTGACTCTCATTTCACATCTAAGTTTTTGAGGGGATCAAAGTAACGCAAATTTGTAAGCACCGTATAAGCCGTTGTTTTCTCGAGTGGGAATCAAATCCGCGTTTACAGTCACACACTTGTGCCCCTGCACCACGTGTGGCCCTCAAAATAGACATGTTACATTATATTTCACTTAAAAGCAATAAACTGTTTTGTCACCAACATTTCATGAATATAAATGTTCTACTATATAATTTACACGACGCCTTATGTCGCTCATGAAACTTTTAAGGTAGATTACTTGGGGACAATGCCACAAACTTACGAATGGGCTGCCTCAGCCTTATGAAAAATAAATGACAAGTGAATACAAAAATTCAAGAAAATTACACCCTCAAAAGCGTTATATAATAGACTTTTTTTCATCAATTATTACCAAACTCTTTTCTACTTCTAATTAATATAGAAAAACGGTGAAAAGACAAACCATTTCATAATTATTAACCTTTAACTATGGACGTGATTTTTTTATAACATACATATGGACGTCGGGTCTGTCAGACCAGTGTATTTATTGGTCATATTCCGTCTGTTTTTTAAAGGAAGAAGACAATTTTATGTTTTAGTTTACATGAATAGCCTCTAATCAAACAAAATCAATATAAATAAAATCGCTTTTTATTAAAGTTTACGCATTACAACGATTTAAGTAACTTAAAGTCACAATTTCAGTCTTTGGCCACATGGGATGACTCTTAAGAAAATAATACTATAAAAGAAAGACAGATAATAAAATAAATATTTTTTTAACAAAATATAAAGTCTAACAAATAAAAAAAATAAAGAAATTAAATCTTATGTTATAAAATAAAAATTTTGACAACACCTCAAGATAAGGTATTATTGAACATCGATACACAATGGCTTTCAACATTGTAGGCAAACAGGACGATTGCAGTCAACATAAGTATGTGTTGTGTTTCTATATATCTTTTGGGGGCAAAGTGTACATGTTTTTCAAGAATCCAGAACTATTTTTTTAGCTTCATGTTCAATAAATGATAGATCAGATCGCGAAACGCGAGTCAAAGTCATTCTCAATTCTTAGAGTAGTTTAGTATACGAAACGCGTCTTTTTATTTGATAAAGTGCTATTTTCTTTATAAAATGTCGTCGTCCAATTCTTTTGTTTGATGTTGATTATAAAGTACCGATATTTTTGTCCCTGACGTGCTAGGTCGATCATTTTTTTCCATTTTATCATAAAAACTAAAAAAATTGAAGCTTTTTTAGGTAAATAATATTTATATTACTAAAATATATAACAAACAATGCCAAATAATATATGATATAAAACAATAAAAACATTTGAATACAAATAATACAATTAAAATATTAAAGTATATTTTGTAATATTATAAAAATATATGGCGTTTTGAGATCATTCATGTATGGGAAACATGGACGTCGGGTCTGACAGACCCAGGCCCCGTTTAGAAAGTTAAATACTCACGTGTTTTGAACCCAGAGACACAACCACTGCTATCTACATTCATTTTGTCATTAACACGAAAGGTACTGAGAGACTCAGTGGCGGAGATCACCGAGAAGTGGCCGATTTGTAGAATTCGTAGAACTGTCTGGTCTGTCAGACCCGACGTCCATACTTAAAGGTTAAACAACCGTAAAACGAACGAGTCATAGTTTGATTACTGTGTATTTGTTATTCGTTTTATTTTTTGGTGTGGTGGTGTAGTTTTTACTGTATAGTTATTAATAGTCAAATTACACCTTTGTGCCCCGCCCTACCCTAATAATATACGATAAGTAAACAAATCATCTAAATTGCTAGCGTGAAAGAAAAACTTACCACTATCTTTTATGGCTTCGACTTTAAAACATTTATACAACTACGTCAAGAACGAAATTTAAAAGAAAAAGGAGATACAATAAGTTAAAGTCATTGAGGTCGCTAGAGGTGAACCTGACAAAGGTCAAAATCCCAGACATTTTTCACAGGTTTCTGACCTCATCTGAGTAACAATAAATTTTATATACGTGTCTATGAAAGTATCTTATTCATGACATCGTTTTGTGCTTCATGAAGGTGTCATTTCTTCGTAAATTTTACCATATTGTTTAATTGAATAAAAAGGTTATTTTAAAATATCCGAATAACACACACACAAACATTTTTAATTAATTAATATTACACATAACCTCTAGAAAATCGTGATTAAATATCACTTTATTTCTTTCATTTGTTTCTAAATAATGCATTAAAAAGAATAAGAAATAATTCTTCTTAGTTGAGCTATTCTTTTAGCTTCACGCTGTATCCTGCATATATAACAGAAGACAGGGGGAACTAGGGAACCTAGTGAAAGGCACTACGTTTTCCATTAAGATACTTCTGATCTCCTCTTTACATTATATTACTTGGCATTACGTCTTCAGTGGCGGAATTCAACGCGATTCTTTGCCTCGTTACTCGAGCGAAGAAATGATGAATATCATTTTAAACAAAAAGTACTAACTTCAACCGGATACCATAATCAGAACCTAACCAAACTCTCATCCAACTATCCTTGAAATGTATCCTTCCTAATAAAAAATAATCATCAAAATCGGTTCACCTAGTCCAAAGTTCTATACTAACAAACGTAAAATACAGATTGATAACCTCTTCATTTTACAGAAGTTGGATAAAAATATTAAATATTTCATTTCTCCGAGTGGTAATCGAATGGTCCACAACCCTGGCGCGCTTGTGCCCCTGCGCCACTATAGCGTCGAAGTTTAGTTAATCTGAGCATAAAATAAAACCTAATGGAAGAGAACCTACCTACAAAGAGTAATAGGCGATTACCTAAGTAGGCTTAACGTACAGGCAATTTTAGAAGCTATAATAGTAAATGTAGATATATTTTATATGTATAATAAACTAAAAAGCTCATGAAACTTTAAGTATTTAGTATATGTATATACAAACAGAGTATGTTCTATAACTTTTATTACTAGACATGTTTCCCTATGAAGCCGTATAATACAAATAAAAACCAAATTGTTTGCTTAAATAATAAATAATATAGCGAGTTCTTTAAATTTCTAGTAATTCAACACAAGGCTTATAGAAATTTATTAATTTAGTTTTTTAACGAAAATACATAACGCTACTGATGTTTAACCTACTTTGAAACCAATAGAAGATGGTTTATAAATGGAAAACAAAAGAAAAGACAAAGCTATGGCTTCGTTCTTTTCAGCGGAGCGAGAAAACAGATTGTCTCGAGATTGTCTTTTTAGAACCACAGTAAATTGGAATGGCACATAAAGCCTAAACTGTGCTCTCGCCTCATTTGCTCGACCTCCGGGAATAAACATTTTTATTTCGATCGATTCAGCTAAGCTTCTTTAAAATTTTACTCTCAAAGTACGGATATTTGTTGGCCGACCGAATGCAATTTAAAATATAGAGAAAATCTCTTTAGCTCACGAATTATTTTTAATAACGCATACGAAATGGTTTTTGAACGGTGGATTTTCAATATTTCCACGTGAATGTGAATCGTATATATTGAAATTCGTTAATAGGCGTTTAGCGTTAGCTTTTAATGCCAGAGTTTGCTTTTCAGGGTATATTTAGTATATAGTATATCGTTTTTTTAGCTTCACTATGTATCCCGGTCATAGAAGGGTAGGCAAAGGGAACCTGGAAATTAGTGTTAAGATAATCCGTTCCCATTAAGATATTTTCGTTTTTCGTTTCCGCTGTATTGCGGTGGAATTGCGTGTTGAATGACGTTGGGAACTCAACGCCGCTAATTATTTTATAACATTAACAATAAAAAAGTTATAAAAAAAATAATTCAGAATTGAGAACACTAGGTTCTCTCTGCCTCCCCTGATGTGTGCGTGATACAGCGTGAAGCTGATTTTAATTTTTATTAAAAAAAATAATAATAATAAAACAAACAAAACGAACATCCTTCTAATAAATGGTAACCCCGCAAGGAATCAAGAGACAGTTGAAACATATTTCCCTCTTCGTCCCACTTGATTGCTCACATCCGTAGAGGCAACGTAGAGATCTGTCAACTAAGATAATTGCAGCTTAATCAAAGACAGTACAAGAATGTACTTGTACATAATATTGATTACTGTTATGTAAATCAAGTAATCAAATTGTTATAGTTGACCTATTTAAAACAAAACAGATGATTTGGCCTTGGTGTAAAAGTGGGGTTCTGTAAAATTAAGATAAATAAAAATGACGCTTCACGCTGTATCCCGCACACAGCAGGGTAGGCAGAGCGAACCTAGTGTTAAGACACTCCGTTTTCCAATTTGCACCTAATTCTAGAGGCATCGCGTGTTGAGGGGCAGAACTCAACGCCGCGCTTTGCCTCGACACCAGAGCGAAGAAATAGAAATATAAATGTAAACAAATATTTCACTTTCTCGAGTGGGGATCGAACCCACAACCATCACGTTACAGTCACACCCTTGTGCTGCTGCGCCACGAAGGCCTCAAGTAACTTTTAGTAAGACTTGTCAATTGCCTCGACACCAGAGAGAAGATGCTGCGCCACGACTTACCTCTAAAAAATGTTACTGCTTACAGACTATTAAAAGATAATTATGTCGTAATTAATATAAAAAATAGTGTCTTTTTTCTCACCTGGTGAGGCATATATTATTTGTATAGAGAAATTCTAACTATCATGACGGCCTTATGTCAGACGCGAGGATTGACTAGTCAAACCTAGGAGTGCAGGAGCTACTACATTTGACTATAACTTTGAATGAATAGGTGAATGATAGTTCGTGGTCGTAGATTCGATTCTCATTGAGAAATTGATAATACTTAAGCAAAATTACTTATATACTGTAAATGGTTGTTAATGTACGCTTATGTACTTTTAATATATATATATTTATTTAAACTTATTTACATAACCAAAATCATGTGAACGAAGTTATTTAAATTATTATTATGCTGAAAAAGATTTAGCACATATTTTTACAATGTCCCTAAGAAAACCCTAGTGTATTAAATCAACATGAAATTTTAAACATTTATATGCATTTTGTTTTCATATTCCTTATGTAAATTCTATAAACAGTTCAGTTGTTTAAACTGTTCCGTCGACACTCAATTTGCTATCTCATGGGATAAATCAACGTCTCTAAGCACACTGCCCTAACAAAATGTTATTTTAGGCTTATAATATTTAAACGACGTCGTTATCGTAGCAGGACGGAGGTATTAAATATTTCATTACATCCCTTAAGGCTAGCGAAAATACAAAATTTTATGATATAGTTAAATGAAATTTTAATATTGTATCTTAACATAGATTTTCTTATATTAATTATATTAGAATACTTACAGGTACTAGACTACATAAAATATAGACTTAACGATGTTTTATATAATATTAAATAATGTTTAAAAGGCTTACCTTTTATAATTTTCATCTTGCTCACACCAATTCTCCGTTACGGTCACCAACTCATGTTACCCTAACATCAATTTCTAATATATCATCAATTTCTCCAAATCGATGAACAAACCAACAATATATCATCTTATAGTCATCATTGTTCAATTAAAAATTAATTTTCTAAATCATCACATCATATTTAATTCCACCTCTCCCAATATAACAGCTTCCGTGTTCAAAATGTCAAGATTAAAGAGAGTGCAATTGAAAACAAGGTTGTAGCGCTAGCGCGGCAACGTGTCAAGGTTATGCACACCACAATAGACGACCACTGCAACTACACGAGCTACACAAATCTAAAATTATTATTATTATTTAAAAATCTAACACATTATTATTAATAAATACCGACACTTGTTTCTAATAATAAAACGTTATTCCGATTTCAAACGAGAAATTGCGATTTTTGTCCAATATTTTTCTATGCCGACCCGATGACATTTCTCGGATGCATTTTCAAATTTTTGGTATAGTTCGTGCGATGCAATCTGGACCGACGCAACATCCCTCTCTCGTGGCGGAAGGAGACTGAAAGTGCCGGCAGAGGCCGCTAGGTGCAAAATTGGCGCAATTCTAACGCATGCGCGTGACATTCGCAAACCGGCGGGACCCGACGTGACCCGATGCCCCTCGCTTGATAGAAAAATCGAGGACACAACGTGACGTCAAGCTCTGCCGCAAATACATTAGGGATAATAGAACTAAACATAAACAAGTAATACCAACAATAGTAACTAATCGAGATCTTTAAAAATTGATGTTACCATTGAAATGGTAAATAAAATGGTAAATAAGCCTTTTTTTAGCATAATCGCGTTTTTTATATGTGAAAAGTAAAAAAAAAATCCGATAATCCTAGTGGGGTGGAAGGAGGAAAATAGGGGGGATATTTTGAATATTACACCATTGTGAGCCATTTTTGGGCAATTTTTAGCGGCACTCACGTAAAATGTTCTTACCTTTTCCTTATAAATGACACTTGGGGACGGAAGGTGTCTTTGATATCAAGATTAAAAAGGCGAGGAATTGTCAGTCTATACAATACAAAATGTTTCGGAGCGTGAATTAATATTCTTCTCCGTTTAATATTATCATACTAATGACATAATCATTAAAGATACGATTCTTTTGAAATAGGTAAACGAGATATGATATTATTCTTGCATATTCCTAAGATTCTTATACATTCTTAATTAAAAAGTACAGTATTATCAAATTTAAGGGTAAATTGTGAATTATTTTTTGGTACTAGGTAAGCTGCGGTGCATTCGATATAAGCGAGTATTCGCGTAATTAGATACGTGGTCAATTTGATAAGACCAACTTAAAGTACTGCCGCTATCACTGTTCAGTTCAGGACCAGGATTAACCCAGGGGCTGTGCTTTCTAAGGCAGGAGTTCCACCGAGGTACCGCAGTGGCATGTGTGAGTGATCCTGCTGGGATCTAATATAGGTAGAAATGGTTTCCACTAGGTTTTAGCGGTAGTCTGGGGCTCTCTAGGTGAGTCACTTCCAATTGTAGCATTAACTGTAGCAACCGAGAATTATTTGCTTATAACTTTTATAGTTGGTACTTCAACACTAACAAGATCTAAATCGAATCACGATTAATTCGATCTTGATCTCGATTGAATTGAGACTGCTGATATTATTTAATGTAATTAAAAAAAATTTAAGTGCCTTGTCAAATATATCTGCAATTGTTTCTTCGCACATCTTTTGTAAGCGTTTTATCACTACATATTAATTGACCACACATATTGTAGTTTCTATACATAACTTCTAATATAACATACATTGTTTTTCTAACATCTTAGGATTCTCCTTCTTTATTAAAATAAATAATTAAAAACAAATATTTTATAAGATTTTTGTCAGTAGATATCAAGTTGACTACTGTCGCGCGACTACGACCTTAGATAATAATTACCTTATTGATATTATACGCCTGACTAAATTTAATAGCAATGTCTCTATGCGTAACAATATATATTCAGTTCAATTACTGTAGTTGTGTTTATTATATTAGCTTACATTGTAATTCTTCAAGAGAAGAAAACCTAGAGATAGTTCGTAACATAGATCCATATGACGTGGCATACTTTCTACGATATATGGTTGTTCTTGAAGTAGGTGAGATCCGACAGTATTGGCAAGTGAATTTAAAGTAATAAAATTAATAGTTATTCGATTTTTTTTATGCATAAAAGTTTAACATGAAACAAATATTGGTTTTCTATATAACAAAATAATCATAATCCTTCGATTTTCTGAGATCAAGTATTTTACCTAATTATTTACATTTACTCCTTAAATCAATATAAGTTGCAACCATATTCACCTTAGCTTAGATAACCGTCTGTAAAAATCCTGTACCTTTATAAATGTTTATTAATTTCACAAAAACCCGTCAAAGTTAGTCGATTTATAATAGATTTATTTATATAAATAATTCTCAAAATTCAATAACACATACTAAGTAATTTAGTAAGTAAATGTATAATAAGGTGAGATTTATGGAGAAGCGTTTCATCTTCATTGTAGTGAATGAGCATGGTTAATATTTCAATACTGATAGGGTACATGGCCCACTCGTGGTCCTCAGCCGAGATTCTCAGCTTTTAACCAATAAATAATGGATTAACAGTCACTTTTGTAGCCTTCGATTTACGGTAATTAAATTTTATTGCATTTAAATAAAATCTATTACTTCATAAGTCTTTCCAATAGAATAAGCTGGATAGTTTATAGTAAAGAGGAATTTGGTGTTGGTTTTTTAACCAAAATATTTATGTACAATTTGAAATAAACTCGTATAGATTTTATATTTTTTCAATATCTTCCTACTTGTGGAATTATTAATTAGGATTATGCTTTTGATACTGTAAAAATGCTTTTTTATCGTATTTATAAACTGTATAGTCAGGGAGTCATTTTTCTACTCGGTATTTCTACTTGACTTTAAGTAGGTAACTATTGAAAGTGCTAAGAATGACCAGTTTGCTTATCCATAATTAGTTTCATAGTTTTGATGGAAAAATAATAAATTTAAATGAAATATTTCAGAATGAAATATTTAAGACTCTACACTATTTTTTAAAACTCTAAAAGCTACGTTTATTATACTATGGGTGACGAAGCGTAAAGTTGTTTCTTTATTTATTATATTTATTGGTCGTTACCAGAACGAGGAAATTTTAAATATTAAAACCAACGAGTGAGAATCGAACCCACAACTGGCGCGTCAAAACGTTTATTATATGAAAAATAATACTAATAAGTTATATTTTTTATTACAAACTTAAAAATTAAAATAGAAAAAAACAATTTCTATTTTGTAACTATTAAAATTATCAACTAGATACAGATAAGAGGTTTATAATACGTACATCTCACATAATACGTATCAAAATAATAGGAATAAGGCATTAAAATATTTCCAAACTAATCTCCAAAATAACTGACTTACGACTGTCAGCCTAACATCAAGTTAATACTATCTTAGTGGGTCCCACTTTAGTGCCTTTGGTCTTATATGAGGTTAATGTTATATTTGTAGGTAGATATAATGCGATTACAACATTGTGACAGGAGCAAGATGAAAATCACTATATTTAGAAAGCCAGGCCAGAAATGGCGCAGGGGTATAAGTGTGCGAGTGTTAGAACGACAGATTCTGGATTCGATTTTCACTCGAGGAAATTAAATATTGAATTATATATTGATATTTTCATTTCTTCGCTTTGTAATTGCGTTGGTGATTGGTAGTTCCGCTACTAAACACGCAATGCCTTCAGAATTTGGAAAATGGTGAAGTGTTTTAATGAGAACAGAGTATCTTAACACTAAGATTCTAGGTTTCCTCTGCCTATCCTGCTATGTGCGGGAAACATCGTGATCACGTGTTTAGAATTAAACATTTTTGGAAGCCCGACGTTCCGATCTATTTAAACGCGTGATCACGAGCAGACATGATTGATCCGGATAAAGAATTTCATTTAATATGTGTAATAATAGCGAAAGTCAAAGGCCTCATATTTTCATTTACTTGGTCTGGTAAGGGAAGCGCGGCGTTAAGTTCTAGTACTCAATAATGTCTTCTATTCAGGTGGAAGGTGGAGAGCAGTGTCCTGAAATTAGTTTTACGTTACTTTCCCTGCATCGTTATGTATAGCTTGAAAATAGCTTTCTATTTTTTATATTACCTTACCCAATGAATCGAATATAATGAAAAATTATTATTATTTAACCACAAAATACAATAAGCTCTTTTTAAAGTGTAATTCGACATACATTCTATCAAAATATTAAGCTGCAATATTGCAAGTTGCTAGTAATTAATTTTCAATGAAGCGATTAAAGCCATTTGGTATGTAGTTTTTTGAATATGTCATTTAAAAATGTAAAATTAAAATAATATTAATTTAAAATACCAGAAAGATAATAATTGATCCTCACTCGAGGGAATAAATTATTATTTATTATTTTTTTATATATATTTTCATCGCTCTGGTAACAAGGTAAAGCGTGGCGTTAAGTTCCGCCATTCAACACGCAATGCTTCGAAAATTATCTATCTATCTTAATTATCTATCTATCTTAATTATCTATCTATCTATATATATTTAATTTATGTTCTAAAACTAAAAAAACTTATGAAAGAATCACAAAGGCTAGTCACGTGGTTTTTGAAGTCGTAGTTCAGACAGTCTGTGGGACATCTAAGTTGCTAAAATGGCAATTGAATTACGTCTTAGAACTCCTTCAAGAATGACCAAGTACTTTCGCGAGCAATTTTTCTTTGTGGAGATAAACATGTTATTCGAGATAGAATATTAGTTTACGACTAAATATATATATAATGTTAGGATTAAATAAGTGTTATATAATAAAGAATATTTTAATTTTTATACAACATATTATAGTAGAAGACAGTCGTCAGGGACACAAGCGTTTGATTGTAAACGCGAAAGGGTTCAATTCCCAATTGAGGAAATGAAATATTTAATATTTGTATTTCCGCGCTCTGGTATATAATATTTTAATTTTCAGGATTCGGCAGAAAATAGAGAACACTAGGTACCCAGGTTCCCTCTGCCTACTCTACTATGTGCTAGATACAATGTAAATCTGAAAAAAATATATAATCTATAACAAAATTTGGAAAAAAATCCCTCGAAAAAGGTTAGAGACGTCATAATTCAATTTCTTCAAGGAACATTTTTCGCATTGTTAACGTGAAATCAAGATAACGTCGGACATCCCATCCCATAAATCACTCTCGTTTTACTTACTCAACGACGACGCCTCGAGTG
Source organism: Heliconius cydno galanthus (assembly GCA_036379175.1). Classification (NCBI taxonomy): domain Eukaryota; kingdom Metazoa; phylum Arthropoda; class Insecta; order Lepidoptera; family Nymphalidae; genus Heliconius; species Heliconius cydno. The sequence goes on from JAKRZM010001322.1 coordinate 35,036, forward strand.
CGGAATTCAACGCTAGATCTTGTTATAAAATGTGAATAAAGGAGAGTCAGATAGAGAGATTCAATTCAACCAAGAAAATTTAGAAATATTTTTTTATTTTAAAAGAAATGTAAGTTTTTGATTTTAATAATGAGAATTTTTTAATCCTGGTTATCTTCCATTCGGTAAAACAAATGATATTTTCATATAGAAATAAAAAAAATATTACGCCATGATGATAGCAGTTGAAAAAGTATTTAGTTAATGTAATTGAAACTACTTAATATCAGCTTCGAGTATTAAACATTTATATGGTTATCTATTCTATGAGGATGTCATTAGAAAATATAAAATAAGAAATAGAAGGTTGGAAATATTTTTATGTCTTTAAAAAGTCTATAATTGCAAATTTATAATTTATTTATTTTTTTCATTTTTTATGTTCATAACATAAAAAATGAACAAAAAAAAATAAAGCTTGATTTAAAACTTTACTTAAGTTTTAAGCCTAAGCAACCTGTTTAATTAAATTAATTTAATATTTTAAATACTTCTCTTTATAATAATTAGATAATAAAACAGTAAATATTCTCGTGAAGTACCAATTTACTCTTGCTCATAACTAATGCATTCATAGTTTTATTTATGCCTAGCGCTCATGAAGCTTTATGCTGCGCTTATCTCTGCTGCGCTTTATCGTGCTCTTGAGATGCCAACTATGAAACCTCATATACTTCTATCATTTATTGCTATTTAAGCTCAAACCTTTTAGAATGGAATTTATAACAAATATTTCATATAAAATCTTCATTTTTAACTTTAACTTCGATTTTTAGAGACATTGTGTTTTGTGTGAGAGAACCCATTATTGAACTAAAATAATCCAAATATTTTCATTTTCTCGAGTGAAAATCGAATTTACAATTCAAAGTTGTGAACTGAACCACGATGGCGTTAAGAAACACTTTTTTATCAGCTTCACGCTGTATCCCGCACACAACAGAGTAGGCAGAGGGAACATAGTGTTAAGACACTCCGTTCCTCAAATTCGGTACTCCTGCGCCACGACTGGCCTCACGAAATATTTACAACTAAATAAAATATTTTCGTTTAAAATTAATATGGTACACGAACGATGTCCATTAGCAAGAATAATAACAGTGTATCACTTGTTTTCTTGACAGATAACTAAATGGTTTTAGATTCATATAAATGATCGGTTCTGTAGAAGGTGACGCTAACTATCGACTTCCCATGGGGTCGTTAGTTTTTGGGGTCAGATTAATTAGGATATGTTCACACAATATTTGTTTTTCATTTAAATTTATATGTTCAGTTGCATTAGTTCCTTGTCTCTAGGAGAAATAGATAGAATGTATCGAGATCGATGTGACACTAAAAAAGTCTATGGTTTTATTAATACACATCCAAGTTTCTTTTAAGAAATAAAATACACGAACCAATTATAAATACTCGTATAACATAATAAAATATATCATTTTTAATAAAATACATAATTAAAATAAAAAATATGTCTCTTGAAAGGGTAAACTAATCTCTGATGTGTATGTAACCTAATGTATTCAACACAGCAGGGCCTTCCTGTTTTGGCCCGAATTCCTTCTATTTCACCTCCTATAAATTAATTTTATAGCTCAACATATACGTTTAATGTTAACAAAAACTACATAACAATTTGTTCCAAAGATTTTCATTTAGTATAATTTATAATGTTATGACAATTTATATTAATATAAGTACTTGTACCCAGTGCAGTGATAATTAAAAAAATAATTAAAAACTTTAAAGAAGCCAGAAAGATGGAGATACGAGTAATATTGCTTCAAAATTTGGTTGTCAACGTTACCAACTATCTACTAACTGCAAGAAATTATGAATTACCTACTACAAGTTTTTTGTGTATAGTAGGGGCGGCGAAGAGGGGACTTTGTGGAGTCATTCGAGCGCATCAGATTAAGATACTGGGGATTCCTTGTACTCGGTTACGTACTTCCACCAAATATTAGCTTCATATGTATAGCCGCGCGTCTAGGATGAAGGATCAGATTAGTAAAAAAAATTGATCATCGGACATTCTCGAGCGCATCAGATTAAGGTAGGGTAAGTTAGTTACATGCTAAATCGTGTATATTCCACTAATCTGACAATTTGAGAGTGACGCAAAG
>JAKRZM010001322.1:38884-93700 GCA_036379175.1 Heliconius cydno galanthus
TAGCACAGATTTAAAATTACGGTACCTACTAAAAAATCCTTGCTGTGTAAAACAATTGGAAAATCCTTATTGAAACTACGAAAATGCGGGTTGCATTAGGGTTTCATTAATTTTCACATTATCTTAAGTGCTTTGCAAACATACATTATATGAATAATCCAGTAGTTAAAGCGGGCGAAGCCGCAAGAGGGTCGCTAGTATACAATATTATTAAAACAAATATAAGCTAAGCATAAACCATTTCATTAATAGTCTTGTTGTTATGCAATAATTATCTATGAGAGCACACGCATATTATGATTAATAATATACCAAGAAAAAGAAAGCCTTGCAATTGGCGGCATCTATAATAATTATTATATTATTTGACAGCATCGTGGCGAAATTAAATATCTTCATATTGCCACTTTAACAAAACAAAACCTCAGCTCAAGCTCAGACACTTAACACACTGTCTCGAAATCGATTGAACAGCGGACGGAGTGTCTTGACACTATTTCTCTGCCATGCGACGTGCAGCGCTTATGTTTCTAACCTACCGAGATATCTTAAAGCGTAATTTTCAAACTCTCTTGAACCGTTATCTATATATATAAAATCGAAAGATCACTCACTCATCACGAAATCTCAGAAACTACATGTGCTAGGAATCTCAAATTTTGCATGAAGTTACTTATAGGACGTAGGTGCTCGCTAAGACGGGAATTTGCAATATTCGACTTCTAAGGGGTTGTTTTTGGGGTTAAAAGTTTGTATGAAACTTCGTTACTACAAATGCTAGGAGTCTGAAATTTTGAATGGACGTCACTTATAGGACGTAGGCACTCATGGAGACAGAAATTAATAATAACGTAGTTCACGCAGGCGAAGCCGCGGGCGGCCCGCTAGTACATTATATAAAACAAGACCGCCTTCCATAAATTCATTACAGCAAACGGAGATCAATGTCAGTTGCCGTATATGCATACAAATTGGATAATAGCGAGCGTCGCGGACGTCACCAATCAGTATACTATATTGGCGCAAGTGCCGATAAGTGGTCCGTGTAATGTGCCAGTTAATCCTGCTGTGGGGTTTCTGAACACCAAAAACCCTCACAGATTAAAATATAAAGTTGTTTAAAAATGCTTCTTTATAGTATGTTTTAATAATGATTTCGTTGTTCTTATATCTTGGTTGTTGCAACTAGTGTAGCTTATAAATTTATATAAAATTTTGATTTTTAGTTATCCTTCTATCCGTGACCATGGCCTATTGCAAATTGTTCAAAACGTCGGGTGTCCAAAAATGTGTAATATTAATATACGATTAATTAAATTTATATACGAAATTAATAATAATATAAAAATATTTTTTTATACGAAAATATCAAAAATCTTGTATCTCGTACATTTATCTATGTAAAATGTAGATAGAGACAACCTAGAGATAAATTATTTCGCTTTTTTTTTGTTTATGCGCTTAATCTGTTAACGCCGAGCAGACGTCAAAATATTAACACACTTCGTTTTCCTTTCAAATTTCTAAAAAGTTCTCACTTCACTTCCTAACCTTGTATTGTAGGGGGGAAATAAAAATTATTAATTCCAACGAGTGGAAATCAAACTCACGATCATCGTGTTTGCAACATTTATATATTGTATATACACATATATATCTTAATGTAATACAATTATGTTTCTATTTAAGTAAGTAAATATTATTATCGCTAATTACATTTGATTCTTCCATCCCAATATCAATATCCGCTATGTTTATATCCAATAGGCTCGCACGAGTGAGTTACTTTTACGCGTCACTGGACTACTAAGGCAAGTTTTGACATGAAATAATCGCGAGATTGCCCTAGCTAAATAAACAAGCTATGTTTTTATATAATTGAATAGTTTCGTAATTTGTTTTTATTTCATTTATTTCATAACGAATTATTTTTAGGTACATACAATCTGAACATAATTATAAAGTGCTTAAATGTTATCATTAGGACGTCGGGAATTAAACAATCACCAATTAAAATCAATGATGCTTATTTTTGAATTCGATAGTGTGTTGATTCTGACGTAGCTTCAAATAAAAACTCGCTTGTCCACTATATGCCACCAACGCGTTTTGTCATACTTCGGCCACACAATGGGCAGATGTGATGACAGTCTGGAAAAACTGATTGTGGTTGGAAATACCGAAGCCAAGAATCGTCATCTTAGAAGTTCTATACGTTTATGAGAGACGCACTGGATAGAAGCTGGTAGAGGCAGATCATCTACTCCAGGTGCTACCCTGACGCTGACCACGATACTCAAACATGAGAGACGGACTACAGAAAAGTCAATAATGGTGTTCAGATTGAAATTTTAGATTACTACATCTAGAAGTAGATACTTCTAGGTTAAATTATTTGCAAACCGCAATGAAACCGCTTAAAAATATTTTTTAAGACGGCAGCTACAGCTTTTATAACAAGGAAATAGTTTTCGAAAATATTTTTGTGACGAAAGTTGACGGCCAAAAATTATGTGACGTTTTTTAACAAAAATCATTAAAAGTAAAATTGAATACGACAGAAAAGGATCATTTAAATACTTTTTTGTTAGTTTTCTTCTATATTAAAAACATTCATATGTTAAGTATAACCGCCATAATTATTATAAATTATACTCTTACACAGTTAGGAGAGAGTTAACGTAATCGTGTATACATTTATGGATTCTAAACGGTTATTGTTCCCACGTTAACCGTATGCGATCCTCATTACAAGCTTCCGCAATTAGCTTGGCTTTCTAACTACTGTTTGATCGTTCGTATAGTAAATAAATCTTTTATTTCAATTCTAAATAATAGTAAATATCTCTGAAATAAGTATATTTAAAAATATTTATTATTTAATACATGTCCTGCAGTACCTTTTAGTGGATTAATTTTATATTTATAGATCTCTCACTCACTCTTACTCTCTCTTTCTGGTAGCTAAGACAATTATGATCCGGCATAGTAACCACCAACCTTTAAAAAGGACGACCACGACCGCTCTGTCAAGAGTGAAACGACAAAGAAGAAGAAGAATAGTATCTCTTTAAATTAGCAATATGATTTGATTTCTTTGTTCCCGCCATGCAAAATGGGCTTACCAAGCTAAAGATTGGTGAAATTGAACGCTGTGTCGCCGCCACTACCGTCACTACTCCGGCAGAATACGTGACGTGATGGGGGTATTTAAATGTAAATCTATCATATTTCTTTTTAATCATAAGTTACACGAAATTTCCTTTTTGTAGAATATTTTCTGCTTTTATTGCCTCACGGCCTGTGCAGTGGTACCTACAAAAATGTACATTTTATATAATGTTACTTTTACCATAATTATTAATTACGTTAAGCCTCCGATATAATTAGTTAAAATGCGATCGGTTAGACATTGCTACGTTATGCATTTCAATTAAAAATGTTATAAAAACTGATCGTCGTGGGCCTGAATTCTAATTAGCCGATCACAAGCTACAAGCCAGCTACATCGGCTTAATGAAATCTGGAGCCATAAAAAGAATTATGGGCGGACAGGCTGCATTATTTATTGCAATATTTTTATATTGCACTTTCAAAAATATATTACTTTATAGTTAATTACGTATAAGAAACTCTTTGGTCAGAAAACGGCGCAGTTGCATCATATGCTCCTGTTTTGTAAAAAAAAAAAATTTAATTAACACTTTCAAATTGTTTCTCTAGCTTTTTTTATTTAATTAATTATAAATTTAAAAAATATGACAACCACGGCAACTAAAACTCATCTTTTACCAGTTTCTCTAATTTTTTTTGTATTGTTTGAACAATCGATAAATGTGAAACAAAACCTGTTACATTTTGTGTAAAAACTAACCTGATCTTTATATATACAGGTGGTATCATTGTATTCTTACAGCCCTCATTTTATCGCCATCATTGTTTTCTTACAACTCCTGCATTCTAATACCAAGAACTATTTAAAGCTTTGCGATCATTGCGACATACGATCTTTTCCATTACACAAATATAATATATCACTCGTAACATAATTATTAAATAAGCAATAATACGAGAAAATATTAAAGTTATTTTAATATTTGAAATATTATAATAATATATAAATATAATTTGAAATATCTATATAATACAGGTTTATTAAAATTAATTCGACTTGAACATGTCATAAATTATTTAAATATAAATATGTACACGAAAAAAGTTTTTTAAAATGCTACCTAAATAAGTAACTTAATGCCATAGAGGATCCGTGAAAATATAAAAAAACCATATTTACTACAATCAAAAATATTATTGTTAAATGAAGAATGTTAGTCTTACAAATAAATCAAAAGCTTAAAAATCAAAGCCGATTATCTGTTTTCTATATAAAAACATGTGCACAATATATGTAGATGCACCGATGAAGGCAACAATTACGTGAGCCATTGACACGCGTGTCGCTGCCGGCGGTTAGACCGGCGCGCGCGCAGGTAAGCTTAGAGGGAGGGAGAGGGGACCATGGGACCTCTCCCTCACAGCACGTGGAGGGGCTGCGCAAGCGCGGGCGTATTTGCCGCCTGTGCTACATTTTTATTCAGTTTATAACCGTTCTCCGGCGATACAAGTGTTTTTGCGTTCTTCAACCGTTTTGTATTTCGATAACAAAGTGCAACAGATGAGTGACAAAACTTAGTTACGTACATCGGCGCTGTGGCGCCAGCCGGCTCAGCCATGGGTGGGCGTAGGATAATTAAGGCTGTGGCCCTCCTCATAGCTTTAGGATACAGCAGTTTGCTTGTTTATCAAGGTGGAGTGAATTTTAACTTCCAAGAAAGTCGGTCAGTGCAAGTTGCCGATTTATCTATAGAACCCGTGACGAAAACCAGTATTTTTGACAGTGGCCAAAGTAAAAATATTACTTTGGATGATGTTTTTATAAGTGTTAAGACAACTAAACATTATCAAAATACAAGATTGCCGGTAATATTGAAGACGTGGTTCCAATTAGCGAAGGAACAGGTAAGATTACTTTTTTAGTAACCGACAAAATGTTTTAACAGAAAACAAGAAAAAATATATTTCTTTTCTATACTAATTTATATTTAATTTACTTCATAACAAGTTTGTTGAATATTTTTATTTCTTTAATAACCGCTTTAGTTAGTAATATTATTATGAAACCGAAAAATAAACTAAAAGAAAAATATACAAATAAATATGTATATTCAATATGAATTCAACGCTAAGATTATTTTATACAAACATACAAGAACACTTGTTCTAAATTGATAACAAGCAGCTGGTGCTTCGTTATAGGTCTAATAAGTGTATTGGGACAGTAGACAATAACCAAAACGACAAGATGTCATTTATGATAAAAACTTTAAATGTAGCTAAGATTTTAAATAATAAAGCATTATTTATTCTCTAGCGGCCCGCCCGCGGCTTCGTCCGCTTGAAATACCTAATTATTTATTTACTAATCCTAATTTTCGTATCAAGAATTAGAACATTATCACTTTAAAGACAATATTTATACATTGAAAATTAAAGTTTCAGTTTAAACTTATTCAATGAAAAATTTGTAGCAATTTTGTCACATATAATACTTTAAATTGATATAACTTTTTATTTATAAGCCCATTGAAATAAAACAAATACTACATGTTAAGGCACCAAGGCAAAAGCCCGGCGTTGAGTTACGCCACTCAACAGACAATGCCTCGAAAACTTCGGCGGAAAGTATTGAACTGAGTGTCTTAAGGCCTACTATATGCGATATACAGCGTGAAAATTATTTTTTATAATAAATGTTAAGGAAGTTTTCCAAGATACAATAGTGAAAACTGTATTTAAATCGGTTAAGCCGTTATTGAGATTACCGTGCACGGTAAAATGCACGGAAAAATAAACAGACAAAATGATTATTAGTTTTTGCGTTTGATTAAAATTGGTTATTCTTACATAAGTAACATAATAAACGGAAAATATATTCTTTTACATATTATACTGAGATAAGAGCATCAAGATTGCGAGTTTGTATTTAAATGACAATATTTTGTGGTTTTACGAGAAACTTCTTAATTTTATTCACTTATCTCTTCATCAGTGATGGGTTATCCAGCATCCAAAATAATTTTAAGAAACATCTGCCAAAAGTCGTCGTTAAAAACCTGATATCTAAATTATACAAGTAACGAACTTGTCCCACAAGATGTGTTGTTGGGGATCAGTGCGTGATAAGAATAAAACTTGACACTGTCATTTATTACTTAGAATAATAAAAGTGAAAAAGTAAATATTAAAATAATCGTGTTCTTTTTAAATTACTTTTAAAATTTACGAGAGCACGAGCTAGAGATACGGATAGTTTATTGAGGATAAATAAAACATACAAAACTATATTTCTTTTATTTTCTTTTCATTTTATTGTTATTTTAACTTAAGTGTTAATTTTATTTAATTTCAACACAAAATTACAAAACAGCACAAATACTATTTCATTTAGCCACGACAGTTTCAATAAAGCGTCTAAAATCTAACAATAGACAACTGGTTGGGGTCAAGCGTGAGCAATACCTCGTTTAGCTCGTTTTCTGAATCTGGAGCGTGCATAATCGCCCGTTAATCCCGCTCGAAGGACCAACATAAATAACTATTGTACACGGGCCCTGCGCTTGCGCAGCGCGTGGCACGAGCGCGCTCGCCACGTGACCGGACTGTTGCCTTGCTTTCACCCTTTTTTGTATAAATGTGAGCTTATCGTTTTTGATTTATGTGATGATTAAGAATAGCTTGACGTTTGGATATTTTGAATGGGAACTGAAAAAATATGAATAATAATAGTTGTAGTTTTGTTTCTTTTTTAAACTTGTAAATTAACTTATTAGTAAATCTTTGGAGCTCTGCAGGAATAACTTCTTAATGCTTTATCTTCGACTCTTTAACTAATGACCGAGAGTATCAATATAAATCAAATGAGAAAATAAGACAGTTACGGCTGTATAGTCATTTAAACAGAATGCTCTATATCCTTCTATAGCACTTAAGCTATAAAAATAGTTTAAAAGCATTACTTGACTGGCGCAGGAGCACAAACGTGTTGTAAAAGAAACAGGATGTTGGTTCGATTGCCCACTCGGAGAAATGAAATATTTAATATTTACATTTTTTCGCTCCGGCTCAATATGTAAAGCCTTCATAATTCCGCAGAAAATAAATAAATAAAAATATAAAATAAAAAAATAAATAAATAAATAAAAGAAAATAAAGTGTTTTAGCCCTTTGTTTATACATGCGGGATACAGCGGGAATCTGAAAAAAAAAACATTACTATGTTATTATATTAACATAAAAAATATACATGTTTTAATTTATTTTTGTTCAGACCTACATTTTCATAATAAACGTAAAATAAGTTAATTAAGAAATATAAATGGTTCTGAGAGTAATTATAATATCGTAACGAAGATATAATTTATTTAAAATATGATATTTCAGCATGCCATAATATTTTTTTTTATTTAAGCTGCCAGCCAGAGTTCTGAGAAGTGAAAAGTTTGTTTAGCTATGCCAATGCATTCCTAGTATACCTTATCTGTGAGATAAACTTAGATAATATTAACTTTATCATTAGTAAGTTTTGTTGCTATGTTTACTCTGTGGTCGGGTTAACTAGAAGTTTATTTCAATACATTGTGATATACTTATTATTAATATTCTATAGTTAGTTGTTTTTAAATATTGAAATAATTATTTTTAAATAGCGTGAGGCTAGTCGTGTTGCTGGAGCACAAGCTGACTGTGGATTCGATGTCCACTCGAGGAAAATGAAATATTTAATATATTCATCCAGTATTAAGGCACTCTGTTAAGACAATTCCGTTTCTCACTTGCCGAAATTTTTAAAAAGTAATTTATTGATTAAATAAAAATATTGACGCGCGCTTTGCAGCAATACAAAATAGACATACATTACATTTATTTAGTAGAAAAATTGGGTGGGTTGTGTGGAACGGAGAGTTTTAAAAATAAGCATATTAAGAAAGAGGCATGCTCTTTCTTAATATGCGGAAAAGACATGAAGCTGAACTATAATAAACTAAAAAAAAATATATCTTTTCCTTGTTTCAGACATGGTTCTTCACTGATATAGATAACAAACAACTGCAGGACCAAACAAGTAAGTAAACATACTAAAATATAATACTTATGAAGACAGCAAAAAATGTTAGACTTAAGGTTTAAATATTTATTAAATTCATCCAATTTTAGGATTGAACATAAAATTAAATTGAATAACTTCACCTTTACATTCTATTTTTCCCAACTTTGCGAAAAGCAGCGTAATAAACATTATTTTTACAAACTTTTGAAACACCAGCCATATCTCTAACTGTATGGACGTACTCTCCTATATATGAGGATGCTTGGTGCCGTCAAACTTTGAAAATTTCAAATCTCAATTCAAAGCAGTAGCAATTGAGCTCGATACTTCATAATTATTGTCACAATGTAAATTGAACCTTATACATTCGGAATAGAGTTGTAAACTGTTAACTTTTCCCACCAGACGGCCACATGGTAAACACCAAGTGCTCGGCGTCACATCAGCGCAAACACCTCTGTTGCAAAATGTCCGTGGAATATGACCACTTTTTGGATAGCGGTAAAAAGTAAGTACCTCATGCATTATATTATTTAAGGTTCTGAAATTACCACTAATTTTGAATGTAAGCACGTGTTAGGTGTATGTTAAATTTTTTTTCATTTTAAATGCTACGAAAAATTTTTAAATTGAAGGTAGTATAGTGTAGTATAGTAGAAGTATTTATTCTCTTATTGCAATCGTTTATTATATTCTTAGGAATTCGATTGAATTAAGAAGAAAGAAATATTTATATATACTCGTATATTGTTCTTACAAATATATGAAACAGTTTTAAGGCATAATACATACCTATGCTTATTATAACATAAACAATATTCGTTTTTAATAGTGCAGACAAAAAAACTAAAAAGCAGGATAAATAAAAATAATAAAACGTATTGTGTTTTACCAGAACAGAAAAAATGAATATTATTTATATAAAAGCTTTCCTAAATTGAGAATCGAACCCTATACCCTAATATTACATACTATTACTTATTACATGTACCTACAGCCAGACATTTCCACTGCGCTAAAATGGCGTCTACGGATAAAGCTTAGTCACATATAAAATTAAGCTTCTTTCGAACAATCTATCTCTTGTCACTAAGAAATAAATGTTCTAAGCTATTAAAAAGCAATTAAACTTTTTGTTTATATCATTATAATTATTATGATGGTAGTAATTAATCAACGTTAATCATAACATACTATAACAACTCTACAATTAATGCAGGACGTGATCGTTTTCGTAGCGATTTAAAGTATATATGCGAAGACGTCATAAAATATGAAATTCGTCATCTTATACAACAAATGAAAATAAAATAACTCAGAAAAGTTATAAGCTTTGGTTACATTTTTATATCGAACTATTTACTCACCTCTACGTTAGTTATTTAGTAAAATTTGATTAATGATAATCATTATTTTTTTGTCATTACATTTTTATCCAGAATAACTATATGGGGAATTCAACCTGCTACCATCGTATTTACTACCAGACACTATACCACGCCAACTTCAAATAAATAAAAAATATAATTTAATATATAAAATCTTTATAAGATTAGATTAATCATAATTAATTTATTCTTAAATAGAATTAATAATTTATTCCTAAAATTTATCTCATCAAATCACAATTAAATACTCCGCGTATGTTAATTAATTAAAACAACAACAAGTAAAATATTTTGTTCAAATAAAGCATTTCAACGTTTAAAAGCTTCTATAAAATATTTACTTAAATATTTCTGAAAGCAAACTAATTCATTAATGTATTCCGAAAACCGGCCGGTTTATATTGAAGTTGTATTCGTTTCTGTTATTAGTAAAAACAAAACGCTTTTAACTACTGTTTTGACAGGTTACTGGGTAAATAATGAATATGAGCATTGTAAGAGGAGATTGTGGCGTTTGAATGTAAAGGCAGTTATAGTGGGTTCAAACCCGTTCTAGGGGGACAGAATTATATTTAATTTTTTTATTTATCTGCTTCCAATTTTTAACATTAGGCTTTCTTTATCCAGAATATACAGTTTATATGTGAAATAAATATAAAAATATATATGAAAAAAATATTATTTGGAGAAAGTAATAACCGTTAGGTATAGCTATGGTTAAGAATGGAACGATGGGCTTAAGCGCGTCTCATTGGCCTTTATAAAACTGCATTTATCTAGCTTAACTGCATACAGCTTATATGCTTAACTCGTTGAAGGCTAATTGACCATATAATAAGCTTCACGCTGTATCCCGCACACAGCAGGATAAGCAGAGGGAACCTAGTGTTAAGACACTCCGTTCCTCACTTTCTGCCGAATTCTGGAGGCTTTCCGAGTGGTAGAACTTAACGCCGTGCTCTGTCTCGTTATTTATATGTCAAGTTATAATAAAAATCCAGCAAAGATTTTTTTTTCAAAATCTTTTAATAGAAATGTTAAGAGAATGCAAGTTGCAAAAACAGTTTGCTCTCGTATTGTTCTTATTGGTTAAGACGCTTCTACGAACTTAAGAAGGCTGCTTCCACATCTACCACATACGGCATCTACTAAATATACTGTACGGAATATTATTATATTTATTTAATTCAGTTTTATATACACTTCACTCATCTTTTTTATTTCTGGCTGCTATTTCTAATCAAGGATCAACATGGTTTTTATTTGTCGAAAAATATATAATCAGCTTCACGCTGAATCCCGCACATAGCAGGGTAGGCAGACGGAACCTAGTGTTAAGACACTCCGTTCCTCACTTTGCGTGTTGAGTGGCAGAACTCAACGCCGCGCTTTGCCACCAGAGCGAAGAAATGGAAATATAAACATAAATAAACATTTCACTTCCTCGAGTGGGTATAATGGGTGGTTCCCATTTTATCTCATACATTGACTGACATGCGTGCTACTCGTATGTAGCATAATCTAACGATTAGATGTGAATTAAACAGACCGAAACGAATACGTGCAAGGCCAATGCCGATTATTGTTATATGTCATTATAACGCGTGTGAACTTGCAACCACTGCCTATATAATAATAATATATTGTTATGACAATAAATACCTCAGTAGATATTTGCAATGATTAAATATCTGTATTAATTTTCATAAAATGATATAAAACAAGTGTTAAAACACTACTCTACAGACTTACACTACTACAGACGTACACTTAGGTCTACTTAGGTCTTGCCAAGAACATAACGGATTTTATTGTGATTTCAATTTTTAAAGCACAATATATTTTTTACGTTTTTTAAAGTGTTGTTTTACTTAGACTTTATTTTAATCGTAAAACGTATAAGAATGTAAATAAGTTGTAAAAAGCGTGTAAAATTTCAACGTAGCTTGATGTTCGTATACACAGGTTGAGTTCAGGGTTAGTACCATAATATTTTATCCATTCATTTAATTTATCTTTTAACTAATTTTCAATGAATTAGATAAATAAATTTACAATTATTACAAAAAAAATGTTTATTTATCTATTCTTAACTACACATAAGTTGTTTAATGTTAATAACATTCAAATACTCGACGCTTCCAACACCCCATAATGATCCCATGACAGAACTACCTGTTAAATTTACTTAGTTATCAAAGGCAACGGCTTCTAACTACCATTCAAGCTGTATACCCTTTAATATGAGACCTCCAGGTTTAAATAAACAACACTAGTTAATGGTTTTTCGAGTGGACGTCTAATATTATTTTGGGCTTACAATAATTTTTACGCGTTCATTAAAGTAAAGAAATGTTTTGTTTGGTTTTCTTTAAATTTATTTTTTCACGTGGATTTTTGTTTTGAAATATAATATAAATAGTGGAATAGAGACCATTGTGATGTAGTAGATGACTGTTAACACGATAGTAGTGGATTCAATTTGATTATTTTTGTTTTCCTGCTCTGGCCTACGATAGGACTATGATTAATTATTTCTAAAGCTTTAAGAAACTTAATATATACACGAGCGTATATTTTACATATTATATAAGAAAGTAATTTCATTTCGACTTACATTTATTTGAAAGGACGCAACTGATTTTAAGGCATTTTTCTTTAATTGCCATAGTGATTCAAAAAGGTTTATATTTGTATACTTTCTATCTACATATGCACTAGTATGTTCCAATTAGACAAAGCCGCGAGATTTACACTAGTAAGTATTTATATATTTAAATATACAAGTTTTTTCGATAACAATTTTTGTCCTTAAAATAAAATAATATACCTTCATCATCGGATAAATTGCCAATTTGCTATTTCAAATTAAACGCTATATAGCAAATATCATAAAATTAAAACTGTCAGTGAAAATATTGCCTGGAATAATAGCCTCTATTGCTTAAATGTAAAGTTTAATTTCCCTTGATGTAACATTAGGATCTTTTACAATAATATAATTTGCTTCATAGACATTTAATCATATTATTCACGCTTATTAAGCTATTGTAACTAAAATTATATTAAAAATAAAAAATATGTTACTTTTATTGAAATATAAATATAATCATTGTTAAGGCCGTTCACAAGAGTTTTTCAGCTTTACGTTTTACCCGTCCCTACCTACTGCTAGAAATACACTGATTTTTGATCGCCATGATTGGCGTAACACAACGCCGTTTTGTCCTTGTCCAGAAAGGGAATTTGTACAGCCAGACACTGGCACAATGATGACCTCAAAATATCTTTAATTTGGGTTGTTTTTGTCTTAAGGGACGTTAACAACAAAACTTGTAGTCACACTACAGCAGATAACACTACTTTCTCTCTGTCAATCCCCCTACGCTTTAAGCTTTTTTTAAAAAAACTATTAAGCTATATATTTGGTACCATTTCGTAACTAACTTAATATTAAAAACCTATAAAAATCGTATTTTCTTCTCACAAGAGACGTAAATCTAACTAAAACACGCATATAAATGTATAACAGAGCTTCCAAATTGTATTCTAAGCGGAATTGGCGTTCTCTTTATTGGCCTCAGGTGGATATCCTGACTTGTGTAATGAGATAATGGTTTACATTCATATAAATTGATACTAGATGAGTACTTTTAAAACAATGGATCATTTAAAATTTTGGTTACTTTTAATTTTCGTTATTTTTTTACAAGTAATAATAGTAATTTACTGAATAAATAATAAAGAGATATATTATTTGATTAAATTTACCATTAGTTAATGTTAACAAATACAGATAAATAACTTACTACGCCTAACTAGCTACGCCCGCTTGAACTATACGAATATTTATTAAATATATTTATGAAATTATTTTCAGTTTGTAATAGAGAGATGCGTTAAGCAAACTCATTTTGGGTGACGTTTTCTAACAACAAACTTTGCAAATCGTTGCTTAGCAACGGTCGCTTAGCGACGGTTGTTATTAACATGGCGGAATAAATTGCATGTCAAATTAATAAGTATTTTAATATATTGATATATATCGAAAATATTACAAATATGAGAAAAAAAAGTATCCTATGTTCATCCCGAGATCCTCAAGTATCTCTATATGAGTATTTTATCACAATTAAATTGGCGGTTTGGCCCTGATTGCGGAAAAGACAGACAAACAGACAGAGTTACTTTCGAATTTATAATATAGGTATGGATTTACATATAATGCCTTATATAATTTTAAACTAACTACCCATACATAAGTATAAGGTACAAGCCTCATAATTTACATAACATAGTTTAATTCAAAATTCGACTACACCGCAAGCGGCTCGGTCAAAGGCACTTCTACATTCTCCACGTTTCCAGTTACAGTTTACGAGAGGTACCAATGTACGGAGGTTTGGAACTCGCTGGAGTAACTCCAACATTAATCCCCCAGGATATTTACGGCCGCGGCTCTGCTCTCTGTTAGAATACTCTTGGTGATCATTATTTAAAACTTTAATGCAGTATAAAAAGGAAATATGATAATTTGTTTTATATTGTTTTATTATATTTTTGTTTTATAGTATAAAAGTTATTATAAATTTGCTGTATTTTTCATTCTCTGTGAAGGCTAACGGACACCAATATTTCTTCTAATTAGAGGAATTGAAAACCACAAATATCTCACATAATTCACGATTATACTAAGACTACGTTCATAAAATTTTAAATTATTTTTAAAAATTCAAAAAGTAATCTTATAAAAAGCATTTTTTATATATTTTGGTAGAAACTATCATATATTTTATATTGAAACATATTTATTGAAGACACGTATTTTAACAACTTATTGCTATAGACAACTAATAATATAATTTCATAACAAGATACCAAGGTTAACCACTAAATTCTCGAATGAACCTGATATGCAGAAATTGGATCCCTTATATTTTGTATGCAACCATTTGTCGTACGCCATCTTGCAATACAGCGTATCTGATTGCGCGGGCGCAGGTATTATTTGATAAAACCGTAATATCAGCTAATTATAAGCAGTATAATTTATACTTGTACTTAAAGGTCTTGAAATAATTTGTATCGACCGTAAAAGTACAATTATGTCATTGTCATTAATGGAATCTTGGATGCAGATGTTGAAGTCTTCGTCTCTTTTTGGGTAATTCGCAAAGATGACAACCGTAAAATGCTACCTGGTAATTTAAAGTAATTTTCTTAGGGAATTTTCGTTCCAGTCTTAATACACAATTATTATTGGAAAGAAAAAAGATGTAGAGATGGTTTTTTTTAGTTTTTTAAAATTAAATTTGTAAGTCTCCCTTCAGAGAAAACAACATAAATAAGTTGTAAAAAGTGTAAAAGAATTTCAACGTAGCTTGATGAGGACGTGTAACTTAGCGGTCAGAATGCTTGGACGGGTTGGAGAGCCGTGGGTTCCAACCTCGCTATGTTAATTTTTTTATATGTTTTAAATAGTTTATTAAATTTTATTTTGGATTTCTATGTCTATGCGTTTTTTATTATACTTTAAAATTTAAACAAATAGATTATAGCATTATATTTAAAATAAAAATCACTTAAATATATTGCACGGTGTATTTTATATTATTTTTATTTCCATAGATGGTTCTGCCATTTCGATGATGATAACTATGTCAATATACCGCGACTGGTCTCCATATTGCAAACGTACAACCACCAAGAGGATTGGTATCTAGGAAGAACATCCATCTATGAGCCTGTGAAAATATATAAGAAGCCAATTAGCAAGGTAAATAAATATTATTTTTAATATTAAGAAAATCAATTAAAAACTAATAATTTATTATTTTTCACAATAATTTAATTGTACACATTGAGAAAAAATTAAGTTGTGATATTATTATTTTTTTTTGCGCTGTCCAATGCCGCACTTTGAGATACTATAGAAAACAAAAATAATATATTTTTAGTAGACCTTCAACTCTATTTCTTCTTCTTCTTCAATTTCAACTAAAAATAGTTTCCGAGAACATTCTTTTACTTTCCATCCAAGATTTAAATCAGCGTCTATCGTATTGCAGTTCAGCGCCAAATACGAAATGTATTTTAAATAAAAAATAAACGTTTAAAGAAATGTAATTAAATGAAACTATTTGTTGCAGTTGCTATTTTCTTTCTGGTTCGCAACTGGTGGAGCTGGATTTTGTGTAAGCCGAAGTTTAGCTTTGAAAATGTTGCCCGTAGCGAGGTAAGATAGAAAAACATATATTTAATTTTAAATTTCTTAGTGAAATCAGGAGAGTCAAGAAGAAATCTTCTTTTCTTCATATTTTGAATGATTCTTTTGTTTTTGTTTTAGTGGTGGCAGATTCATAAGTATCTGTGAGGGTATTCGTCTTCCAGATGATGTTTCCATGGGATTCATTATAGGTATGAAATTCTTCTTCGCATATTAACTTGCATTAACGTTCATTTATTTAATAACAACTGGTGAATAAAAATAAACATTATTTACTTATTTTTTTCCCAATTGCTACTTGAAACGTAGAAAATTTGATAATTTTAAATATAATATTCCCACAAAAAAATATTCGGATTCGAATGAATAACCCTAGTTTAGGTGGAAGCGAAATATCTTATCACTGGGTTCTCCCTACCCTATTATGAATGGGATAAAAAAACTAAACCAATAGGGCAGTCAAATGACAAATGTCTATCATCATTTTTATTTGTCAAAATAGAACGCTAAGCGCCGAAATGAAGTAAGAAAGTAAATATAAAATTCCATTTCAGAACATCTTATGAAGAAGAATTTGACTCGAGTGCCAGAATTTCATTCTCATTTAGAGCAAATGAAACTCTTGATGCCGGAAACTTTCCGTGACCAAATATCCTTCAGTTATTCACACTCAAAGAGTGGTTGGAATGTTATAAACGTTCCCGGTTTCGATGTCAGATATGACCCAACTAGGTAAGATTTTTTTTTATTTTTTATGTAGTAATACTTTTTTAAAGTAATGTTTACTTAATATACTTTATAATATTATTTTTATGAAAAAAATACTTATATATTTTCTATTTTCAAGTGTACCACACTTATTATTCAGTATATTATTGTATAACAGTTATCGAAAAAATATATTTATCTTACTTTAAAGTTCTCCATTATACAGCTAATATAAAACAGAATATCTTTCTAGTTTATCGAGTTAAAGTCAAGAGTTACAACATTTTCAATTTGTTTCAGATTCCTTTCACTGCACTGCTTCCTTTTTCCTCATTTTAAATTCTGTCCGAGGTAGTGAAGAATGGTGACATGTCAAAATAGATTTACAATTTATTTTACATTCCTATAAAAATAATATTAAACGTTCATTTTTAATCTAGATTTACTTATCTAGATTTATTTACAATATATTTAAAAAAATATAATAACGATATTTTAAAATTTTATATGAAATTGAAAAAAAATTAACAATTTGAATAATTTAATACATTACTATAATATATTTTAAAATAGTGAGAGCATGAAAGTGTCTTATAGTTGTGTTGTTAATTATATTATTTTTTAGATTGTGATATTATTTTAGCAATCTTTTTGTTTAATTTGTAAAATATAAATTATTATCTACAATTCCAGATCAATATGCCTTAGTATGTAAAAACACTTTAATATATCCTAAGGTATTTGAATAAATAACAGCCTCTCGCAAAATGATCATTCATTTTTGTAATAATATTTGGAAAGCAAAAACTTTGTCATAATCTGTCTACAGAAGAGACAAGCTTACAAAAAAATGAAAAAGAAAACATTTAATTTCGTCGTGGCCGTTTTCAAGAAGTACGGCTTCCAACTCGGCTTCGGCTTCCAATATCTTTATTGTTTAATATATTATTCTTCAATCTATTCAAATTTATCTATTTAAATTAATTAGCTTATATTTCACAAGACCAATGTCAAACAGAAAACTGTACTTTATAATTATCTATAGAAAAACAAAAATAAGTCTAAAGTACGTACTATATGCAATCTCAGCTTGTTTTTGTTTAATGTAATTTAATGCCTTATAACAATATGAACTGTGATATTAGATCTTATTTAATTTTTAAGTTACGTTTATATAGATCTACTAATAAATAATATGTATTTGAATTTCTCTCAGTCAAAACTGTTATGACGTTGTTGAATAGGTTGTTTATAAAATAAACGAATATAATTTTATATTTATTTTGTTTTAATTTTGTATTATTCCTGCGTTAGATTAAAGATATAGAAACAATATCTTATTTCTCAATATCTAATATGTTTTATTTTATTTTAGAAATATCATTATTGAGTGCTATGACCTAATATTTTCCTGTTATAATAAGATCTGGGAACTTGGGAAGTATATTCGAATTCATATATTTGCTTGGTTTAGTCGGGTACGATGGTACTGTGTTACTTGTATTTCTTGGTTTATACATTTTGTATATAATAAAATAGATGTAAATGTATCATTAATAATATATTTTTAGCCATTACTTAACACACATACTAAGCACACACAGATGAGGATTGTAAACGCCACGGTTGCGAGTTCGATTCCCATTCGAGAGGATTAAATATTTAATACTTTCATTTCGCTCCAATAAAAGCGCGAAAGCGCGGCGTTGAACTCCGCCACACAATACCTCGAGATTTGTAAACAGTAAGCGCTTACATAAATAAAATATGAAAAAAAAAACTTAAACATATTTTGTCATCAAGGAATTCACCAGCTATGTTTATAAAAAGACAAAATAAAACATACATATAAACAAGATGGCACCCACATGGACCGAGTGCGAGTCGCAAATCGCAGAGCTGTCTACAACTCACTCAGCCGTGTTTAACATTCACGGAATGTTAGGTTAATGTCCTGGCATACGTGTCGATATTATAAATTAACTTTATATCATTGGCAAAGGGAAATAATAGAATTAGTCTTTTTTTTCGCGGGTTTTTCTTATTTTTTTTAATAAATCAATCTAGAGATGAGTCATTGTGCTGTGCTGTCAGATTTTTAAGGATTATGTTTTGGTTGTTAGTCCAATATATGTGTTAGTCAAAAAAATTAAATAAATGTTCGTAAAAAAATACAATTATAATAGTAGTCAGTAAAATCGTTAAATTAGATAAAAAGTCTGTATTCAGGGAAAAAGCTAGCACTGCTCAGAGGTAATACAGCTTAGAGCCTGTCAGAAACTAATCAGTCTTCTTTATAATTTTACCATGAATTTTATCATAAAGAATAATGATTACAGTTTTTTACAGCTAAGTTAGTATAAACAGCTTATTAAAGTTTATATATGAATTTAATTCCTCTTAAGTCACAGGAAACCACAAGTTGGTTATAAAATTTAGCACCTACAATAAATATTCTTTGTATATTATCTTACAAAACCATGTCAAAAAAACGAATACAAAACTACTCTGCTTAATGAGGAAATTTAAATTTTAATAACTTTAAATAGCCTCAATTTTTTTTTATTTAAAACGATAAAACATTGGCAACGAAAGTGAATCAACTCGGTCGTAACAGTCGTATTTATTAATTCATTGCAAAAGACTTAACGGATACGAGCCGTCGAAAGTTTAATTCGTACTTCCTTTAAACATTGCGAAAGCTTCACATCTTGCAAATTTAATATTTTAATGACTTAATTGTTAAAGCAATTTTAATTGATAAAATGTTATTATGATGGAAAAAGAGGGATATGTCTTACGCGCGACGTTAATTTTGCAAGGTTCGTTCTTTACCATTTATTTCTGCTCATTTTAGAAGTATTGTCTATTAGATGACCAAGGTTAAGTAGGCAGAAGTAGGCAGAGGGAGCCTAGTGGTACGTTCCACAATTTCCACAATTTCCGTCAAATTCTGGAAGCATTGCGTATTGAATGGCGGAACTCAACGCCGCACTTTATCACATCACCAAAGCGAGGAAATGAAAATATTAAATATTTCCTTTTCTCAAGTGGGACTAGCTTCTACTTTATAAAAATATGCTGATAATCTTCATCCTCCCAATACGAGTAAATATCGAACCCATACCGAGTGTGTACAATGCAAACATGCAATGCAAATTGTGTCTTCTCAACTGTGCCAAAAAAATATAGCGTCCATAATAACAACAATATATTTTTAAGTCAAATAATATTATTTATGTACTAGCGGACCCGGACGCGGCTACGCCTGCTTGAAATATAAGAAATATAATTTCTATAGAAATATAATTTCAATCTATATAAAATGCTAAAAGTGACTATTATATTTATTTTCATAAGGATGAATATCAAAATGACGCGGTAACGAACGCGGTCGCGTAGCGACGACGGTTGTTATTAACATGGCAGAATAAATTGCATGTCAAATTAGAAAGTATTTTAATTTATAAGTACATATGTGTAATATAATATTATATAGCCTATAGCACTTCTGAAGAACGCAGCTTTCATACAAAACAAAAACATAGTAAATCGGACCAGTAGATCCAGAGATCTTAGCGTTCAAACAAACAAACAAACAAACAAACTCTTCCGCTTTATTATATTAAGTATAGATATTTCACCCAAAAGAGTGAATCTCAACGATTAAGGAAAATCTATGATTTATTATGCACTGATGCTCAAAGCTGTACTCATGGTTAATAAACTGCATACATATTATAAGGATTTATCGCCGCTCTGGTAAGAATTTTAAAATTTACAACCTGAAATTCAATATTCACGGTATTAAATTTTTCAATAACCGTTGGAAGTTAAATTCATACCTTTAAAGCATCGATTTAATTGGAGGACTCGTTTACTTTAAAAGTAGTATAGTATGTTATAGTATTTTAAAATACGTGTCAGACTCACATATTACACTAGGGTTCAGTAGCAATTTCAGGATTGTATAAAACGGGATGTGTAAATAATGGACGTATGCACTCATTCTGTATGAAATGAATTATAATTATAAGTTTGTCATGATTTGCTTCTATGAAATATCTATAATTTTTTTTTTGGTTTTTTACCTTTATTTGTACTGGAAGTTCTCACTTCTTGTTAAGTTTATTAACTGCTTATAGACTGGAAGTACTCTATAGGTTTTAATTACGCAGAAAAAATTATACAAAATGTAGCAAAAACGATGCATAAACGCTTGAATCTTCTATTGCGTTGACTTAGGAATTTGATTTTCTCTGTACTATTTGATCTTCTCTAAGGAACCACAGAATTGATATCTCCGATCTCGAGACTAATGCTCTTGACAAACGAACAAAAAACGATCTTATAAGGGTTCCATTTTTACGGAACCCCAAAAATATATTGAACATACTTATAATTGACGATTTAACTTTGATTAATAGATGATAATGACTCCGAATCCCACATCCCACTATTGTCAGAAACACCTTCGTCAGCTTAACCCTTGATTGGATTAGGTTATGAAGCATAAAATTTCCTTTAAGCTTCTTAAACGATTAATTAACATTGACATGGTCGATCTGACACGCGGTGGCGGGTCCTGGCGTTTCCTGTGCATCCACCTGGCATCGTGATCATTTCTTTTTCTTCTAATCAATTTGGAACGACTGCAGACTCACTGTGCGTAATTGAGTTCTAGTTTAATTTGTTATGCGTGAGTGGCAACCCTATAAAGTTTCTTTTTAAAAGTAGTTTATATATAACAATAGTAGTTTAGTTCAGCTTGACGTTATCAGTTTTAAGCATAATATAATATCAAATGCAATAATGGCGTGAAAACAAAGATTATTAATATATTTATATATTTTAAAATACCGCAAATATGATAATATTAAATACTAGATGCTTTTAATTTACAAATAACTGGCCTCCTTTGTCTTTGATTCTTTTTTTTTCTTTATTTTTCTTTTAGAACTATAATTTGAATTTAGAACGGCTTTTATTTTGTAATGTCCACGGTATTACAGTACTGCAAGATATACGGGGAAATATTGTGAATTGATATAAAACTATAAATTGTAATCAATGTAAGGGAAAGTAAATGTGTATTAATTTTGTCTCTGTTTACCTTGCATACAGCAAGATATGTATGGAATTATAATACAATTTTTTTCATTATATTAAAGGACAATATATTTCGAAATTCAAGTCTGCCTGCCTGTCAGTCATTTTGTGAAAGCTGTTCTACTTATGAATAATACATTCGACTCATATGTACTTTTCATAAATCTTTAAAAGGAAATAGTGCTGTCACATTTAATTCTTAACTGTGAGATCTTAAGATTAATATAACAATTTCCGCCCAAAGTACTACATTAGTAACAAGTATAAGCTCCTACATTTTTATAGATCCAATTATAACAGTTTCTATGAGTTCAGCTTCTTTATCGATTAATCGAACTGGTCCAGTTAATGGTTTCATATAAATAAGTTTTCTAAAGGCGCCGATCGAACTAAAAGTCATTACTTCGGAAATAACACCCAATTAAATTTGACTACCATTTGTACCGTCGTCGGCAGCTTTCGTTGAAGCTTATTAATATGATACTCATGTAATGAGCGTCGACTTAAGTAATAAAATTTTAGATTATATTTTTATGTGTACTTAAAAAAGTAAAAGTATAAAATCTTGATTTTTTTCTTGTTTTTTTAGTAGTTAGAAACTCCGTTTCTCTCTTGACGCAGAATTTTCGAGGCATTGCGTGTTGAGTGGTGTAACTCAACGTCGTGCTTTTCTGGCTTGATATCTGAGCAAAGATATGAAAATATTAATAAAGGCCCCCGAGCGGGGATCAAACCCACAACCTTCACGTTACAGTGACACGCATGTGCCCCTGCGCCACGAGGGCCTTTAAAAATATAAAGTATTTTATTAAAGCTCCAGGATAATAATTATATTTGGCATCTAAAATTAATTTTAAACATGTAAAACATAAAAAACACATAATATTAAACATTGTCTACTTTTTTATTAAAAATACGAGCAGGTGGTAGATCCGCGGTATTGCTTCAACGGCAATTGCAAAACATAATGTAATCACAGATAAGCGTTCATGCAGATTAGTTAGACCACATTTGAATGGGCGTGACCTCACGACAGCCGCACCCTTGAAGCCTTGCCAGTTACTCATTTGTTTGTCCGGTAGTGAAAGGTTATGAGAATTGTGTTGTATTCAATTTGGATTTTTAATTTTGATAACGAATTCATTGTTTGGAAAGTATGTAGATTAAGATATATTGTATTATGGATGGTCCATCAGGGAAAGATAGATTATAGAGGCGTGGCAGGCAGAGAGTGTGATTGCATATGCGACAGGTTGCTGGTTCGATTCCTATCCGAGGAAACGAAATATTTATTATTTTTATTTTTTGCTCTGGTGTCAAGAGTTCGCCGAATCTGCAGAATTCAGCGGAAATTAGGGAACGGAATATCTTAACACTAGGTTCCCTCTACCTACCTTTAGGTTTTAATTATAATATACAATAGCAACATTAGGTTTATTAACTTATGAACCTATATTTTATTTATTTACCAATGATCTTGCGTAATAAATTTTTAAATAATAATTGCGTGTCGTGAAACATTTAATAATTAAAAGTTTTGAATATTTTTTTTTCAAACAGGATTGAAAGTAATATCCGTTCTTTTACAATGGTGTTATGTAAATAACTGTGAAACTATGTTTTTGTTGGTTCTCACATTTTATAATTATATTATATCTATTTAGAAATTTTGGATTTATTTTTAAGGTACGAAACAGAAATTTGTGAGAATTTATATCCGTACTCATATCAATATTAGTCAAAGTTAACCAAAAAAACACATTTACACTAAAAATAACGCTAACTTAACGAAAATATTCCGTTTCCGTTAAACGAAAATATTTCTAAAATAGTGTATAGAATATAGATAAACAAACCTTACCCGCTTGAAGCAAGTGAAGTATGATAGTGTATAAAGGAGATCTTTTGTCGTACAGTAAAAGATCAAGCTTGAATGGTTATCAATGAACTCATACTATATGATAGGTACCATATAGGTACCTATGATGTAGAACATTAACGACTTATGATTTTAACATGACACATTCAGGTCCCCTTCGTGTAACATAGAGTGCGTGTGAATGGGAGATTAATTTTTTGTACTGGACACTATAGAAATGCAAATTTTTTAATCTGTATTTGTGTTTTTTTAGATGTATGTATATCCTAGGATTTATTAAATATAATATTTTGTTCGAGAAGTCGTCGTGGTATAGTGGCACAAGCGCGTGACAGTAACGCGACGGTTGTCAGTTCGATTTCCGTTCGGGGGAATAAATTATTATTGATTAACATTTTCATTTCTTCGCTCTGCTACCTCGGCAAGAGCACGGCGTTGAGTTTCGCCACTCAACACACATATACGGATACTATATACGGATGCCGCATGAAGCTGAAAAAAAATGTTTCAAATATTTGCTTCAATTTATTAAATACAACATTCATTCATTAGTTAATGGAAAAAAATATTATAATGTAGTAATTATACTTGCGAATCCAATTGAAATATGTAATGTACAAGAATGCAATATTTATGTATCGTTTTTAAGATAAAAAAATAATATAAACAAATGAACTTATATCTATATTTGATACAGAATGTAAACAATAACCCTAATAATACAATACAATTTCACTTACAACTTTAACTTGGAAAATAGAAAATACACCCAATTCATCTTAGTCAAGTAGAAATATTACGATATCCATCTACTTGTCATTATCAATGCAAACTAAATGACAGTGCCCAGTCACAAGCTGGTCTTGCGATAATTAGACATTACGAAGTACAGAGGCGGGGCAGGTGTGAGCAAATAGTGCCAGTGGGATTACCTAAGACTATGAGAATATAGTTTTAGTAAAGGAAATAGTCGATTAATTTAAATCTGTCAAATACTTGTATACAAGAATGCTGAATTTAAATTCATCTAGGGAATGTTTTTGGTACTCTATTTAAAAAAAAATGCAAAAATACATGTTCAAGTTCAACTCAAAGTGAACAATGTCCACTCAGAAAAGAGAGCTATCAATGTTTTTTATATTTTATTTTTATTTAATAAAAATTTTTATTTAATTAAAATTTTACAACAATTCGGCACTAAAAAGATTTTGGTGACTACGAAGGCTTTACTTAAGTACCTACTGTATTAGTATTAATTATTATATTACATTTAAATATAATTTGACTAGTATGAAAAACAGAAAAAATGAAAACGTACCTTTTTGGTTCCTTGATATAATGTTAAATGAATATTTAGTAACTTTATTTTAAACATGAAGCAATCTTTGCAAAATTACTCTTCTGATATTAAATTTATGAATACGTACTTTATCGCCCACTTATCTGATATTTTACGAAATAATTATATCCATACCTATATTATAAATTCGAAAGTAACTCTGTCTGTCTGTCTGTCTGTCTGTCTTTTCCGCAATCAGGGCCAAACCGCTAATTTAATTGTGATAAAATACTCATATAGAGATACTTGAGGGTCCCGGGATGAACATAGGATACTTTTTTTTCTCATATTTGTAATATTTTCGTTATATACCAATATATTAAAATAATTAATTTGACAAGGAATTTATTCCGCCATGTTAATAACAATCGTCGCTACGCGTTGCTAAGCAACGGCTTGCAAAGTTTGCTGATTTAAGAAAACGTCACCCACAGTGAGTTTGCTTAATGCATACATGGTGCGCGCCGATATAGATTTATACAAATCTCTTTATACAAATCATTAACAAAAATTAGATGATTTCTATAATTTGATATTCATCCTTATGAAAATAAATATAATAGTCACTTTTAGCATTTCATCTAGATGGAAATTGTAATTTACTGTATAACATTCTAATAAATAATTAAGATGTGACTGATTCCAAATGACCTAGCCTTCGGGCGGCATAATATGAGTATGACCGACGCGAACGGGCGGATGACTTTGATGATTTTGTAAATTTTTATAGATTTTCGAATTACTATTATTTTTTATGTAATTATTTGCTGCTTATAATTAATTTATCTCAGTTCGGTTATCTATACCGATGTTATACACTTAAAATATCGTAATTTTAATCATTTGAGATTTTATTTAATATTGTTCGCAAAAATTAATAATAATTTAATATAGAAAAATGTTTAGTACGCGCGCACAGCAAACTTTAGGTTTTTTTTTCTAATATTAAGAATTTCCTTTAGTTACTTTTACTTCTTTGGTTTGTTCATTTCGGTTACTCAGATATTTTTTCTAATAATAAATCTCCACTTATTATTATTTTTTAACTTATTTTAATGATTTAGGCTTATATTTTCGCGGGCGTAGCCGCGTCCGGGCCCACTAGTTTCCTATAAATCTGATCTAGGTGTGGTATGCCACTGTGCACGACCACACCCCTTTGATTCGACGTTTAGTGGAAAATGTATCGTATAAATACTAATATAGACGGTAAAACGGTTGCTACAAACAAAGATAAATTACTTAGCGGTATTTCAGCTAGGCCACTTGGAAAATGTCAGAAGTTGAATTATCAACATCAACTGACTTATATACGAGTTACATTATAAATAAATTTTTAATTAATCCCGGCTTAGAATTCCGTAATTTTGTAGAGTAGAGAATGAAATGTGTTAACACTAATTTCTTCTTCGTTCTTTCTCTCTGCCTATATAACTATATTTTATATAAAGCTCAGGAATATTTTTTCAATATTTTTATTATTATTTTCTCTCACCTTCATTAATGCATTTATATATTATATACACTTCTTTAAAAAAAATTTTTTTAAAGAAGTGTATATAATATATAAATCTATATATAAATCGCTATTTAGTTTAACAGATATGAGAAGCTACAAGACGAAACCAATTCTTAAGTGCTAATATTAATCTGAACTAAATTGCATTCGGGGATCAAGTGTTGAGCTTTTAGTGAAAAATTGAAGTAATATTTTTAACTTATGAATTTAAAAAAAATCACTATTATAATCTACTCATGATAGGACTTAAACGCGCGTTTTACGGTCGGTCCTAATAACTTATCTATCTTTAACGATCTATCAAATCTATTGCATACAGAATATTAATGTTTAATCTTAGATTTAACATCCAAATCTTGTAATACATATAAATTTATTGTATGTGTGTATATGTATCACTTAACAGATTATTAAAGGTATATAAGTTGTGAAGGCCGGCCGTAAAAAAGATCCAAATAAATACCGCTCCGTAATTTTTCGACTTAAGGATGCGAGTAACTCTTCAAAATATTTCCAATGTATGGTGCTCGAGCAAGTAATTAAATAAATAAAACAAATATTTTAATATAGAAACATTTATTATCGATAAAAGAACACAATAAATATACAAAAAAAAAGATCATCATCATCATAGTCGCTGTCATATCCTATTAATCTTCTTTTATATACTTGTAGATGCACAAGCATATATATATATATATATATACAACATACTCATACAAAAACATACTCATATAAATTATATTACATATAAATTGTATAATATATTAAATAAATAACGATAGCTGCATTATTAATAAACTAAAAAATAATTAAAAACACAACCTCAGAAAGTTTATATTAAATTAGATATTTACTAATCGCTAATTTCAATAAACTTGGACCAAGCTAATAAATGCGCAAGTAGGAGGCAAATAATGCGGAGAAATCTCGGCTTATAGGTGTGGTTACCAGCATCTAGTGCACTTGTACTGTTAAATTTATATTAAAATGTTTTAGTGAAAGGCAGTTTTGAAAGTAATTATTTTTAGATTAAGGATATGATGTCGAATTACTTCTCGATCATGTTTTAAGTACATTTATTTAGCGTAATTTAAATGCATGTAACGGCAATGTTAAAGCGGATGTACTGGTATAAAAACGTGTGAACAAAATTAGTACAGTGAGAAAAAAGCAAATATTTTAAAGTAATTTTAATACTTGTTAATAAATATAAACTTTTAATTACTTTTCTCAGATTAAATTTAGCAATAAAATTTAAAGCAAAGAATTTGTAGTTGCAATATTAACACGATGTAAATACGGTCCATGCCTTTGATTTGTGTTAAATAGCGTGGCTTCTTGTATATTTCAAATATATGTTGCTTATGGAAATTATAAGCATTAAGATAAAATGTAAAAATAATAACTTATATAAATAGAGAGCAACAATATGTATTAACATATATTTAGCAGTTTGAAAATTTATTATATAAAACAATTATTTCTACCACCGGAAAAGAGGAATATTAAGCTCCCAAAACTTATTATAACTCTACACGCTTTTCAAAGTATATGAATATATCAAAAATATGAAGTTTCAACTTCTTAGTACTTGCCTACTTAGGATATTTAATATGCTTAAATATGCATGTTGTATATTAAAACGGTGTAGGTACTTTATGTAATCTATATATATAAAAGGACTTGTCCCCACTGACTGAGGTAAGACGCGCGCACAGACGTAACCGCTGTGCGTAGAAACGTGACATTTGGACAGATGTTTACTTTCGTAATCTGGACATCCACTAAGAAGGGATTTTGAAAAATTTTTACCCTAGAGGGGTGAAATAAGGGTTCAAAGTTTGTATGGAGAAAAAATTAAATCGGTACCGATTTTTATAAAATTTAAAATTTTGATTTTTAAAAGTATTTAATTGAAGACGTGTTTCATCGTTTTCTAGAATTCTCTCCCTAAGGGTGCAAATAAAGGGTTGAAAGTTTGTATGGGAAAATTCTTAAATCGCCACCGATTTTTATAAAATTTGAAATTTAGACTCTTAAAAATATTTCATTGAACACATGTTTCATGGGTTATAAGAATTCACCCTTAAATACGCAAGCGAAGCTGCGCGCGTCCGCTAGTTCAATATAAATGCATCTATTCAAAATATCAAGTTAAATCGTTATGACTTCGATTCCCAGTAGAGGAAATAAATAATTTAATATTTCGCTCTTCCAGGATTCAATTGGCAACAGAAGTCACTTAAAGGGGGCTTAGTGTTTACTAGGTTCCTAGATTCCCTCTGCCTACCCTGTTAGTGCGGCATACACAGCGGGAAGCTGAAAAAATTGTCCAGTAGCAAATTTTTAAAATAATCCATAGCTTAGTACTATTAAAAACAAAAATAGTAGTAAATTGTCATAAAAATCAAATCATTTTAAACAAAACAAGCCAAATCCCTGTCATTTTACAATCATAACAACGTTCCAAATTAACACGTTTAAAGTTATACTTTAGCTATAAAATCATAAAATCGGTTGTGCCTACACTTGCCGGAACATTAAAATGTAATACCGGTCCAAAACCGCACCTCGTATAAACCCCCTAATATCTTTAATTTAACTTTTTATCTGACCGCAACTCCAAAAGTTTCTATATAAAAACCACTAATAGACGACGATGTGGTTGAAAAACTTGGCTATTTTACTCGAGAACGTTGAAATATTTGTAGAGTTACAACATTTTTTATTTTCTTTAAAATTTTTTTTAGGTACAGTTGTAAAATGGCGCACATGTGATTATGTATTTATATTATTTTTAATATTAATAGAAAATTAGCGAGTATCTACAGAAATAAAACTCTATTCTCTACTTTCCGCTTATATTAGTGACATTACGTTTAGGGAACGTTGTATCGTCATATCTACATAGTTTAATTAATTTTGTGCTTCTTATCTTCATATTGCTAAGGATGTGTCTTATACCTCACTAAGACTTCCGTCCCCCGCTTTCAGCTGATTTCTTGAGAATAGGTGATGAAGAATATTTCATTGCTCCGAGTAAGAATAGAACCCGTAACCGTTGCGCTTAAAATCAAAAGCTTAAGCCTGTTCCATGATGGCCTTGACATAATTAAATAAAATATATTATTTTCAAACCATTTTTGTTAGATGGTATGGTATAATTGAATCATTTTTCTAAACTATAATTCTTTTTAAAAGAGGATTCGAATCCCTTTATCATGGCGCATTTAAATACTTTTAAGCCGTGTTGGCCTCAATACTAACTAAGCTTCAAATTCAAATTCAATATATTACTGCCACTTCTGAATGAATTCAAGTCTATTTTGCGGTTTGCAGTTATTATTTAGGATTCTACAAAGAAACTTTTTTAAGTAATTTCAAAGTTTGGTAACTGTTAAAAAACTGTTAAGCTCTTTAGCAGATAAACGAATAAAATTTCGTTTGCTAAATCGACTCGCAGGGTTAACTTTGCTGGTTTTTTAACCGACTTCTGTAAAACGAAGAGGTTATCAATTCAACTGTATTGTTTTAAAATGTCTCAGATGTTTTGACTGAAACCGATTTTGACGATTTTTTTTATCTGAAAGTGGATGCTCTCCGTTTGGTCCCATTTTAGTTTGATTCTGATAATATTATCCATGAAAAAGTCCACGAAAAAATGTGCGCAAAATGAACGAATAACTCAAATTTTATTTATTAAAAAAGCATACACTTCAAGGGTAGTTTCTAATTATGAGATCCAACTCAAGTCGGTTTTTTTTGTTGAAAAACATTTCTATCTAAACGAGCTAGATAGAACTCCCTAGTAATATTTCTTGTCGTTCCATAATTACTGTTCAACGTAAGAAACCTAAAGCTGAATATAAATAAATGTATGTACATACATATTCTATCTACTAATATATGCAGGATATCAAGCAAAAAGAACTTCACTTCTACAAAACTTTAACTCGTATGGTATCGTTTGCATTTTATTACACTTTTAATTTACATACCGTAGTAACAAGCAAGCAAATTAAAGACTTGCAAAAGACCAACTTATTTCAGCGCGTGTGGTCCAGCATCCTCATCCAGATACGAGGATTTGTGGACCATTTCATTTACTTTGCATAGAGTTGAGTGCTGCTGTAAAAACAATGTACTCTCCAGAGACACTGTTCACGTGAATTTAACAAGCGAATTTATGATAAAAACAGGACAGATCTAGACTATGTTTTGTATTTTTTTTTCTGTTGTAAAATGTTATATAGTAAACACATTCCAGGGTAGGTAGACAGGTGTAGGAACTTGGGAACTTAGTGTTACGACACTCAACAACTGTACAATTAACACACTTGCGTTCCCCCCTTTTCGCCGAATTCAAGAAGCATTACGTGCTGATTAGAGCAAAAAAATAAAAATATTAAATATTTCATGTTCTAGAGTGAGAATCAAAGTCATATTCCGACGCTGGCCTCGTATTCGTCTTAATTTACAATAGTTCGTTAATCAATCGATAGATCCGATATAAACGGACCATTTAGTTAAGACTATATGACTAGAAATTCGTTAATATTCTTTTATTAAAATTCTTCTTCTTCTTCTTTCTTGCTGTATTAAAAAAAAACTCATTTAGTTGTAATTCTAAGCTTCTTTAAAACATTACTATATTTTTTTCACAATTTTTGTATGTACTAGCCTTACCTGGACTGTATGTAAGGAATTGCAAACCAGTTTATTCGTTTTACATAAACTGATAGGACACCCGTTTTAACTATTCATGAACAAACGTACATTTCTTACTCCCGTAGAGCAGATAAATCCTCCGAAATAACATCTGCAACATATATTTTGTGTTATTTTTTCAAACACAATAACTAGAGTAAGATTCTCTTGCCAAAATTTACTTTTGTATAGAACAAAGGATAAGTTAAAAATGTAGTAAGTAATAAATTTTATCCATTATTAAAAACTAAAATAAATAACTTTAGTTTTATGCTCTTTTCGCATAACAGTATAGGCAGAAAGAAATAGTGGTGAGAGTATATTGATATTAGTTAGGTATATCCTATTTAATATTAATGATTTGATTATATATTGCAATGAATGATTTCGAGATGAATGGTCTTGATAAACGGACATACGGATAACATAGTATCTTAACACTAGGTTCCCTCTGCCTACCCTGCTGTGTGCGTGATACAGCGTGAAGCTGAAGAAGAAGAAATAAAATTATATTATACAGGCGTAAGTTTTCCGTATTTACCTTTTGAGATATGAAACACCAAAATGATTCTGCATGCTAAAATGATGCTTTGCAGAGGATTTATATTTAGAAAATTAATTCTAAGGTTTTTTATTAAAATTTTTAATTAAGTAAAAAGTCATTTAAATTTCTACAATAACAACGAAAAATATAATATTTTCAGGATTTTGTCAAAGCTAGAAAATTACAGCGGCGGTATGTACTAAAATTCTTGTTTCGAGCTGGACGAGTACGTAATGAAATTGTTGGACATACATATGTGATTTAATGCCTTATAATTGCAGCTGATGAGTGTTTTGAAATGCTTTCTAAATTTTATAACACATCACATATTATTATGAATCAAATTAAATACATAAATTTTGCTTAATTATTGTTTGTTTTAATTTAATAAATTTAATTTTTATTTATAATTTTATTAAAATAAACCACAAAGTTATCATTTTGTATATAATTCTAGGATTATTAAAGATAATTGCAATTCAAGTCCTTCTACGAAAATTACGAATAGTTTCTATTTTTGGTGACAATTTAAAAAAAAAATAGTCCTTCCGTTTACCAAACAAAAAAAAACTATAAAAACACATCAACTATATAAATAATATAAGTAGGTAAACAAATATAAACGCGAAAAACACATATCCCCCAACATAAAGTATCCTGTATCTCTCCATCCTCTTCAAACAAGTGTCGGCACCCCCTAGTCCTGTCTACGCGGCACCATTTCGTGAAGAGGTCGTTCTTTTTAGTTTTATGGGCGCTGAGAATGTGTGCCTTGCTCTTAATTTACAATGACATACATTCCCATGCTTGTTAAATGAAGGCTAATGTTACAATTTTGTGTAGCTTGTTTGTTTATTTGTTTTTTTTTGTTTTACGTTTTCATAGTAATTTAAAGTGTAATTTACGAGTATGTTTCCGATTATATCGTGTAAATTAATTAATTTATTTTAGGTAATTTAAGCAATACTTCAAATACATTATAGTTAATGTACCTATTCCTTAAGTTTTCTATCTCTATAGGTAGGTGTTATATCTTTTAATATAATTTAGAATACAATTGTTGATAATAGATATATTTATTAATATAAAATGTATCGTTAGAGAAAGCATCGCTAAGGATACTTAATTAATTATTTATTTATGTAAATGAAAACAGTATTATCTATGTAAATTTATAAGTTTAAGACGATATTGTAACTATAAGCTTAGACATTATCCTAATTTGAACTTTTATAACATGATTTCACATAAGAAGGGCCAATTAAGCAATTATTTAAATCCCAAAAGTCCTAAATCAGATTATATAAAATAATTACCTCTAGATAAGGGTTGAGAGAAAGAGATAATATTTGAAGGCAATATAATGAATGTTATCACTCTGCGGTAGGCTGCTTTATAATCATGAATATTAATTTACATAATTACGTCAATGATAAAGTTAACCGCTTAAGAAATACCCTTCTGTCCCAAGAAATAAAATTAGTGATTTTACTATAATCATATAAGAAAAAGGAAGGAGGAAGGAGCAATATAAGAAAGGGGGGTAAAATTTTTGTTTAGGATATTAATTTGAAATAGATACTGTCGTTATAGTTAAAAAAGTTGACTAAAGGCAAATCATCTTCAAGCTACTAGTTAGGGCAACTAGTTTAATTAAGTTATATTTTGCTTAATGTCTACAGGAATTCTCTTATGGTAAATAAACAAATCCTATGCATTTTAATGATTTTAAAATTTAAAAGATATAAAATAATCGTTAGCAAGAGTAACGTTGTAAACAAACTTGTCTGTTATTTCAATAAAATGATTCATCAATTAGTGTCGCCGTGTAACGGCTTTGGTCCACACCGCCGTACTTGAATAATGATTAGGGGAACGGATAAGAACAGGATTTATCTTTGGAATCATTAAATTAATTGTTGAAAGTCGGGAATCATTAAGTCACGTTAAATACGACAAAATGGTTACTGTAAACACAACGGTTGTGGGTTCGATTCCCACTTGAGGAATGAATGAATTTAATATTTTCATTTTCCTTGCTCTGGCAACGAGGTAAAGCGCGGCGTTGAGTTCCACCGAGTTCGGTAGACCCAGAACACCACAAGTTATTTTTACATATTAAACATTTAATTTTCTAACTAAATATATAGTAATTTAATAGTTTTAACAACGTTAGAGTTAAACATATCATTTACAAATTTTATTACACAATCAATAAACTCGATACTGAAGTGTAGTAAACTTGTAGTTGAAGTTTTTTTTAACTTGTTTATTTTCATAGAACTACATATTGGAAAAGGATACTCGCCATGTGACTTCTACCATTTAAACTTTTAATGGTTTTCAATTCACAAAGCACTTTTAACTTTAAAAAATCTGTGTAACTTTTTTCGAAATTAACCCAAGATGGAACCAGATTGAACTTTGTTGGACCTTATTTTAAAGCATCGATTGTCTCATTTGAAAATGTCACTATACTTTATAAAATTTGTACGTAGGTACTATCGTATTTTTTAAAACTTTTTTGTTACGTCTATATTTTAAAAAATATATATTTTTCCTTCTTAGTATTTAAATGCATGCACACTTGTCAGAAAATATCTCGTTGCGCTACGAGGCCCTCAAATAAATACTTATTTGACTATGTTTACAATTTGCAATATCCTGTCACAACTGAATTAATAAAAAAAATGTTGAATAATAAAATATTCATAATTAAATTAAAAATGTATATTAATAAAATTCTCCATACTCTAAAATTATTTATTGTTACCATAACAACGTTTTGAGACAGATCGTTCCTAATTATTATGCAGTAGTCGAGCAATCTCGACGCGTATTTGTGGGGAGTGTGGAGGGAACAGTGGGAAATTATGTTCAAAATTACACGTTCACCGCATACCCCGTAACGAAATCTCGTACAATCAGTGTTATATAATTTTACTAGCGGACGCGCGCAGCTTCGCTTGCGTATTTAGGGGTGAATTCTAATAAACCACGAAACACGTGTTCAATTAAATATTTTTAAGAGTCTAAATTTTAAATTTTAAAATAATCGGTGGCGTTTTAAAGATTTTTCCATACAAACTTTCAACCCCTTATTTGCACCCTTAGGGGAGAATTCTAGAAAACCATGAAACATGTGTTCAATTAAATACTTTTAAGAGTCTGAATTTCAATTTTTTTAAAAATTGGTGCCGATTTAAAAAAAAACTATACAAACTTTCAACCCCTTATTTGCACCCTTAGGGGGAGAATTCTAGAAAACAATGAAACACGTGTTCAATTAAATACTTTTAAAAATCTAAATTTCAAATTTTATAGAAATCGGTGCCGATTTAATTTTTTTTCCATACAAACTTTCAACCCCTATTTCACCCCTTTAGGGTTAAAATTTTTCAAAATCCCTTCTTAGTGGATGTCCAGATTACGAAAGTAAACATCTGTCCAAATTTCACGTTTCTACGCACAGCGGTTACGGCTGTGCGTGCGTCTTACCTCAGTCAGTGAGGACAAGTCCTTTTATATATATAGATTAACGTGAGGAATGAGGAGTTTATTTGAAAATGGCATTTTACTCATTTTTAAGCGAAAATGTTTATAGTATTTGGCTGCTGCTTGGAGAGTGCTTATATTCAAATTATTATTCATTTTTCCATTCTAGAAGACGAGGAACGACTAAAAATGACCGAAAAGTGGGTAACGGAGTATCTTATCACTAGGTTTCCTCCTCCGCCCACCCTGCTATTCTAAAAGCTTTTGTTTTTTATACTCTTCATAATTAATTAAACGTAGATATAGTAGTTAAATATTGTGTATAAATTTTGTATTAAGAGCAAACTAATTTAAATAATTATATACTATAAAATACCACTTCCATTTTGTTAACTAACTAACATACAATTTACACAAAGAAATACTTAACTTAGTAATAAAATGTAACTTTTACAAGTATTAGATTGTAAAACGGCAATATAAAATTATGCTAATGAAAACGTGTGGCGATCGACGGAGCGAGACCGCGCCAGGCAGAGTGGCAATTACGCGTATAATCGAGGGTGGTGTAGCATTGACCTCACTGACGCCACAACGCACCTAATTAGAGCACTAGCGTTTAAATGTACTTGCATTTATCTACGTGAGAAGTGATAAACCATTTTTAGCAGGTTTCAAAGTTAATTTTTCTTTTTTAGGGTTCCGTACCTTTTAAGGAGAAAAGGAATCCTTATTGTCCGTCTTGATCACTTTTTTGTCCGTCTGTTTGTCTGTCTGTCTATCAAGAATCTTTATCTCAGGAACGCTTGGGGATACTGAGTTGGAATTCAAGCCATATACTCAGATCTACGGCCCCATGATTTCCTGGAAAAAACGTATTTCTATATTTACTTAATAAAAGAATATGGCCTGAAAACTAAACACTTGTGGTTGAAACCTTAAAAAATAATAGCCTTAAGAGGTAGGCAAAATTTGGGGGCAAGTTCAAGTATGGTATCAGATGAAACTGCTCTAGCTAAGTTAAGCTTGAATTTCAGAAAAAGCTCGAGACCACCAATTTTTTGTACGGAATTCTCCTTGTCTGACCCACTAAAAGCCTAACTTGCGCTTGCCCAGTTTTTTTTTTCAGATTAAATTCTATCTCTAGAAAAAGATATATACAGAATTTTTCTCACTAGGGTAGTAGTCCCAGTAGGGTCATCATACAAAACTTTCATAACTCCACACCCATACATTTACTTCTACCATAACATTTAACTTAACCAAGCACACATAGAATGACAAACCATTTTGAAAGTCCTACAACAGTTCCTATACGAGTACCTATAATCTGATAACGTTCTAATTTTCTAATTATAGTTGCAATGCAGGCCTCACATTGTTTCTTAATCGACTCATTGCCTTTGAATCGTGTTCATTGATGTTATCATAGCACTCATTTGTTTCAATTTAATTTTAATCAAGACAGTGATTTGCAAAAGCTATGGGAGGGTACGGACAAGGAACCCTCTTGGTGTGTTTCCTAACGAATTAACTGTCTATCCATCTACGACAATATAAATAAATATAATAAGTAAAGTTTCTTAGCGTAATTAAATCTGGAACATGTGAT
Source organism: Heliconius cydno galanthus (assembly GCA_036379175.1). Classification (NCBI taxonomy): domain Eukaryota; kingdom Metazoa; phylum Arthropoda; class Insecta; order Lepidoptera; family Nymphalidae; genus Heliconius; species Heliconius cydno. Next base: position 75,581 of record JAKRZM010001322.1, read on the forward strand.
GAAGAATTAAAGCATTAGCTGTAACATATATTAAAATTTGTTTAGCGTGATAGGAACTAGAACTAGATCTTTTATTATTTAAAATTAAAATTATAAAGAATTATTTAAAATTTCCCTCTATTATATTGTTCCTATAAGAAGTATGGAAATGATACCTTTGAAAAAGTTTTTCATTTTTAGGTAGGCTTTCGTCGAAATATTTAAATTATTGAAAATCCAGGCCGTTATTGCGCGTGGTATGTTGACTTTTTATGATGATATTGTAGTTTCTATGTATTTGTCCAAAAATATTTAAAAGAAATTAATTAATTAATTAATGAATTAACCATATGTTCTCAATATTTGTTTTGTATCTTTCACTTATTTTATATGAAACTAGAATAATATAATTTTTATTTTCAAAGTACGTGTGTAATTGTGTATGTACATTGTACATATATCTAACCTGCAATGACTTAAATACATCTTTATATCTCAATAATTTTCAAAATTGAATTATTTTAATTAAATTGATTTACATGTAGAAATAAACCTAAACATACAAACTATGTATTTAGTCATTTAGTATACCTACACGATAATTTCAGAAGCAAATTAGATAGTATTGGCAGTCGAGGCATAATTATTCAAATAATTATCTATGCAATATTCTAAATTAGATATAATTACATGAGATTATTTTACTGTGAACTTATAATAAAATGGAATGGACAATATTCAGTTCACTTCGTATCTCTGTGAATATGTCCTTTAAGAAGACGTAAGTCCCTTAGAATTTTATTTCTATTCCGCTACATTTCTATATTTTTACACCAATTAACCTACTTAGTGATTCTGAAGTAAATAAAACTAACTTAATGTGACGTAGTTGGCACATAACTGAATAGATAGTTGTAAGTTCCAATTTTTTTTTATTACCTTTTTTCTTAATATTTATTTTTTTAAGTATATTTTTTAATGGTAAAAACCTAGGTTCCCTCTGTTTAGTCTGATTGTGTTGATTTCTTTTGTCAATTATTGCATGTAACAATTTTATCATACACACATACTGGAATCGCCTTCATGTGTTCTCCATACAGCGGGACATTGGCAAAGTGACTGGTGCTCAACTGGCACGCTAAAAGCGACATAAATTAACAACTGAATTGTACATATTGGAAAATATATATTTTATTGATTTCATTTAAATTATAACTACAGGTACATAACCTGAAAATTATAAGCACTAGCACGACTTTTGAAGAATTTGACGTTGGTTCGCTAGTTTCTTAAGTAATTATAACATATTATTTCTTAATAAAATTTAACAATACAAATGCAATTTATATTAGAATTGTCTACACTCATGTCGCCGACCGTACAGCTGGTGAAAAACGAATGCCGCGTAAAGTTGACGTCAAACAATCTGTCACCAACAAAAGAAATATTTTAATATCAGCTTAGCACCCTCAGGGAAGATGTTTTTTTTTTATTTTTAACCGAGCATCTCGTTATTCAGGTTGTTGTAAAATACTAGCAATGCCTTTTAAAATTATATTTCATTACACTGCTCTAGTTTATTTTTAAAAGTTGTTATTCGAATAAAAAATTATTTAAAATATCTTTACAAAATAATATTTTAGTACGTAGACTTTATATATACTTTTACTTTATCATATATATTTTTATGATTTTCTTTTTTTTAATTTTTTGGTTGCAATTTCTGTTAGATATCAAGATCGTCACTTAGTGTTTCTTACAATTATGTTCTTTTGTATAAGTTAAATTGTTAATACTACGCCATGACATACTTAATGCCATACATTCTGCTTTACTTCTTATTCAGCTTATCCATATTCCACATAGGCAGAGAGAATCTATCATCAAGATACTCTCATCGCCACTTTTTGCCCCAATTAAAAATATGTGTCTATATGAAAAATGTAATATAAGTAGAATCGTTTTTCGAGTAGAGAATGAACCAACGGGTTGTTGGTTTTAATGGTTTGGTGCGTTTATAATCAGATGCAATCACAGATATTTTCACGTGTTTGTAGCCAATCCCGTTGTTTTTTCCAAATACGTTGTTTTGTGCATTTGTCGAATCTTTCCTCTCTTCTTATATAAATAGAGCTTTCTCCATGTGGAAATCAAACTTCCAATTATCATGTATGACCTAAGTAAATGGCGTCATAGGGATTTCTGAATAGCTATAGCAAGTTATTTAATTATTATAGATTTTGCCTAATTTTATAGTCTATTTCATCCAATGAGCATCAAATCCTATTAACATTATTCTATGATAACAAAAGGTTGTTATTTTAAAACAATATAGCTAAAATATAACACAACAGTTTTAACACAAATAAAATGACAATGAAAATTATCACGACCAGCCAAGGCTAGCCAATTAACGAGTTATAATAGACCCACTTTTGTAGTTCACTCGACGTTGACCTTATATAAGGAATACAAAGCGAAAGAATTATTTATAGCTACATATTATATTATATATACAACTAAACAAGGTATATTTAATTTTTTTGTAAATTTTCAGTGAGTTGTGGAAAAATATATTTTTTTCTATTTACACTTTTATATACAATACTAAAGCAATACCTACGAGAAAAGCGTAAAGTAAAAAAACACAATTAAATCATATTATTTATAATTTGTAGGGCATAAGTTCAAAATTTCTAGGTCCAATGAGACTATTAGTTGATAATTTCAGCCACAGCATTGATTCAGCTACAAACAACAACGATAGACTAGAATAAAAAATAATATACATATCGATAAGGTTTTTTTCTTGAAATGTTTGTATAAAATATTCGATTTTATAGTTTTTGGATATACATATAGATATAGTTAAGTCATATGGTAATGTAAAATATTTAAATATGAGACTTTCTTCTAGCAAAAAAATTAAAGAAGATACGATAATAGGTGAAAATGGTGCAAATTTGTCGTTTAACTTTCTATATGCACAAGGGGAGCATCTAGGAAGGATCAAATTTAATGGTTTTTTTATTATTATTTAAACAAAAATCAAGTACAGAAGTATGGTAAATATGCAATTTTACTAAGCTTTAAAGGCAACTGCTATAAAAATAAATTAACTCTAAATTTAGGACAGTTCCGTATCAGATGCTGGCATATACAAACTTAATTATTTAACTAAAACAAACGGTTCTTTCGCCCACTCTTGTCCACATCAGCGTCGGGCGCCGCCCACGTACAGAATTATTCGTGTTCCAAATGATATCTAATAGATATAATCAAACTATATATTTTTTTAATTTGATTCAATTGTTGAATCATTGAATTAAATTGGCTGCTTGATATATTATACACTCATATAATATTTACTGTATTGCAAATATGCTTGTTGCGGAACTTAACGCCTAACTTTGCCTCATTACCAGAAAGAGGAAATAATAATATTAAATATTTATTTTTTTTCGAATGGGAATCAAACTCACAACCTGTCGCGTTTACAAATACATATTCCTGTTCATTATTACGCAACCTTAAATTCAATTCTGATTTTAAATTCAATTCTACGTATAAGAATCTGAGATGTTTATTTATTGGTAAAACCATTCATGTAATTGTCATTATTTCTTAGAAGAAAGCATGATAGTAATCTAAAATTACAATCTAAGACTACATATATACATTAAAATAATATTTGATTATAACCTACTCTAGTTTCAATAATTAATTAAAAAATCTTAATAAATTCAATTTTTTAAAACCAATAGTCAAAATACATTAATAATCTACAAATACAAATCTATTTATTACGTAAAAACATCGTAAAACTCGCTCATATAATACATTAAGACAAACTCATGGGACATCACTACTTTACCATTTAATTAACAGCATCCACGCATGGCATGACCTGTACAGACGAAACCCAATACTATATTTATTATGTCAATAGAATCACGGTAATTTATGCTTTATTCGTTGCACAGAAAGGTTATAGTTCTGTGTCGATTTTTTGAAAAAAGGCGATGTCTTTTGTCATAGTCATTGTTAGCCACAAATCGGAATGAGTAAAAAAGCTTAATGAATAGCTTCGTTGATCGCAGCTTTTGAAGCGCGTCGCTTGAGGGGATCGTTCGAACGATTAAACCTGAATATATATAATTTTGTAATTCGAACTGTGTTTATCTGTATGCACCGATGGTTTTATTCCAATCATAGAATTTCTTAATTGAGTCAGTCAATTTCTTAGATTTCTTTATTAGTATTATTAAATTATATTAATAGTAATAATTAAATGATAAAACGATATTTTTTCATATTTTTCTTTTACATTTATTTTTTGCTTAAAGAGACTATACGATACTTTAATTTGATGGAATAGGGAGCAATTTTTTATCTGTTGTCTTGATTGTGTTATTAAAAAAATAAATCTTTATATAACAGCCAGTCTCATACTATGTAATTTTTTTTTAAATCCTTAAAATGTCAATAAAACGTAAACAATTAAATATAAAAATGTTCAAATTATTGTTTAAACAAACACACAACGTCCACTTAATGGGTCTTCACAGAAATTAAAAAGCGTGGGCTCCAGCCAATTGTTTTAATTAACGGAGAGCGAAATGAAGCCTGTTTCCGGTCAATAATTAAACGGCGATCAGATATGAATGTACCTACTCGTATGGCAATTGAAAAACGTTGGCTGACTTGCGTAATGGCTTCTGGCGATTTGTACTGAAACATGTATTTTATTTCAATGTTTCGAACATTGATAGTTAAGTAATAAAAATGGTTTGTTTTATTTATTTTTTTTATTGAGGCATTCACAATTTATTTATATATAGATTTTTTACATTTCTACTTAACTCCTGCATTGCTAATAAGAAATAACTAAACTACATGCACCTCTCTTCTCTATTTCTAAAGCTGCTCTTGATTGTCTATCTTCATAGTGCGAAAAAATAAAAATGTAAATTATACAAATATTCCTCTGAGAAGAATTTGAATCCACAACGACAAGGTTCTCAGAATCATGTTTACAGTTCCTTTTTTATTTTAGTAATATTAAATGAACAAAAGAAAAGTAATACAACAAATGGCAGAGAAAAAACAATAAATGGCAGAGAAAAAGACTATATTGATTTAATGGCATCGAACACTAAATTGGGGCAAAGGTGCCAAAAATACCCTTTTGCTTTGATAAAGCACTTTGTGATTCATAGCATTCATTTTTCATGCCAAAAATTTTGTGAAAATCCCAATTGATAACAAATTGTTTCAGTATAGTTTAAATGGTTTATTTTGTATAAAATATGCAAAAGTAGTAATATTGATATATCTATCAACCGAGTTTTGTTTTAATTAATTATAATCAATAGACAGATAGATAGAAAAACTTTATACAAAGAAGAAAAAATACAAAAAATCTTAAGATTAGTAAAGAGAGGAATTTAGTCTAATATACAGTCCAAACGCAAATAATAGGCAAAAACATAAAATAGAAAATCTATCAAAATTTAGTGCTAGATATTTCTATTAAACATATCCTCAAAGATACAGGTAATTAATGGAAGACAGAAAGTCAAACCACATCAGATTAAATCGAAATAAAATTATAGAACTTTATTTACTCTATTTAACTAGTATTGAGGTCAGTCGTGACTCGTGGAGAAGTCGCAGCAGTAGTGCCAAACGATTTCCTAGCTTAAGCAATGTTTCCATTCCGTTGACCGTTCCGTTGGCCGTTCGAGCGAGGTGTAACTTCAAACTACCGGTAAAACGTGCCTGTTCATCTGATAAGCGTTCATTTTACATATCTACCTGAAAAACGTCCTTTTTTCATAGTTGGCACGTGTCTTGGTGGTCGTGGATTGAATATTTTTTTTGTGAATTTGGTTTTCTTAATATAAAAAGTCCATAATTTATTTTTTATATGGCATTTATTTGGGAGTTTGACCTTAGGGCCTCATATAGAGCCCGCACATAGCAGGGTAGGCAGAAGGAACCTGGGAACCAAGTTTTAAGATACTCTGTTCCCAATTAAGATACTTCCGTTCACCACTCTGACGAGTTCTGGAGGCATTGCGTGTTGATTGACGGAATTCAACGCCGCGCTTGCCTCATTACCAGAGCATACTCATAATAATCTAATTTCTTAAACTCATATAATATATAACAATTATTTTATATTAAAAATATGATATTCATATAATAATGAAATACATTTCCATCATTCATAAAAGCGAAATTGTTAAATAACACTTCAATTAATTTTCGTAATTATTTTGTAAATTACAATGTGTTATTAAATTTTGTAATAACCATTTATATTGCCATTAAGTGTGTAAACTTGTGTTATCAATATTATATTGTTAAAAATAGGAAAAAAAAATAGGAATTAAAATATTATTTAAAATGTATATTTCCATTTATTCGTTCTGGTGTCTAGGCAAAACGCGACGTTGTGTTCCGCCACTCAACACGCAAAATGCGACGGAAAGTGAAGGAAGTGGAGAACGGAGACTAGATTGCCTCTGCCTTTGTAAAATAAAATATTTTCAATACAATAGTTTTGCAAGTTATCAATAAAAAAATTAGCTTCACGCTGTCTCTTGCACACAGCACTGTAGGCAGAGGGAATCTAGTGTTAAGACAGTTAGCCCCCCACAATAACTGCTTCCAATAAATGAAATAAATATAAACGTCAAATATAGGTTATAAGGAATTCATAAAATACAAAGATATCTCTAGATACCTACAGGCAGGCAGATGCGTCGGTCAGCGCACGCTCATCTCTCCGAGCGGTTTTCGCGGTTGTTTATTTATGCAGAACCTTAACTGTTAAGGCTGTTGCTAGAATGGATTCAAAATGCTATATTGATACGAAAAATATAGCATTCATTTGGTGCAACAATGACGTATTTACACTTTTTGCTATGTCGTAGGATATTGACATATTTGATTCGTTTTTTTTTAAATGCAATTACGTCATTTCTATATCAGCAATAAATGTTGTAACATACAGATTTTCTCATATTTAAACCAGAATTCTCTGTTTCCTGTTAAAATATTATTATGCCAAATTAAAATTATAGATAAACAATACTCGATTGAACAGATTGATCCGTTTTCCACTTTCCGTCGAATTTTTCAGGCATTCCATGTTGAGTGGCGGAACTAAGAACCACTTTTTCTTGACACTAGAGCGATGAAATGAAAATATTAGCAAATAATGATAAATTTTCCCCAGTGGTGTCATAGAACCCACAACCTTCACGTTTACAGTCCCACGCTTGTGCCACTGTACCACAACGGCCTGTCAATATGTTTATGCTGTAAAGCTAACTCACTAAATAAGGTTCCGTTCGAAGGTAACCCTTAGTTAAGGCGTGGTCGTTCACGATCCCCCACTGCCGCTGGCTGCTGTTTATGAGATGCATTTGTTATAATTTTTGCGGATATATTACGTCACTCCTTAAACTATAAACTGTAGATGCAGCTTTGAAATGCTGCGAGCTATATAAGAAAGAGATTTTAATGTTTTATTTAGTTTAATTATAGAGTATACTAGCGCGCGCGGCTTCGCCTGACTAAATTACGTTATTATTAATTTCTGTCTCCGTGAGTACCTACGTCTTATAAGTGACGTCCATGCAAAATATGAGACTCCTAGCATTTGTAGTAACGAAGTTTCATACAAACTTTCAACCCCAAAACAACCCCTTAGAAGTGGAATATTGCAAATTCTCGTCTTAGCGAGCACCTATGTCCTATAAATAACTCAGCAAAATTTGAGATTCCTAGCACGTAGTTTCTGAGATTTCGTGATGAGTGAGTGACCTTTCGATTTTATATATATAGATAGACTAGCGGACGCGCGCAGCTTCGCTTGCGTAATTAGGGGTGAATTCTTATAAACCACGAAACATGTGTTCAATGAAATATTTTTAAGAGTCTAAATTTAAAATTTTATAATAATCCGTGGAGTTTTAAAGATTTTTCCATACAAACTTTCAACCCCTTATTTGCACCCTTAGGGGTGAATTCTAGAAAACGATGAAACACGTATTCAATTAAATATTTTTAAAAATCTAAATTTTAAATTTTATAAAAATCGGTGCCGATTTAATATTTTTTCCATATAACCTTTCAACCCCTATTTCACCCCTTTAGGGTTAAAATTTTTCAAATTCCCTTCTTAGTGGATGTCCAGAATACAAAAGTAAACATTTGTCCAAGTTTCACGTTTCTACCATCAGCGGTTACGGCTGTGCGTGCGTCTTACCTCAGTCAGTGAGGACAAGTCCTTTTATATATATAGATTTATCAGGGCGATGTCTTCAAATTCAAAAAATATATGAAGATCTTATTTGTGATAGTTAACCTAACAAAAATTAGAAAACAAGACAGGTAAGTTAAAATATTTTATACTTAACTTTAACTGACTTCATAGTAAGTAAGCTGTCTTAACTTGGAGATATGACGAACAAAAGGCAAAGCGCTGGAAACCAACAATATTAGGCCATCTTATAGCACAGAATGTCAGTAATGTCAGTCAGTACACACGGCGCAGCAAAAACGTCTATGGCGTCCCTTATTAGTTCATCCATAAAGACTAGAATGTAAGGAGAATTGTTGTCTTTTGTCACTCGTAGGGTAACATAATCTCGTTAGAGTGCTACCCTCCCAGATGCTCTCTTTTAAGTCATGAACAGTGGATTTTTTTTTGTAATATATTTCTTTTAAAGTTTTGATTAAAATAGATATATAAATATGATTTTCAGTTACTTACGTAGCCTCACGTGAAATACTATATAATCCAAGGCCAATCGTACCGCAAGGGTGCATGAGTGTGACCTTAAAACACGACGACTGTGGGTTCGATTATACTCGAGGAAATGAAGTGTTTAATAATTTAATTTCTTTGCTCTGGTGTCTTTATTAGACGAAAAAAGGGGAACGGAGTGTCTTAACACTAGCTTTCCTCTGTCTATGCCTGCTATTTGCTGGATACAAAAAAAAATATTTTTAATAATTTAAATTTATAACTTCTTGTTTATGTCTTGTTTTAGGCAAACTATCTACTTGCCTAAGATTTATGTGATATCTAATTAAAGTTGCTATAACACTGTCACGTCACTTCCACTTTGTGAGATGATTAATGATGTTCACTATATGAAAGTAAATTAAGTTTTATTCGACTATCAAAAAGTTTTTAAGATTTCGATAATGCCTTTGAATCGAATTAGGAGTAGCGTGGGAGGCAGATTTTAGGGATTGAGGCAGAGATCGATTTTATTCAATAAAGCGTCTATCTAATCGCTTAATGGCCTGAAGATTGATGAGGGTAACCATGTTATTAATTTATTTGTCCTTCTAAGGGGTACGAGCTTAGTTAACGGAGTGAAAATGAAACTCGAAATTCTTTCTAGGGTTATTTCGTGTTAAGAGAGGTTAGCGATTTTTATTAACAATGTTAATTGATATACATATAAGTTAAACTTGATATAATCTATTAAAATTTATTATCTTGTTTAATCAATAAAATATATTTTGGTGACACTTCGTTTTTTAAAGGGCAGATATACTTTTTTTAAGTGTATTATATTTTCTTCTCGTCATTTTATTCCGGAGAACAATTTTCATTCTCCATAATAACTAAATAAAATAATTAAATTTTAATAATATATATATAACTTTATAAAAACCATACCCCTAAAAAAGTAAACATTGAACACAACACAAAGAAGAAAATTTAATTAAACTTTTAAAAGAAAGAATTTTTAAAAGAGAGTAAGTATAACGAAATGGTAAATTCTATTACACACCACTTTGTTAGCTGACACTGTAAATTTAACTGTACATTGTACTCGACAAAATCTTCCATTAACAGAGCACCACAATTAAGTTGCAATTTAGCTAAAGCACTCTAATTTCAGCAAAGTGTTTGGCTTCATTTAATTTTATTTGAAATATATACAAATTATATCGTAAGTGATACAATGACCCCAATTGAAAAGTTTGCTCTTATATGATATACGAAATTAACCTTAAAGTTATATTCTAGTTTGGAGATATATTATGCTTATTTAATAATTATTGTTGTAAATAGTTAGGTGCTTATAAAGAAATATTAAATAACTCATTGAGACTGTAAACTCGACTGGTTGTGGATTCGATCGTGTCAACCAAGGCGCGGCGTTGTGTTCCGCCACTCAACACGCAATGCCTTCAGAAGTCGGCGGAAAGTGAGGAACGGAGTGTCTTAACACTAGGTTCCCTTTGCCAACCCTGCTGTGTTCGTTGCGTTGTGCATACGGCATGAGGGTGAAAAATCTATCAAATGAAAAATCTAAAACCCATTTAAGATTCATTGTTTTTTAAATATGAAATGAAATTCAGTAGATGTCTCGATCAAATATTACCAGTTAAATACCAAAGCAACAAATTCTAATACTGTACAATATTAGAATTCCTCGTTCGTCTCCTCTTTAGCACGTTTCAACCAAACTTCTCACATATTTGAACTATTCGGGGCTCAGTTTAACCAAATTACATGAATTGTCTCATTGTTCCTGATTTAAACGTATCTAGCTCGTAGCTGGGTTTTTGAGTATCTTATGAATTACATTTCCATAATCAATTTCATGAAAATATGATTCTAATTGGTATTTGGTAAAACAATTTATTATTTAGGTACACGCGTGTAACTGTAAAGCGATGGCTGTGGATTCGATTCCCACTCGGGGGAATGAATTATTATTTATTAAGAACTTGGATTTTTGGCAAGCAACAAAAAATGGTATTACAATTTGCTTGACACTTTATCCCTAGAACAGAGCACCAATCGCTACGGTCTCTGCATATCTCTTTCCCCTTGTCCAATGTCATCCACTTCATCAACTTAACTAACATAATTACTATTTTCTAATATAAGTACATAATTACAAATAAAGTAAATTTGCTTACCAAATTACGACTTTACAACGGATGAAATTAGATCTAGTTAAACTAAAGAACTCCTAAATTTCTAATTGAATCGTTTTTATGGTGGGTGTTAAATAAACGTAGATATTGAGTTACGCCATCAAAGTCAATGCTTCGACCACACCTTGTAACATAGTGTAAGCGGAACCAGGAAATTTAATATGAGTTTATGTCTGTTACATCTCGTTGAATTCTGCTTATAAGAATTAGAAACCTGAATGTATTCTTATTATATTATAATAGTATATTAAACATGCTCTAGTTTCATCGGAAAACTCGTTTTATAACATCGCTGGAATGTAAGCCATAATGGCGCAGTGCTGCAGTGACTGCAATGCAACGGTTATGGGTTCAATCCCCACTCGGGGGAATTAATTAATAATTATTATTATTTCCATTTCTTCACTCTGGAACCAAGACAAAACACTGGCGCGGCGATGGGTTCCACCACTCAACACGCAATCCCTCGACAAATTCGGCGGAAATTAGGTAACGGAGTGTCTTAACACTAGATTCCCTCTGTAAACCCTGCTATATACGGAATACAACATGAAAATGAAGTAATTTTGTTGAAGTGTCACATTACATTGCGAATGGAATTGGTAAGAAAACTTACCGGTAATGGTCATGCTCTAAAACCATACCTTTTTTTATATTTAAAATATCCTTTACAAGTAAATCCAAAATTACAATATATAGCTGATGTGAGTTGTACTTACCTTTGTATATATTTTAATATTAATAAAATAAGAAATTATTCCATAATATTAAATAAATTATGTACCGTTAATTGGTTTAGAGAAAAGCCAAAGTACTCGTAGATAGTGTAGTAAAGGGTGTTCGAAGATAATTACTGCTTGCCAGCAATCGAGATACGATCATCGTCATTATGCGGTGAAAGCTAATGAGGAAATAAGGGCATTATCGACAATACCGCAGTTGCAGGAAGCAAGGTCTGGCAACGTAGGACCTAAATGTACCTACTATTACGAAATAAGAAAATATATGTGCAATTTATATGGACGATGCTTGGTTAGGGTTTTAGTTACTTTCTATTTGTTGCTAGTTTGCTATATAATGTACATACAGGCAAAAAATTAACTAATTGAGTGCGGAACTTAACGCTGTGATTTATCTTATTAGAGATTTGTCTCCTGTGGGATCCAACCCACTGTTGTTATATTTATTGTAAAACGCTATCCTGCAACGCCATGATGTAAATTTTTGAGGCAAATTTCATAGCTTTTATTCATTGTATAACGTTCACTTTAAATTAAATTTTCTGTACCATCAACAGAAAATCTGTGTTTTATTAATAAACGATGAAATTATTAAATCGAACTCTCATAATAAATGAAATCACGAACATCACGACAAGCCGGTGTTTCTCATTTATATTTTACAGGAATAATTTTAAAGATATTTTTGTTATTAAATTATCTTTGATGATGGATGCCATGGAAATAACAGACAAACGACAATAAAATTTATTTTTAGTTTACTTATTTTGGATATTAATAAAAAAATACTTACACATTTGCATAAAAACACTACAACTATTAAAAGCACAATAAATTCAAAGGAAAAACGAAAAAACAGTTTTGTTTTAAAATATAAATTTTATAAATAAGTACATATATTAATTTCATATGCAATTTAAATTAATTATCTATGGATTAATATTATATTATGTTCGTTCCTAATTGTAAAACAGGAATCATAATGTATCCAAGTAAAGCTATTAGAAAGTACCGGTGCAGGTCAAAATTGGCAATTTATTTCGACAAGCATGGCTGGAGCTACAGTGGAGTAGATAAGGGTGGTCCGCTTTTAGCTCCAGTATAGAGAATTTACTTGAATAGATTAGATACTAAATATTGATTATAATTTAATAGAATGTGTGGAGTTAAACTGACGCAAAATATGTGTATTTTTGGGTTTTATTCTACGAAATTAAATGAATATTGTGTAGTCTAGTTTTACATGTAGTACGAGTAATTATATATATATTTTTAAAATAGCACTCTTTTATGTATAATAGTAAAAAATATCATTAAGAAAAATATGAACCGAAAACATAACTACTTAGTTCACTAATACAAAAAACGGTCTGTTTTTGTAAATCTCTAGTAGTAGTCTGAGATCGAACTTAAGATGCCAATCGATCTCAAACTTGAGAGTGGTTTATAAATACGATCCTTAACCCTAATCATGTGCATATGCAATTCTATAACCTAAGTTGCTTTTAGATACCTAACTTATATATTTAGTGAATATTCAAACAAAACTGCCATTTTCTTATAAAAAACCTTGACATTAAATTGAAATTTCTCTTTTAGATAACGAGCACCCTCGTGGATAACAAGCTCTCGTACGTCATTCGCATTTTATCATATTGACACATTTCTAGTCTTTTATTTTATTCCACCTATCGGAGACACCGGCGGCTGACATGAGATGACACAGCATCTAATAAAGAGTCAACTATATGTCAAAATGGGAATGTAATAGAATCATCTTAGATAGTTGTAAGGACATAAATATCTTTCGATTTCAGTTTCGATAGTTTTTGTTGGGAATCATTTATTTTGTATAGAAAATTATAAATTGTTTTATTACAAATAGATAAATTATATAAGCTTTTATTTGTATTATTTTATTGCCACTTCCAAGATTTAAAGTATTTATAAAAAAAATTCTAACAAGTAAAGCTTATTATACTGTACAAGAATATTTAGAGGATAAACATGTATGGAATTAATGTCTATTGAATGTAATGCAGGGTAGCTGCCAGTTAATGTAATAAATTGTACCATTGTCTTTGAAAAGAGCAACTGTTGAGTTTCTTGCCGGCTCTTCTCAACAGAACTGCCTTCCGAGCCGGTGGTAGCTTTTTGCTCATATGTTCATTCGACGATTCAAAAGTGCTTATAACAGTCTATTTGAATAGAGAATATTTTGAATTTGAATTAGTATTATTTTACCTCGTTGATTGAATTATATAACTGAATATAGATATACATATATGTAGTTTCTGATACTATGTTTGAACAGCTTGTTGCTTCTCAGTGAAACATTAATGCACCCGCATGTAGGTACAATGACGTCATAGCGGCGCAATTGAGATGTTTCTGATTACTTGCAATGATTGTGGGTACTAGTCCATTAGCTTTCATATTTGATTACTTTATTTTAAATCTGGAGAAAAAAAGTGGAGAGCTGATAAAGTGGAGAGCTCAGAAATTTGTATATATTTACTGGTGAGGTCACATTAGGAAGAATTAAATTATTATTTGTAATTATTATACTTCACAATTATTTTATTATGAATAATGAATACGGTACCCATATCAAAACAACAGATGGCCGAAGTTTTGAGTTATAAGGACAGGGATCCAAAAAGTTATAAAAGCTTACTGTAAATAAGAAGGTATGTAATCTGATTTTAGACAAATTATATGTATTTCATACATTTAAAAGTACGAGATAAAGGATGCCAAGTAATCTTAATCATATTTTCAAAATAGTGGAAGGACTTGAATACAGACGGAGAGAAGAAAACAAAGTGTTTTGATATTAGATCCTCTTTACTTGATCTGCTATCAAGAATAAAATGCGAAGTTAAAAAATATATATATATAGCTCAATCCCAATATTACCAGATTTAACACCTATACAATCTAGTAAAATACGGTAAAAAACAAATAATAAATTGCAATAAAGACGTCTATTTTGTATCTAATCAATTTTTTTTTAGTGTTACGCTGTTTTCCATTCATAGCAGGGTAGGCTCACGGAACCTCCGAAACTTTTGTTAAGCACTACTTGAGGAATTGCGTGTTGAGTGTAATTACCAGAATGAGGAAATGAAAATATAAAACTTTTCGTTCGGATGAGGAATCGAACCAAGTATCGTTGCGCTTACAGTGCCCTACACCACTGCAGCCTCTTAAAAACATATAAATTAAATATAATACCAAAATTCATACATACAAATTAATATACATACATATAGCTAAATTCCCCATACCTTTGCAATAACACAAACCCCTTCTGCAGAATATACCCGCATATTCCAATAATATCGGTGGGAACTGCCGCCACGTGTTCCTATCGTGTGAACGACGAGCAGGATGAGAAATGCCTTTGTTTTATTAGACATTAACTATAATTTCTCTTTAATTGAGTGCCCATCAACTTTGGAGACGATACTTCGTTACGTCCCCCCTACAAATTAATTAAAGTGACTTGAGAAACTTTGGGAAGTCATTTTTTATTGAGTTATTATTAGATAAGATGTACATACTATCTTTATTGTTCAATGTTTAAGAAGAAATCATTTAAAATATACTAATATAATTTTACGGATATATTAAGAAATAAATAACGTGCTGATATTTTATTGTCTTTAGTTTCGCCACTTAACACACTATGCCTCCAGAAACACCTAAAGTAGAGAGCGGAGTGTCCTAACACTATGCTTACTCTGCCTATCCTGCGACAAGCGGAGTATAGCGTGAAGCTGATAATTTACTATAATCTTAAAATTCAAATGTCTCAATTTTCCTCTATGTTACGAAAACTTTTTTATATATTTGTCAGTTTAATTAAATTGTCATATGAGAATAGATACTTTTTATATACATAAGCTACCAGATTACTATACAAGTACCTGAAAAGCACAAGTTTCAAACAAACAGCTTGTGTCCACATTGCATCGTGCCACGGTAGAACAATCAAGAGGTGTTGAAGTGCGAGAGTGCATGAAATAATTAAATATACATCACAATTAAGTTGTTTAAATATAATTGTAACATGTAGAGCGTATTCAATTTCTCTTTTTCATTATTATCTTCATTATTAATATAAATAAATAAATAAATCAGCTTCACATAGCAGTGTAGGCAGAGGGAACCTAGTCTTAAAAGACTCCGTTCTCCATTAAAACAGTTCTGTTCCCCACTTTCCACAGAATTCTTGAGGCATTACGTTTTAAGTGGCCTAACTGAACGCCACGCTTTGCCTCGTTACCAGAGAAATAAAAATGTGTAATATTTGATTGCCCCGAGTGGGAGTCGAACCCACAAACGTCGTGCTTACAGACGCACGCTATTGCCCCTGTGCGACTGCGGCCACAGGATCTTCTGTATTTAGCGTTAAGCTAGTAAAATAAATGTTAATTTATTATATTTTTTCCTATAAATTCTAATATGATAATTTCTTTCATTTTAATTTTGTCATTCAATCAATCATCAATATTTCCAACGGTCAAACCAATCAATTATACTGATATACCCAAATCAAATGAACTGACTGTTACCTCGCCATTTATCTATACAAATATTAAACAAGCGTTATATAATGTTTACAAAAAGCTCTCAAATGACAAACGCCAAATGTAAACAGACCGGTTGCTATTAAGCTCAAATATTTTATTTTGTTTACGATAACGTTTTTTTTTTTATAAAAAACGCTTATTAACAAAATAGCGAACCACATAATTATTAAGTTACTTTAGTTTTCTAATATAATAATAATAATATCATTTTAAAACGTTTTGTACGTTGCTAAATGCCATCAATGACCTGACCATTTTAAATATCTTTCCTGTACATATAAAATTGATGTTAACAACCAAAACCTACATCTTACATAACAATGCTTGTAGGTAAATAGTTCTATGTGAAGGTATTTCTAAATCTAATTTTGGTAGTGTATATTTTTGCCTTTATAGCCGTGTGATACGTTTTCTTTAACGGCCTCTCTCAGCTGTCTAGGGAAGAGGGGAAAGCAGTCGTTATTTACGTCTTACTGTTTTTCTAAGTTAGTGAATCTTTGTATTTTACGTTTCACTATACATTTGTCATTTTTTATGAGATAGCACGTTATACAATGATATAACAATCGTCTTGATATATTGGGATATTTGCATAAAAAAAATATTTTCTATTGTCACCACGTTCTATAGAAAAAGTGGTAGTTATTTGAAATAACTAAACGATTATAAAGAGGTAAAAAAAATACATTCGAATTGATAACCTCCTTCTTTTTGAAGTCGGTTAAAAATATAGAAAACTGCCATGTGACCTCACTAATATGAAACGCATAATGAAATTGTAAGGCATAATAGCTCTAAAATGTTATTAATTAAAATTGAGGCTGTAAATAGTACTTACTTAATTAAATAATTATTGCAACATTTAAATAAAAATAATTTACTTTATACGCTTATTTAAATATCTAATTACTTGAGTTTAATAAATAAATAAAGAAATAACTTATTAATAAATAATTCGTCAAAATTTAATTTTCTGTCCGTTTTTTTTAGGAAGATTTCAGATCAGAAATGTAAAAGTTGACATTAAATGTTTAATATTTGATTGAGAGACAAATCTGCGAATTATTAAAATTAACTTTTTATTATATTCCATAATTTAATAGCTATTCGAAATTACGAATAGTTCGCATTTACATGTTTACCTTTCTAACGGTAAAACTCGATAGGACGATAAGTAAAGTTTCCGCATTCGTTATACCAACTGATAAGCGAAACACTGCGAACTGTGCACACGGAGACGTTGGGAGCGGCTATCGGTCATCGACCCCAAGGAATGGACCACATTAAGATCATACTGCAGTAGTGCAGTTTTAATGCAATTGAGGCCATTACTACGGTACAGCGAGCAAAGCGTTTCAAATAATAATTTTATTGCAAATGGAATTAGAAAATTCATTCATATAAATTACTAATAAAATTGAAATAATATTTTATATACGTATATATAATGGGATGGGATTATGAAATTTTAATAGAATTTTTATGGCTAAATACATTAATTTTAATATATTTACTGCAGTAATTAAGTGTGAACAATGCTCCTTTAGTTTATTACTTTCGCATACTTCATACATTTTTCAATTATTGTAATTCGAATTTTTTAGTGAAACATTTGTTTTATTTTTTTTGCACTGATCTTTTCTCTGCTCCTACTTCCATATGTGGAGAATAAAATTCAAAACATTTTGAATAACTTAAATCTAAATCCATAAGGACAGAAAATCTTCAATATATATATATATATATATCCTATCCTATATCTTATAAAACAAAGTCGCTTTTCGTGTCTGTCTGTTGTTTCTAACTCTTCTTCTTCTAAA
>JAKRZM010001322.1:94437-146492 GCA_036379175.1 Heliconius cydno galanthus
CACAGATTTAAAATTACGGTACCTACTAAAAAATCCTTGCTGTGTAAAACAATTGGAAAATCCTTATTGAAACTACGAAAATGCGGGTTGCATTAGGGTTTAATTAATTTTCACATTATATTAAGTGCTTTGCAAACATACATTATATGAATAATCCAGTAATAAAAGCGGGCGAAGCCGCAAGGGGGTCGCTAGTATATATATATTACAATCGCGAAACTCAAAGCTATTCTTTTAATATAATATATTCATGCTATTCCCTAATAGCTCGTTTAGATATTTCAAATTTGCATGTGAACTGCAATTTTCTGAAAAATACTATCGCAATAATGTTTCTTTAATTTTTGTAAGAGCACGACAGGTTGCAAATGTGTTTTTATCATGCTACTACTAGTAGGAAAAATTCAAAAAGAATTCCATACAATTCATTACATTTATGGCGAATTCGTAGTATCATAAAATACAATAGATATTTTTCTTTAGAACTCAGTTGAGCTAATTTAAATTACATATTATAAAAATTAGAAAAAGTATAAATTTCTTATTAAAATAAAAAAAATGCTCACAAAATATATATTGAAATAAAATTTATTCTTATTTATAAACTAAATCTTAATAGATATAAGCAAAAATATTAACTCAAATAAGCTAGAAATAATCGATAGACATAATAATCATTTAATTTACTACTTACATATTTTTTTATCAATTTAATGATTATTCCTCCCAACAAAAAAAAAAAATTTCTTCATATATAACAGCATCAAATATTCGCAATAAAGCTTATTTTATATACCAATTACTAAATAGTAATATACGCAGTAATTTCCTCTCGTACTGCATCGTGCAAGTATTTTCCTTTTACGTGTCCACTTCGCAATTTTCAACACAAATTGTTCTATTTGCAAAATTGTGGAAGAAAATGAGATGAAATTAGGAATACTCATTAGATATGAGAATCTCAACCTAAGATTTTTTTTTACGTTTTCTACATATGCAAGAATATTTCTGGACAAAAATAATATTTTTTTAAATGTAGACATTGTTAAATATACTACAAAAGTAAATAGTTTTCTTTTTATACTTTTTATATCATCATCATCATCATCAACAACCATCTTTTGTCCACTGTTGGACATAGGCCTTCCCCAATTCTCGCCACCACACTAGATCCTCAGCTCTTCGGACCCATCCGCTTTCCTTTACTTTTTATATATATTTTTATATTATTTTGTAAACAATATAGTAGACATATATATATTTTTCAAATATTCTTACTCTTCTCTGTGAAATAATAAACATTCAAGTACCCCCAAAAATAGAACAATAAATTTTATCATCTGTTGACCCACAAAAAAACCCATGTTGATACATTTAAGATTTTATCCGTTAGTCATCCGTGAATTGATCCAAGTCCAGCTGAGATTCTCAACATGTGGTGTTTATTTAACCATTTATTACATTTTTTTTACTTACGCATTAGTTTCATGGTTACATTGGTAAAGTAATACGTAGAAGATAAATGTCACATGGCCTACATATATTTTTTATATTACTAGTACAGCTTACATACTACAATATTTTTAAAGCTTAAGTTTCAAAGTGTTTTTAATTTCACACTGCATTCAGCGCGCAGTAAGGTAAGCAGAGAGAACATGGGAACCTAGTGTTAAGACATTCAGTTCCCATAAAGACACTTCAGTTCCCTACTTTCCGCCTAATTCTGGAGGTATTGCGTGTTGAGTGGCGGAATTCAACGCCGCGCTATGTCTCGTTACCAAAGTGAAGAAATGAAAATATTAAATATTTCTTCGTCTCAAATGGGAAGCGAATTCACAACCTGAAGAGCACGGCTAATTCTTTTTGACTAGAATCGCATGCATTAAGCACTAATTACTCGTAATCAAATTAGTATAACATTTAACTTCACGCTTATTCTCACGCACTTAGCATGATAGGCACAGATAAGCTAGTGTTAAACACTCCGACTCAGAGGAGGAGAATAAAAATAACTCATTCTTGCTAATGAGGAAGGTAGCCACTAGCTTTTAGAATTAGATCTGAGCCATGTTACGCCTTGTAATATCGAAATCAAAAAAATTCAAATCCCCAACCTAATTTACAATAGAGTTAGCTCAAAAATTTCAACTTTCAGGTTTCTATGGGATCGTGTTGGAAACAATTTTTTAACATCTGTATCCGCAATCGCCAATAAACATGAAATGATTTACACATTAAAAATCGGTAAAAATTTAAAAATACTCTGGTAGATTTTCAATATATGCTATCGACATCAACTATCAATATTTTTTCTATTTCAGAAATAAATTTTAATTTTACAAATATACTCATATATATGTAGAATATAACCAAATCCCAAACGTCGATAGCTCTAGCGTGTTCTTAATTAGTGCAACATTGCAATTTTACTATACAATATGCTGGACGTCGAGCGCGAAATGAACTCTTCCATACAAATTTCAGATATCGATTTGAATTTTTGGTTTTTGTACATGATTCTCTATATTGGGGATAAATTATGAATAACTAACCATACTAGGTATAGGTTTAATTATATATCTAAAATTTTCGTATCTAAATTTGATTGAAAAAATCAAGCTTTTCCTAGAGCCCATAGACTTAAAAAAATTATATTAATTTAGGCTTAATATCACGATCTCGACAAAGCGACAGTCCGGTTTTAATTTCTGAGGTACGAAATCCTAAAAACTATTTATCGTCTGTCTATGAAAATTGTATATATTTAACTCTAAAGTTTAAGCCTAAACAAAATTGTGCCTAGAATATATCACCGATGGCAACTATAATAATTATATACATATTATTAACTACAAGCAATTAGTAAATGCAAATTTAACCCAAAACCTCTCTCATTATAGACAATTTTGATAATTAAAGTTTATTTATATTATAGCGTTATAGCGCAGTCCACATCAATATTAATATTTACAGATTGAAAGCCTGTGGTTTTCAATGACATTCAAAACATTTACATTCACAATTCCCTTCTATCTAAAAGCTATGAAATTTGATTAGATTCAAAGGTCACATAATTTTGAATTCCCAGTACTGGTATTTAGTTTCGTGGTATGAAATTGTTAGTTTAGCGGCCGTTAGTTACTTTTGTATGGCATTATATTACTTGTATTATATTAAAATATATGTCATAAATAATATTTCATTCATTATACTGGTATGGTAAAGTTAGGCCATGAAAATATATGACGTAGAGTTTTCGTTTAAACTATTAAATAACTGATATATTCTGTTAAAAAGTATACTAGTATTTTTGTGAAATTTGTTTAATACAGCAAAATAGAGCGGTAGATTCCGCGAATTGGCTTTCAAACAAAGAATTTACAGTTCGATCAAATATTCGGATTGAAAACATCCCTTTGAATTGAATGCAACAGGAAATGCCCTAAATAAAAATATGTGACCAAAAGTTCCATAAAATATGGTTTTCATCCACAAACTATATATAGACGATTTTTTTATTTTCTCACATCCATTTTTTTAAATATGTTTTTAAGTCGTAAGTTATGAGTCCAATTCAGAAATAGCTGAAGTAATAAATAACCAAAAAAGCTTCTTATAAAAGCTAAGCTAAAAATAAACATTTAAAAGAAGCTATTTGAAACGTTATCATCTTCTGTATCACTGTTGCCAGTCCATTGAGCATACACCTCAAATCCGACACGCGTGACACCCACACTGTCACTCTTAGCGAGGTGTAAAGTTCTTAATGTTACAGAAATGACAGCTAGCTTCGTTCTTCAACATAGAAGTGGATCTTTTTGGAAGGGTCAGCCTTTTATATATTGTTAGCATATTCGTGGAAAAGTGGGTAGATTTAGGTGAAGAAGACAATAAAAGCAGTGGAATTGTGTCAAACGGGAACAGTTGCTTGTAGGCGGAAGCCCTGATTGGAAGGTATCTAGTGTGTAGTGTTGTTATTGAGTGATACATGTCACTTATTGTAATTATATGGAACCTCTATCCGAGTACGTTAAAAACATATAGACGATATGTATTTTTATCGTGTTTCTTTTATAAACGTTAGCCGCTTCCGTTTTCTAATAATATTTAGTATTTTCTCATAAAATGCTCCTAATAACATAACTTAATTAAACAGCTCCAAAGATAAATACAAAAGATTTTTAATGATTAAAAGTATATGAATGTATTTTTTTACATTTTTTTCACAATATAAATCTTAGGTATATTAAATACTGACAACATCGACTAAATATCAATAAATTTTCAATAAAAATCCTTGAAATAATCTAAGGTTCTTGGCGAATGCACTTCCAAACTCACTCATCTATGAACTTATGAACATCATTTGATGTCGTGAAGCACCATATCTAATTATTTATAGGCTGTATATTATATTCCAATGATATTCTGATGAGGTCTGATAACATTATATTTACATTTAAATCGGTAGAATCGAATATTACTGAATAAAAACTAGAATTAAGGATGTGGATTATTATATAAACGGAAATAGATTATTTAAATTGTCATACAGTCTAATATGTTACGATCAAATATTCTAAAAATACACATATTGTGTATGTTATAAAAAAATGACGAATATTGGAAAACGTTACTGTAATAATAATAATTTAAATACTTATTACATTTATAAAGACGTACACACAATGAAGATAAAAACTAAATATGGTTATTTGTTGGTGATATATTGGATTTTTTTATTTTTCTTTTCTTCAACATCTTGGGTATGCAGAAAGCTAAATAAACTAACAACTATCCAAACTATCCAAACTAACTAACTAACTAACTAACTATGCAAATCCCAGATAAGCCTGTCTATTTCCAAATTGCAATAAATCAATGTAATCAGCAGCTTCATCTCGCTGTATCTCGCATATAGCAGAGAAGGCAGAGTGAACCTAGTGGTAAGACACTCCGTTCCTCACTCTCCGCCGGAACAACTTAATAAATTATGAAAATGGTATAGTATTATGTATATCGAAGACTTAGTTTTTGCCATTTCACCGTATCGAATAATACAGCCTCCAAGTGCCTGTGAAATGGTAATCAATCACATTCAACGCCTTCCAGCTCGTTGACGTGATAATTTTCTCTTGTGTTTGACTTTAGAGAATATAATATTATCTTTCATAAAATTTGTGTTTTAATATATATATAGTATAGGCATTTTATATGCATATTTTATCAACAGATTTCTTAAAATAAATAATATTAAAATATTGATTTAGTTTGGTTATAGCTAACTCGCTAAAACCAATTATGTTTATAACTTTTTTTAAAAATCCAAGCCTCACCTGAATAAACCTTCTTTTAAGCCGATAATTTTATAGGAAAACAATCCAATAGCAAAGAGTAAATAGTAATAGGAAGTATACCTAAGCTTTACACTAAACAGGACAGTTATACAAAAATTACTTTCAAAACCATGACATCATGCAGACATTTTAACCAATTTCGTTCTAAAAACATAATCATGACAGCACTTCAACGACATGCTACATTTAAGACGCCTTAACTAATCAAGTGTATCCAATTGAGCCCATTAGTCCAATTGCTCCTAATACGGATTGCCCGTGGTCGAAATATGATGCGAAATTTCTTAATTACTATATACATGAGTGCAACGAACCATTCAATCGTAGATTTGATCGTATTTTAAGTAGTAAATATACTTATGATTTTATGGCGTCCATTTTGTATGTGATTTTATAGAGTTTTTATAATGGACCCGAACGCGGCTACGCCCGCTTGAACTATACGAATATTTGTTAAATATATTTATGAAATTATTTTCAATTTTCAATAAAGAGATGCGTTAAGTAAGCTCATTTTGGGTGACGTTTTCTAACAACAAACTTTGCAAATCGTTGCTTAGCAACGGCGGTTGTTATTAACATGGCGGAATAAAATGCATGTCAAATTAATAAGTATTTTAATATATCGAAAATATTACAAATATGGGAAAAATTATAAACTATGTTCATCCCGAGTCATGTATATGAGTATTTTATCACAATTAAATTAGCGATTTGGGCCTGATTGCGTAAAAGACAGACAGACAGACAGACAGACAGAGTTACTTTCGAATTTATAACATAGGTATGGATTAGTTCAATTGCATCTACTACGGATTGCTCGTGTTCTAAATGTGATGTAAAAATTTTTAATTACTATATACATGAAATTTATAAAATCACATTAGTCAAACAATATAGCGATATGAACGTGAAACCAAACAAAATTAACGCCCTATTGATACATACATACATTATTCGGAGTAAGTCATAACTCATACTGCACACATATATAACAATCAACACCGACGGTCAAAATCGATACAAACGTGACATAATTGGGACATCGCTGACATTATCTATGTGAATTTACATTATATTTACCAAGAAATTGAGACAAATTGTAAGGAAAGGGAATTTAGTTAATTATTACCGTAATCTGCTAAGTATTATAAATACATGAAAATACAAAAAAGCCGGTCAAGTGCAAATCTAATTCGCCCACCAAGGTTCCGTATCAATCAAAATTTCAGGATTGAAGATCAACGGATAGTAAGTAAAAGTTATAAACGTTGGCAAAATTATTATTGCGGTTGTATGCAATCATTTTGAACTGCAAATATAAATTTCCTTTTGTCTATAATATAAATATTAATTTTCATTTTTAGGATATGAGCCTTTATTTGTATTGCAAGTATTAACTTCTTGCCAAATTTCATAATTATTTATTATAATAGATTTACGTTGGCTTAGAATTATTTCTTTATTTTTTCTGTGCTCTAAGGAACTGTAGATACTAATTTCACCTTGATACCTACAAGTGAGATACAGACAGACGGATAACAAAGTGATCCTATGAAGATTTAGTTATTTTTGTTTTTTAAGTAACGAACCTTAAAAAACAAGACAATTAAAAATTAAAAAACAAATATTTCTACAAGAAGTCAGAAGAATAACAATTTTTGCTTTAAATTGTATACCAAAAACGTTAATGAGACCACCCATATATGTTTTTCCTTATCGACCTAGAACAGTAGATTCTCATTAACTTACGACACGAAACCAATATTTTTTTGGTCCGAAATCGGTAACCTACGAATTTCATTAAAGAATTCCTTCCAACGCGGCCATCTAATATATAACTACTAAAGTATTTTTGAAATACGTCGGTATTCCCAGATTGTGATAAGAGCTTTGATCTGTGAAAGGAATGTTAATTAAATTTATTTCATTAAAACATTCGAATCTTTATCGCCATCTTGTATAAATAAAAGAGTGAAAGAATTAAATGGTAATATATTTTGGTTGTATAATTTATACATACATTAGTATACACATTAGCTAATTAAGTGCTAAAATTAAATGTGTTGTGTTTATTTTATTTTGTGTTAAAAAGTATGTAGTTACAATTTTATTCAAATATGTACATATTCTATACTCGTGGATAAAGTAGAAGAAGTTTATAATAACAAAAAAAAATAAGTAATTGATTTATAGTAAAATATAGAATTTCCGTGTATTATGGACATTGCATTTCTCCTACCTCCATTTTTTTTTTCAGATAAACGCCTGTCCTGCTACACGCGGGATACACCTGCATGTATGTAGCAGTATAGGCAGAGGGTGCATAGTGTTAAGTTACTCCATTCCCCACTTTCCACCGAATTCTGGACACCAGAGCGAGAAAATGAATATAATTCATAATTAATTTATTCGAGCAGGGATCGAACTCACAACCTGTCACGTTTGTGCTTGTGGCTCTGCGCCTTGCCGGGAGTCAAATAAGTAATAAGAATCTGAATGTATTTATTATATGAATAATAATACTGATAGTTATCATATTTATTAATAACTCTGAATCCAACGCAATTTCAATGAACAATTTAAATGCTTTAGATATTACACGAACTAGTCCAACTTGATATACCAGTCCATCTTGAGAGCTTGTGACACCGGTTGCAAACACTCTGTTATATATTTATAATTGACTCATGTCAGTGTATCGAATGTCGAACAAGTATTCTTATATTTGTATATTGTGCGTACTACATATTAATATACTAAATTAAAATAAAAAATATTCTTTATTTGCCAGGAATATGCCTTTGAATTGCTCTTATAAATCTGATTTCAACACATTTGAAAGTATTTTTGAAGGTATGTTAAATATAAACAGTTGTTAAATTTAGTGGAAGTAAATTGTAATTAAAGAAAATTGTAAGAACCCAAAACTAAAAATTAAAATAATACTATGTTCTAAACATTATATATTTACTAGCGGCCCGCCCGCGGCTTCGCCTGCGTGAACTTTGTTATTATTAATTTCTGCCTCTACATGTACCTACGTCCTATAAGTGACGTCCATGCAAAATTTGAGACTTATCATTTGTAGTAACGAAGTTTCATACAAACTTTCATCCCCAAAAACAACCCCTTAGAAGTCGAACATTGCAAATTCCCCTCTTAGTGAGCACTTACGTCCTATAAGTAACTCCTATGCAAAATTTGAGATTCCTAGCACACGTAGTTTCTGAGATTTCGTGATGAGTGAGTGACCTTTCGATTTTATATATATAGATTTCTTGGGTTTTAAATTTTTATATTTGAAGATTTCTTTTCTAATAACATATATTGAAGCTTTAATTATTATAAAAGATCAAGAGAACAACAAACAATTATTTAAATACGTAGATAGAAACACAAGTAACCTCTTTCATTTTCATAAGTAACAACAGTTTATTACAGACATATAACATCTGGTTCGACTCGAACTAGATAGAGGGGGACTATGCGCTTCCCACGATCATTGCAGCTTTTTATATACACTCAATAGATTTTGTTCACAACTCATTATTTACAAGAATAAGAAACACCTGCTTTTGTACCGTTACATAAATAATTACTCAGCTACTGTATTAAGCTTCTTTTAAGTCGTTATTTAACTTGTATTTTAAAACTAGCGGACCCGGACGCGGCTACGCCTGCTTGAAATATAAGAATATAATTTCTATACAAATATAATTTCAATCTATATGAAATGCTAAAAGTGACTATTATATTTATTTTCATAAGGATGAATATCAAAATGACGCGGTAACGAACGCGGTCGCGTAGCGACGACGGTTGTTATTAACATGGCAGAATAAATTGCATGTCAAATTAGAAAGTATTTTAATTTATTAGTATATATCTGTAATGTAATGATATATAGCCTATAGCACTTCTGAAGAATGCAGCTTTCATACAAAACAAAAACATAGTAAATCGATCCAGTAGATCCAGAGATCTTAGCGTTCAAACAAACAAACAAACAAACAAACAAACTCTTCCGCTTTATTATATTAGTATAGATTATAGTGACGTCTTTCAAACTGATCTTTTTTAGTGTTCTTTACCTCAAAATGTAAAAACGGAACCCTTTTAGCATCATTTTGTCAAGATAAGGTGGAGGTATCAAGCCGAAATAAATTTCAGAAATCTATGGTCCCTTGAAGCACAGAAATATCAAGCCTAGGGCCTAAAAATCTTGACAGACGGATAACACAGTGATCCTATAAGAATTCCGTTTTTACCCTTGAGCTAAGGAACCCTAAAAACCACAATTGAACAACAGATCCCAAATTCAATCCTGGTGTGGAAATGCTCCAGCAAATATTTGATCCAATCTCGTTACAAGATAGTTAACAACTAGCTCCCAGCTTACATTCGTAGTGACATTTGTAGAAATTGAAGTGTCACATGCCTCGTCTGCTAAGGAAACAGGATGTAACTTGGTACATGTGCATTTCAACAAATATCGAATTGTAATATATTACTCTGGTTATAATTAATAGTATCACGGTACAGTTGGCACTGGCCGTCGACCGTAAACGTAATGGTTGTAGGTTCGATTTAACTATTTAAATTACATGCGACATTGTGGGGGGGAACCCCATGTATGTTCAGTGATTTGCAGTTGTTCATTTGAGAGTTTGTGATTTTTTGGAGAAAATGAAATTCTTGAAGAAAATTGGCAAACACTTACAGCCTACATACAGCCCGACGGTCAGGTATGCGCTCATGATATTTTTAGTCAATATAGCTGTATAAAAGGATAAATATATCGTATAATAGTTTAAAACTATCAGCTTATAATCCATACCTATATTATAAATTCGAAAGTAACTCTGTCTGTCTGTCTTTTAAGCAATCAGGGCCAAACCGCTAGTTTAATTGTGATAAAATACTCATACAGAGATACCTGAGGGTCTCGGGACGAACATAGGATACTTTTTTTTCTCATATTTGTAATATTTTCAATATATACCAATGTATTAAAATACTTATTAATTTTACATGCAATTTATTCCGCCATGTTGATAACAACCGTCGCTATGCGACCGTTGCTGAGCAGCGATTTGCAAAGTTTGTTATTAGAAAACGTCACCCAAAATGAGCTTGCTTAACGCATCTCTCTATTGAAAATTGAAAATAATTTCATAAATATATTTAATAAATATTCGTATAGTTCAAGCGGGCGTAGCCGCGTTCGGGTTAACTAGTATCAAATTAAAAGTCAAGAAGTACTAGTGATTATTTCCCAGAAGTAATTTAAAAAAACTCCAAATATATATACAGGATATAAATCCAATAATTCAAATAACACGTTCAATATAATGATTTCGCCATATTAATTGATGCCAGCAGTAAAGGTAACAGCAAAATAGTAATTACGTTATTTCGAAATGAAAATTACATACTGGAAAGTAATAATTAACTGTCACAACGTAATATGAATAAGTGAACTGGATTTTGATTAAAGCTTTTAATCTGTTCGTTGGTCACTTTCATGAGGTAATATGTAAGTCCTTGATCACATTAAAATTAATAATAATTAATAATAATAAGTTTGTTATTTTTTTAATAAAATAATAATATAATAAATACTTGTATTTTTTTATAATGAACTTCTTCGTCTTCTTCTTATTCTTCATACACGGTATGGACAAAGTAGGTTTTTTTTAAAAAAATTGGTACCATTTCGTAACAAAGCGATTATTTAAACTATATTTTTTTACTTATAATAAAGCAAAGAAAACATATTTTTTTTTATAATCTAAAGAAAAATGTTGATTTAGAGATTTCTGCATCTACATAATATCTATAATCAGCTTCACGCTGTATCCCGCACACAGCAGGGTAGGCAGAGGGAACCTGGTGTTAAAACACTCTGTTGCGACAGACAGGCAGATAAGCCGACGTGGCAGAACGGCACAAGCTGTAACTGTAACGCGACGGTTGTGGGTTCGATCCCCACTCAAGGAAGTGAAATATTTATTTACGCTTATATTTCCATTTCTTCACTCTGGTGTGAGACAAAACGCGGCGTTTAGTGCTGCCACTCAACACGCAATGCCTCCAGAATTCGGCGGAAAGTGGAAAACCGAGTAATATCTATAATCGTTATAAACAAATGGTATAAATTTCCAATACAATATAATTTAAACATCCAATTACCTTATTATAGAACCATAGTGTATCCAAACCTTAAGAGCAAACATAGGGATATACACGTAAACAAATTGTTAGCACTACTAAGCCGGGCCGTGCATTAACTGCCACGCACGCAACTCTCGTGTTATCCACGCCTAACCCAATCTGCAATTTACATACGAGTATTAGACAAGGGTGGTATTTAGTTGAAAATAAACATTTTAGATGCTATTATACTGGAGTAAGATGAATTAAGCGACATTATGTTTTGTTTCTTATGTTGCGGATTATTTTTTAGGTGTAATGGCGCAGTGGCAACAGTTGAAAGTTCGATTCCTTTTCGGGGGGAACGAGTCAGTCTTATTATTTCGTGAGAAGACACAGAACGGCGATGAAATTCACCATTCAATACGCAAGGGCCAAATTGGTTGGAAAGTAGGGTAGTAGTATAGTACCCTACTATATTTGGGATACATCGTGAAGTTAAAAAATAATATTTTTGTTATAGAGGTACTAAAACTTCTTAGGAGTAATCTTAGGGGTTTCCCCTCCTGTTCATGTCGTGTTAGGTATTTGTAAAGACCCTTTGTCGTGTTAGGTATTTGAAAAGACCCTTTGGCCCGACTATATTAAATATGTTTCTTAAACTTTAATATTATAAATATGGATTTTTATACATTTCACTTGTTTTTTTGTTGCACATTAAATTTTTTTTAATATTTCCATTAATCTTAATGTTATTTATCTTATGAAGTATTACTTATTCAGGTAAGTAAAGTTTTTCAAACTTATAATTAAATTTGTATTGAAATTAATATTTCATTTTATTCTATTGTATAAATTCAATTAGTTTAAATTTACGATTCAAATATCAAAGCGTATTGTTTCCTTGTATTTTCCCAGTACTTCAATAAAAAATTGCTTTTTAAAATGAATATGATAATTAGAATAAAATAGTTCTCGAATCTAAAAATGGAAAGAGAAATGTACCTTCTGCTACCATGTAACTTTCCTCTTAAATTGTGATAAGTTTAACTTTCTATTCTATTCTAAATAAAAGAGAGTAGGGAGAAGTAAAAGGAGTCCTGTGTTAAGGCACTCCGCTCCCTTTTTTCCCACAATTTTAAGGATTTCGTATTAAATAACGGAGTACAAGGCCGAAGAAACGAAAATATAATTTCCCCGGAGTTGGAATTGCACCCGCAACCGTCGGGCTTACAGTTGACCATGAGTCTCCTCATCATGACGACATTTTATTTCGACATATGCCCACCATACATTAAGGTATAAGACAACAACAATAAAAAATATATATGTCGCTAATATCCACGATGTAACAATTGCCATTGTTTAATAAATATTTCTATTATAATTTAATAGCTCCAAGGGCCCACGTACTCGTATAATATGATGAGAGTTAATGAAACAATTTGTTTGCACTTGAAAGCACTGGCAATTTTATTTTATACAATTGCGAGAGACGACATTTTTACTTAGGGTTTTAATTTATCTATATATATAAAAGGACTTGTCCTCACTGACTGAGGTAAGACACACGCACAGCCGTAACCGCTGTGCGTAGAAACGTGAAATTTGGACAGATGTTTACTTTCGTAATCTGGACATCCACTAAGAAGGGATTTTGAAAAATTTTACCCTAAAGGGGTGAAATAAGGGTTGAAAATTTGTATGGAAAAAAATTTAAATCGGCACCGATTGTTATAAAATTTGAAATTTAGATTTGTAAAAGTATTTAATTGAACACGTATTTCATCGTTTTCTAGAATTCTCCCCCTAAGGGTACAAATAAGCGGTTGAAAGTTTACATGGAAAAATCTTTAAATGGCCACCGATTTTTAAAAAAATTGAAATTGAGACTTTTAAAAATATTTCACTGAACACATATTTCATGGTTTATTAGAATTCACCCCCTAAGGGTGCAAATAAAGGTTGAAAGTTTGTATGGAAAAATCTTTAAATCGCCACCGAAATGTAGAAAATTTGAAATTTAGACTCTTAAAAATATTTCATTGAACACATGTTTCATGGTTTATTAGAATGCACTCCTAAATAAGCAAGCGGAGCTGCGCGCGTCCACTAGTTTTAATATATAAATAAAGCCTTGTGGCTGACTTCAGTTAAATTGGAATAAAAGCTTAAATATTAATTTATCTAAGTTGTAAGAAAATATATCTTAAAGAAAAAGTAAGTACTAAATTCATCTTAATAAATAAATAGATACTGGTTATAAGAAATAAAATTATAATATCAATATAGGAAATTCATAATGAGAAATTACATCGCAACTAGCAAATGCGTGAACAAATTTTCTCTGGATTTCATTTGAGAGGATGTCAAATAATGCCCTTGATCACGTTCCACTGAGACTAGCGGACCTACTACCGGTACTTTATATTGGTTTCTTATAAGGAGCAGTCATCATTACATTCTAACATAAATTAAAAGAATTGTAAAACTTAAGGAATTTTAATTTCATTTTAGCTATGGTATTTTTGTATAATACAAGTTATTCTATGAATAAATTCAATTTGTTTAATTCTGTTTGTATAATATTTCATAGTGGTGTGCTATTGTATTTTTTTTTAGAAAACGTGTCAAAAATATTTTTTACATATAAAATTTATTTATTTTTTTATTTTATCAGTATATTTAGTAGTCTATAGAAAAATATTTTATAATAAAGCAAGTTTTTTTTCTACATACGTCACCATGCCGCAGATGCCGAGTGCACACGACGAACGGTAGTGGGTTCTATTTCCATTTGAAAGAATATTGGAGAATTTTAACTATAAGTTATTGTTTTCTAGGTTAATAAAAAATGTTAAGGAAGAAAAAGAAAAAACTACAGACAAAACTACTATAGTTACACAGGCCCCACGAGCCGTGACGAGACAAGCCTTCCTGCTATTGTCTCTGCTACTGTGAAACACGCAATTTTACTTACTTCGCTTCACTAACATGATATTTCCCACGATAACTCATAGTTTAAGATGTGGACTAAATTATTCGTACGGGAACAGGTTGACCTGGAGTTCTTTGTCGAACAATGGAAATGTAAAATTATAAATTAATAAAGTGTCTTTAATAAGCATAAAAGTCGAGGGAACCTAGTATCACACTCCGTTCCCCACTTTCTGCCGAATCCTGGAGGCATTGCGTGTTGAGTGGCAGAACTCAACGCCACGCTGTACCTCGATACCAGAGCGAAGAAATGGAAATATAAACGTAAATAAATATTTCACTTCCTCGAGTGGGTGGTTGCAGGCACTGCCTTGCGCCGTTGCGCCTTCACCTAATATAACATCAATTATACAATAACTTAAAAAATGACCTTTTCTTATCTTAAATTTAATGAAATATTAAGAAAGTCCATAGCGTGTCATATAAAATATCTTGTAAAAACATAAATGAATAACTTGAATAAGGATAAATGCAAATGATATACAAGTGCAAAATCCATCACAAATTGTAAGCCTACCGTCATTATGCTTAAATTCAACAAGACCGTTAAACTGTTTAACTTAAAATCTAATATGTGACATACAAACAAAAACTCGTCTTATGTCAAGTAATTAAGATATATTTTTAATTAAATTCCTTCAAAATATGAGTTACAATTGAACGACAATTATATAAAATGAGAATATAAAAACAAATCTTATTTTTTGGTATTAAAGTTCATTTTTATTTGGCCAAATAAGAAGTGGTGGACAACATAAGTAAGGGTTAAAAGGAAAACACGATGTCAGCATATACAGTAGAGCATTGTACTCGGTGTCGCTCTAGAGTGAAATGTTGGCCACTCGATTCTTTGAGTTTCCTTACGCCCGTGTTATTCTGGTAACCTGGGAACTGGGAATACGTATGCTCGTGATTGAATTGGGAGTTTGGGACCAGAAAACCTTATTTTACTTAACTTGTTTATTGAGCCTTATAACGTTTTTCTTATATTTGTAGGGTTTACAAATATATGATTATTCTCTTTTGTAATTTTAACTGTGTATGAGATTTTTGTGTATTACATATCCCGTACACAGCAGGGTAGGCAGAGGGAACCTAGTGTTAAGAAGGTAGTGTTCTCGAAATTTTTGAGGCATTGCGTGTTGAGTGGCAGAACTGGTCGGCTTTTTATCTTCGTGTCAGAGCGAATAAATGAATTTATATTAGGGTAATGTTCCAAATTGCCCTCAAAATAACTACTATTAGAATATTTTTCGCAAACTATTTAATAAAAATATAATTGTATTTTAAAAATAGCCAAAATTAGCACTGTACAAAGGGTTGCAATGAGGACAATTATTTAAATATGAACATTTTTATGATACAAACATTAGTTCTGTAATTTGGTCAACGCATTTAGTTCCGCTACATTTATTTATTACATTGTAACGTCACGGGACATCATTGTCCACAAATCGATGTGGTAATTATCATTACTCACGATTTACTCGTATATATAAGTCTTAAGTATAAAGAAAAAGAGAGCTTTAAGTTAGCGACGTAAGACTTGAATCTCATATCGGCTGGCTTTACTAAATTAAACCTAATAGCAGAAGATATTCTAGTTTTATTAAATAACGCTAAAGGTTGTGAGAAAAACGAAAGTTTCCTTTATTATTCGGTAATGATAATATATTTATAAACAATAGGAAATAGACAATATGTGTAGATACATAAAATGGATTTTCTATAAATCGATTAGTATTCAGTTTTCTTTTTTTTGTAAACATAAAAAAAGATAAACGATAAATAATTAGAACATTTAATTTGCAAATTCTACAACGAAAAAGAAAATTCAATGCATACCATTAGTTAGCTCATTCCTCTTCCTTTCACGCAAACAGTGATTAACCTAATGAATAAGGAGTCAAGAACTTAATTTAGCACTTTCCTGTGAATAATAACAACCATTAAGCATTCAGTTAACATTCATGTGACAGACAGACAGACATACATAAAAAAGAACTAATTAAAATTCAACTCGGTTAAAAAGGATGACAAACAAGTCCACGGCTGCTCAAAAACTTGATAATGGTCCTTCGGCATCTGTACGAGATCACCTGCCAAATGTTATTCAGCCTTTTGATTCAACTCACATAGCCAGATGATATACCCATTTGAATGGGTTCTAAAGTAAGATTATTTAAATAGCCCTATAAAATTTGAGGTATAGAAAAGAAATATAAATTGTGTGAGCCCTTTTTTGTGTACCATTATAGTTTCTCGGATTTATCATATATATTATGTTTAGTTTTAATTTTAGATTTATCATATATATGATATACTAGCGGACGCGCGCAGCTTCGCTTGCGTATTTAAGGGTGAATTCTAACAACCCATGAAACATGTGTTCAATGAAATATTTTTAAGAGTCTAAATTTCAAATTTTATAAAAATCGGTGGCGATTTAAAGATTTTTCCATACAAACTTTCAACCCCTTATTTGCACCCTTAGGGAGTGATTTCTAGAAAACCATGAAACATATGTTCAATTAAATATTTTTAAGTCTAAATATCAAATTTTATAAAAATCGGTGGCGATTTAAGAATTTTCCCATACAAACTTTCAACCCCTTATTTGCACCCTTAGGGGGTGAATTCTAGAAAACCATGAAACATGTGTTTAATTATGTACGTTTAAGAGTCTGAATTTCAAATTTTATGAAAATTGGTGACGATTTAAAAAAAACATATACAAACTTTCAACCCCTTATTTGCACCCTTAGCGGGAGAATTTTAGAAAACTATGAAACACGTGTTCAATTAAATACTTTTAAAAATCTAAATTTAAAATTTTATAAAAATCGGTGCCGATTTAAATTTTTTTCCATACAAACTTTGAACCCCTATTTCACCCCTTTAGGGTTAAAATTTTTCAAAATCCCTTCTTAGTGGATGTCCAGATTACGAAAGTAAACTTTTGTCCAAATTTAACGTTTCTACCATCAGCGGTTAGGGCTGTGCGTGCGTCTTACCTTAGTCAGTGAGGACAAGTCCTTTTATATATATAGATTATAATGTGTAGTTTTAGATTAGTTGTAGTAGACTAATGTCTGGGTCGTAGGTTCGAACTTCACTAAAGATGATAATGGTATGAATAATTTGAATAAGGACTTTTAAAGATACTTCATCACCCTATATTCCACATATAGCAGCCACTCCAACAGACACTCGGTTTTCCAATTTCCACCGAAATCTCGAGGCTTTGTGCTCATTGACAGAAGTCAACGACGTTTTGTCTGATTATGAGAACAAATAAATGAAAATATACGAACTCAGAACCGTCGCGTACAGCTTCTACCACTGCGCCAAGTCCACCTTACTTCAGTATCTATATGGAAGCTAATTTCTCTATATATACAGTCATTACGCACTTAAAATGAAATTACAGACATCAAAGCTAAAAGCAATAGACGCTTTCCGCGTCGAACGAGTGGAAGTCAATAATTATTTTAATTGCAAACTGTATGTACTCGATCTTCATTTTGCAACGTTTTGTGATGCTGGTCAGGTCTACTTTTATAAATATACTTAGTTACTTACACACTTAGTATAACGGGTACAAAGTAAAGAGAGCGAATGTACATTAGTAGGTATATTTCTTTTATTAATAATGTCGCTCACTTATAAATATCATTATTTTTCAAAGGACGATTATATTTTTATGATTTTATCTGTGGATAAAAAGAAATTTTATTAATTATAATAAGATTTATTATTTGTTAAATCGTTTTCAATTTAACCCTATAACAGCCTCCAGGTTCACGCTGTGAAACCTGTGAACATAGTGTTACAATTCCCTATTCCCATAAAGACCGATCCACGTTCCACCGAATTCTCGAGACATTGTGGAGAAAATATCGATAACTGAAATATGTATTACATATATTCTGTTTCTAAATGTTAATCTTGTTAATAAAAATAATATACACCTATTCATTCTTATTAAATCACGATACGAAAACTTGTACGCCTACAAACTAAAGATAAAGATAACATATACGAAATATCCAAACACACCAGTATTTTAAATACTAATTAACATATTAAAACATTAAAAATAATTTACAAAAAAAACAGAGAAGCCACCATAAATACACATTGCAAGTTGTTTATTTAAAAGACAAGTTTTCGAGCACTCATCAGTCCACACTCGCTAACGTACCGCTATTTATGAGCGTACAGTTTTTCACATCTCTGCACACCTGCCACCGTCCTTGTCGTGGATTGGACGAGTGGGTCGAGTCAATAACACTGAGACCACCGAAGGGTTTAACCCTTATCTTGTCTTAAATAACTTGTTATCTAATCGCCCCCATTTAGGTCCACCGAAAACAGATGCTGGTTCTTCTAATGAACCGTCGCGTTGTTTGTTCCTCTTGTTGATAATTAAAATTGTCTTGCTTTGATTTTGAGATGTTGTGAGCAAGGATAATCAAGAATTACAGAACTACAGACACGACAGATTGTAGGTTAAATTCCCAATAGAGGAAATTAAATATTTACTGTTTTAATTTCACCGCTCTGGTACCGAGGCAAAGCACGGCGTTGAATTCCGCCACTCAACACGCATTGCCTCCAAAACTCGGTGGAAAGTGGGGAACTGAGTGACCGTACAGCGTGAAGCTGGATTTTTTTTTCATTATTTATAATTACATTTTTGAGGTAATTTTTGTAAAAATTTTCAAGCTTTTTCTTAAATTCAAGCTTTGCTTAGCCAAAGCCCCTTTATCTGATACCTCACTTGAACCAGTGGCTTTAATACCAAAATTTTGTCCCCCTTTGAATTTGAAATAACAATCAAATATAATATGATACATTCTTCAAGCTTCTTCTGCATTAAAAAAAAGATAAATTTAAGTCACTCGGTCAGTTTAATCATTAATTTTTTTTATTACTACATAAGAATATCTTATAAATTTAGCTTTTAAATTTAATCAACGTCTGAACTACATCATTTTGTAATAACCACAACAGAAAGTTAACATTGCTTCGGTTTCTTAGAACGTGGTTTTGATTGTAGGATATGATTGGCTTAGTTATTTATACTGTTTTATCTACAATATTCAATTGTATTTCTATCTACTTATTGTATATATTTATGAATATTTCTATTGAGAATACAAATATGTAGCAATATTTCATTCTTTCGGAGAGGAGATGGAATCCATAATTAACTCCCGAATCAGACTGTTCCACTGCACTACGATGGCATAGAATTGTACCATTTTTATAACATTAATAATTAGGATATTATGGTGCAATGTAAAGCTTAACGTTAATTTAGGGAAAGTTTATCTATAAATTATTTTCAGTTCTACTTTAAATTAAAATTTATAAGCGGGGATTTGTTTGGACATGGCCAAGGCCTTCGATCGAGTGTGGCACGGGGCGTTCTTCGCGCAAATCTCGAAATAGTATCTCGAATAAAGTTGTGTCTTCTATAGCAGCATCCCTCAGGAGTTATTCCTCATAGGGTGAAATGAACTCGATTTAATTAAATCTCCAGAAGACATAAGTTTGTGCCTTAACCACTAAGACAAACTTTTGATATTACTATTGTAATACTAGTATATATAATAACGTGTGCGATGAACTTTATAAACGAACGATTATTCTAACTCATCAATTTATGCCACCATGCCAAAATGACATGTTTAAAAAAACATAAATATGCTGATATAAATCTAAATCACCTTCACACGAGATAAAAACTAGAAACATTAAGTTGAATGTCAGTCGTCTAGTTGAATGTATGTAATAAACAATGGCCGGAGATCAACGAATCCAAACATTTTGTTATTTGATCCATTAGTCACTGATTAATCAGTACGTTTAATCTTATTAGATGTGGCTTATAGATTTGTATTTACGATCTGGGTCGTAAATGTGACGTAACTTAACGTAACTTAACTTGTTTACGTAAATTGGTGATTTATGTTAGGTAGGTAGTAGGTTTCAAATATATACTCTTGTATAAGTATGTTCATTAGCACAAATTGAGTGAAATATATTTTTTTTACTTACATGGCATCTATAAATTAAATTCAAAAATATTATTCTTTTAAAAAATTCTTATAATGCTATTTCTATATTGGTATTTTAGTTAATACAATACACAAAGGTAATATGTGGAAATTATGAAAAAAATATGAATCATTCATGTCATTAATTAAAAATTTATATTATATGAAAAGTTTGAATAGATAATATTCAAATTTCAAAGGTCAAGTGAGGTCCTTACAAGAGTACACCAAAACAAAAATATTATGAAATACAGATATTTCACCTAATGGTGATCCAACTTATCGTACAATCAAATGTGTACCTACTGCCATATAATTCACAACTCCTCCCACGAAGAACAACCTTACCAATACAAATTACAATAACAATAAAATTTTATATGATCAAATAAACATTTACATTAACATTAATTCCATGAAATGAAATCACAGTATTCGAAAGGAGAGCAAGCAATTCATTAAAATTAATAGAACCAGCACTCATACAGCTAAAGCCACGGACGGAGAGACAGCTCTTGAAATGCATACAGATTGACAACCCCCGATAACATTTAGCTCCCTGTCTATACTATACTATAGACTATTAAACAAATGGACAGCGGCAAGCGAATTGATTGTTATGATAAGTCGAAGAGATTTCTACGTATGTACGTGTAGGCGTTATCTTAGTTAAATCTTGATGTTTTTATACGCAATAGTGAAAGGATGACGGATTACTGTATAACATTTGTTAAGAAAAACGAAATAAAAATATTGTTTGTTGAGCATGCTGTAGCTTATTTTAAAAAGTTCAATATATAGATTTCTGTGCATGCAGCACAGTAGACAGAGGAAGCCTAGTGTTAAGATACTCCGCTTTCCATTTTTAGATTCTCTGCGCTGCGCTTTGCTTCGACACAATAGCAAAGAGATGAAAATGTTAGATATTTCAATTAACATTTCTATCTCGAATGGGAATAGAACTCACAACTACCTCTTCATGTATAAAAGATACAATTTCATAATTAAGTATTAAAATAAAAATAAGTTTCATTGGCTCAATTATTGAATTATTAGTAGAATATGCTACTGCCTTACCAAATATCATACATTTCAAACAAAAATATTTCCAATTCTTATAACCATATCTATATTACAACTGTAAACACTATGACAAGTTGAATTTGAATCTTTAACTATTATATTTATTTAATCACACCGTAACTACATCTTAATGATGAACTGAGTTCAAATAAAAAAGCTCAATTATCTGTTTCAGCAATAAAATATAAAACATATTTCAATTTAACTGACATTAAAAGACAGACAGTACATCTTTAACAAAAAGCAGTTAAGCGTGAATGCACTGTCTTCCGGTTATTAAGATTTCAACCTCAATTGTCGATAGCATCAGTAAAACATTGGTATTCGAAGCTTTCGATC
Organism: Heliconius cydno galanthus; assembly: GCA_036379175.1. Lineage (NCBI taxonomy): Eukaryota > Metazoa > Arthropoda > Insecta > Lepidoptera > Nymphalidae > Heliconius > Heliconius cydno. The sequence goes on from JAKRZM010001322.1 coordinate 116,435, forward strand.
GACCAGTAGCCTTTTAAAACCAATCAAAGCTATTAATAACGGCCGTTAAATATAACGGATAAAGCTCGTTCAGTTCTCATGTTCTAAAATAAATGAATCAATTACAATTTGGTGTTTTCTTTAACAAGATTAGGTTTTTGCCTCAAGATTAAGTTCCGCCACTCAACTAGCAATGCAAGAATTTGCCAAAACAGTGGAAAACACAAAAGTGTGGAACGGAGTTCTTAACAATAGGTTCCCATTGCGTACCCTGGATTCGTATCTAATATTTGTGTTAAAAAAGCGTAATCTGTTACTATCTATATATATAAAATCGAAAGGTCACTCACTCATCAGGAAATCTCAGAAACTACACTACACTAAACTTCGTTATTACAAATGCTAGGAGTCTCAAATTTTGCATGGAAGTCACTAGGACGTAGGTACTCATGGAGACAGAAATTAATAATAGCGTAGTTCACGCGTACGAAGCCGCGGGCGGGCCGCTAGTTATTCAATAAATGAGATTTAAACATGGTAAATCAGCTACTTATATAGATTACTTATAAAGCTATATTAAAATAAATTATGAAGACTTTGGCTTATAGCCGGTTCAGCGTCTAATTAAGAAAGCAATTTTGCAAATTATTTATGAGTTATAAAGAATACGGAGGCAGTACGGAGACCTTTAGCGGCCGACTCAGAGAAAATGAAAGAATTATAGGTTTGAGGCTTGCACTCATTAATTAAACTTACGTAGGTAAAATTTTAAAACTGAAAATGTTTTAAATAATAAAATATCTTAAATAATTTTTTATTTAATTATTTATATGGAAATAAATAATTAAATATATTAAATAATTTATAAGCCTAATGTGAAGAATAACTTATTCAATTTCTTTGATGTCAACACAACGGAAACGTATAGTCGATGATTACGCTACGATCATATCTTAGTACAAAAGACAATAGATTATTATTTGAAAACAATAAAAGGTCTAATGATAGAATGGCATAGCGGACCATGATTTATTGTTTTCTGACCGCAAACAATAAAGTCGGTGTCTTTAGAAATTGTATTGACATTGGTGATGATTGAATACTCTCTACTCTCTCTCTCTCTCTCTACGTGGACGCAGTAGCTATGTGAATATTGTTTAAGAATATTTGTAGTCAGAGGGAATCTTTTAACAAGTAGTAATTTTGATATTTAATAGCTCTTGTGTTAGAATTCTCACTATGTAAGATGTTAATAATTTCATAATGTTGGAATTACTTAATGATTACCTGTAATGCCACTTTAAATAGGTATATGTATGTAGTTGTAGGTGCTAGGCCAGCATATCAGCTTCACGCTTTATCCCGTTTAGGATAGGCAGAGGGAACCTAGTGTTAAGACGCTCCGTTCTCTAGTTTCCACCGAGTTTTTGGAGGTCATTGTGTGCTTAGTGGCGGAACTTAACGCCGGGCTTTCCCCTTGGTGCCAGATGATATTATGATGTATTGTTTATATATATGATGTATTGTTTATATATATTATAATTTCTTTTGGTTTATACATGACTGTTTTGTGTTTTACTTATTGTAATTATCCATTTTACAATACTGTGTTTTTATCATTCTCTNCCACCAACGCACTCCTCTTCACTCAAGAGGCAATTTGTAACATTTAAGTTGATATGAATAAATATATTAAATATTAAAAATTAAAAAATATTAAATATTTAAAATTCTACAGTAAAACATTTTAAAATTTCTTAGTTAAAATCAATGAACCGATAAATTCGGCGCGTGACAGCTCGCGGGTGCATTTCGCGCCTATCTTCTACAACTACCAGAAATTATAAAAACTACCCGAACAATTGACATTATAAATTCAACGTTATTGTTATCTTTTTTGGGTTTCAATTTGCCTAACGTTAACAAAAGCTATTAAATTTATATAGCTGAATCGGCTTGGGTTCGTTCGACCGTTTTTTCCAAGTTGATTCTTTTGACTACCAAAATAGCGTACCGTTTTTTGTCGACGACAATTCTGTTTTTGTGTGACGAAATGACGGGGCTATGTTCAAAATAAAAGGATGCATCAAATGGTCAATGTCTCGTGCCATAAGTTCTATCAGCTACTTCAAAGGCCGCACGTGTTTTTTGATTTTAAAACCATCTTTTCATCATTTCATCTTCCTAAAAATAAAAAGGTTAAAATGATAAGAAAGTAATTCGTGTGCCATGGATTCAACGTACGAGTGTCGGATCTATTGCGTTGCTGGGTGAGGATTTTAGAGCAATGCCAGGGACTTATGACTCAAATGTAGGGAGGACCAAGGGGTCCCTTTAACTGTGCATTAACACTCACCTCCACTATCCAAGCTCCTTCATAGACAGATCTTTGGAAATTTCTTGGATGGATGCCACCTCAGTCGACGTAACCCGTGACCGTCTCAAAGTGTTCAAACCTCAGGTTCCGAAAAATGTATAATTCTAAATATGCGACTAATTAGGTTAAAGAGTTTCAATTGAAATCTACAATAATATTGTTCACAGTTCAATATTTTATTTAACCCAGCTAACTTGTAAGCAACGAGAGTCCAGGATGGAGATGAAATTTGCATTTGCGTGCTAGCCAGTTGCCAGCCTGATTTGAATAGAACGATCGACTCAGGGCTACCGCCTTTATAAACGCCACGTTTATTGAGCTTACATACATTGCTGTTATCACAGATTAAATTATATATTTTTTACATTTTTAAAGTGTTATTCCACACGTAGGAAAGAATAATACTTTTTAGAAAAGTAGTATAGCGGGATTTGAACCCGGGGCTCTTAGAAACCGTCCAACCTAGTATAAGCTTTTTATTTTATAATTCGTGAAAGTTATGAGAAAATAAATAATAAATAATTCAAATTAGAAAATTTATATATTTTTTTATGTAATACTTACATTATAGTTGAGTATAATAATTAATAACATTAATTATAACTTAAAAATTGTTGTGATAATTTAATGAAATTTGAATATAATTTCAATATAAAGAATTATTAGAAACAGAAAGCAATCATTAAATTGAGCTAATAATGTTATGTTAATTCTCAGATATGCTAATTAAATAAAAAATAATAATAAATTCCTCCTTAGCCCTATGATGAAGCGATGGCTGACAGATACAATACAATGGTTTAAAAACGAAGTAACAATTTAAACATATAGTGCATATTTATTTCTGTGCCTATATTGTGTGAAATCAAAGATTTTTTTTTGATTAACGAGAGTACAAAATCTTACAACTTTATGAACGTTATTCATCATCTTCCCATCGCTCTCTGCTACTTCGGCGCCTACAGTAGTCTAGTAAAACAAAACACACCTAAAATATTGTCAAAGTGACATTATTTATAAAATTAATTAATAGATTTTATCAACTTCACGTTATTTTTCGCATGTAGCAGGATAGGCAAAGGCAGGCTAGTGTTAAGACACTCCGCTCTCCGCTTCCTGGCAACATTGCATGTTAAGTGGCTTTGTATCGACACCAGAGCGAAGAAATGATAATAATTAAATATATTTCATTTCCTCGAATGGGAATTGAACCCACAACCTATCGCGCTTACATTCACACGCTTGTGCCTTTGTGAAATTGAATTAAATTAAATAGTATATAGAAATAGTAAAATTTAAAATTAATATTAGCACGATCAATAAACTAACCAACTCAAGAAAACTAGAGCTGCAGATAAACAAGAGTTGCCGCATATTTTAGTCCTGCACCTGCGGCCGACTATAATTTAGCATTAACTAGCAACAGCTGCTATCAAACACCTTTCTATTAGAAACTTTAAGGTTCTGTTACAGGAAAAGGCAAAACAAAAACTCTATATTTACTATACGTTGTAAATGGTATAATTTTAGCATTCTTATTAAGGCCAAATATGAATAAAATATTAAGAAAATGTTATTCCAGATGATTATTTTTCAAATAATTATAATTAAATACCCGCTCTGGTAAAATAAAATGCGGCGTTAAGATCCGTCTTTCAACAAGCAATGTTTTTGGTTGCAGGGAAGTGCCTTGACTAAGATACTATACGATATCTTGGTCTGGTATAGTAACATGGGAAAAGTACAAGTGATTTTAAAGAAAAAAGAAACTGAAAACCAATTAAAAATTATTTAAAGAATGTTAGTTATGGGTAAATAATTTTTATATAGCAGAGTAGGCAGAGCGAACCTGAGTACTTAGTGTTAACGCACTCCGTTCTCATTATAAATTAAGACATTTCGGTTCCACACTTTCCGTCGAATTCTGAGGGATAGCGTGTTGAATAGCGGAACTCAACGCTGCGCTGTGAGCGAGGAAATGAAAATATTAAATACTGGCGGTTCTCTACGTCTTCCTCCGCCAGGACGGGCTCAAGGATAATCTAATAACTTAAAATAGATAAAGTATAGTAGCTTACAGTAAGACATTAATTCTCCTTAAGCCAATCTATCTGTAACCTACAAACAATACGTTCGTCGTTCGAAGCTGGCAAATCCCCGACTCATCTCGAGTTTTAATTAAAATCGCCATCAATTACTGGATCGCCTTAATTACTTCTATAGACTGACCTATAACGAATCTGTCATTTATAAAAGCTACACAGAAAGAATATAAAATACAAGTTATAGGTTTTATCTATGGATAATATATTAAGAAATTATTAATTATTTTAAAAAAATATTAAGAACAAATATAATTACTTAAAATATTCATTACTCTAATGTACTATTTATATTAGTAACTATATTTATACGAAATATTATCAGTATAATTTAATTAAAATAATTACTGACAAAAAATTGCTATCGGGCTTCATTAAATTGTAATGATTGTGTTTAAAATTTTGATATAATTAACGCTGCAAGCAAAAGGTTTAATATGGATTTTATAAAAACATCAAATATATAGATTGTATTCTGGGTAGAAGTGCCTGCGCTCCTTTTACGAATATAGGGTAAAATATTTTAAGCCTATTCCTATATATTATTTTAATTTCTTGATTTTTATCCCCACTGCAGTGGTATAAACCTTACTACTGGTATATACTTATCATTCTTAAAAAAGCTTACCTTCTGATGTATATAAAATTCCATCAATTTAACTCAAACAGCTATTGGTGTTTAGAGCCGTTATTTTTGTGACCGACGCACTCACTCATGAAAAACCTAATCCACTTCTAGCTGACCTAGAAACTTGATGTTAAGCACCAAGGTAGACTAACATACATATAGATGATATACGAAAAAGAACTAAAAACTACAATTGACAATTATTGGTAATTACCTTCGATCATCTATACACGTGGATAGTTGATCGAAGGTAATTACTATCAAAAAAGTAAAAAAGGTTTTTAATGAAAGTTAAATTAAAACACGTGGCACGTAGCTATTTTAAAAATATTAAAGTATTAATGATTAATAGTAACATTTTTTTTACAAAAAGTAATCATGTCCCATAAATGTGAAATGAGAGCCAAGTTAAATGCTCACCGACAAAAGAATAGGAGGTGAACACAGAACTAAATCAGCTTCACTCTGTATTCCACACACATCAGGGTAGGCAGAGGGAACCTAGTGTTAAGACACTCCGTTCTCCATTTTCCGCCAAATTCTGGAGGCATTGCGTGTTAAGTGGCAGAACTCAACGCCGCGCTTTGCCTCGGCATCAGAGCGAAAAAATGGAAATATAAACGTAAATAAATAATTCACTTACTCGAGTGGAGATCGAACCCACAACCGTCGCGATACAGTCACACCCTAACTGGCCTACCCTGTGCCGCTGCGCTAGGACGGCATCAATTAATCTATATATATAAAATCGAAAGGTCACTCACTCATCACGAAATCTCAGAAACTACAAGTGTTAGGAATCTCAAATTTTGCATAGGAGTTACTTATAGGACGTAGGTGCTCGCTAAGACGGGAATTTGCAATATTCGACTTCTAAGGGGTTGTTTTTGGGGTCGAAAGTTTGTATGAAACTTCGTTACTACAAATGCTAGGAGTCTCAAATTTTGCATAACGTCACTAGGACGTAGTCATGGAGACAGAAATTAATAATAACATAGTTCACGCGGGTGAAACCGCGAGCGGGCCGCTAGTCATAGATATAAATATACAATTTTATAGAAAATTTTAAGAAAAATTCATTCAAGACCATCGTGGCACAGCGAAGCGTGCGACTGTAAACGCGGAGGTTTTGAAATCGATTCCCACTCTGAGGAACGAAATATTTAATATTTTCACATCCACATTATTTTACTAACTACTGAGATAAAAATAGAAGTTAATGATTAATTAATTTATAAATTTGATAAAAAAAAATATATAAAATGAATACTTTTACGTAGTTAGCAATAGTGATTGCAGTGGAAGCCGAAGGGTTTCTAACTGGCCCACGATGAATTTGTTATTAAAAAAAATATTATTTTTACTTTTCGTTGTATTCGTGACAGGGAAGTCTGGTAAGTAAAATTTGGATTTTTGTAAAAACGTACTGATAATTGTATATTGTTATATATGTTGTAATCGTTATAATTTTTCTTATCTTCGCTCGATGATTGTTGTTTTAAAAATCTATAAATACAAAATTTTCTTAGCTGGATGTTAAATCACCTTTATGAAAGAATACGAAATTTAAGAAAATGATAGTAGCTGTATAAGTGGAGTAACTGGAAATATTAATAAAATTAAAACAACTTCTTTCACAGTTCAAGACAAAGAAGTTCCAGAATTGAAATGGAAAAAAAAATATACGCTAGAAGCGACAAAACTATATTTAGGTTCTGGCTTAGTAGAAGATATCAAATACTGGTAAGCTACAACTGGTAATCAAAAAAAAATAAATTGAAAAATTTCATAGACATGTATGGATAATATAGCAATATCTCCAAAATATATGTAAATAAATTTAATAAATAGTCAACTCAAAAAATATATGTTTTAAGAGTTCTATTTTTTTAAGGCGTTCATTGAAAAAATCTAGAGTGGATTACAACTATGGCGCGGTAAAAACCATTTCCGTAGCTACTTCATTAAAGAGTTTGAGTTTTGGAGTACAATATGAGGTACAAACTTATTTAATTTCTTTTAATTATGTTTTCATATTTATCATGTGAGGATCATATAATATTTAAGTTTTTATATGAGTAATCTTGATCATTTAAATTTAGTGGTAAGCTTCTATAGATGAACGGAGCAGTAGTCGATGTTTATAGTACATATTAACAAACCTGACAAAACCACCCAACAAAGTACCATATATATACGAGTATAATAGATACAAACTTTGCGATTGAAATACTATATGCAAAAAAAAAATGTAATTTAACTAATTATATTTACACAGATTTCCCCTCAAACGACTGAAGAATATTTCAACAAAATATTTTGTTATTACACTAACGGTTCCATAGGAAATCCCATAAAATTGAAAGAAGTTTTGCCATCGGCCAGTTCGTTTGAATATGTTGGTAAGTATTTTTTTTTATTTTTTGAATATTATTAACATTACTTTCTATTTTAGATATCCCAGTACTCTTAGTGTAAGTAGATACTATTTTTTTTTTCATTTATCATATATTACAATTTTAGGCAAGGAAATGTTAGCGTCCGGTGAAGTAGACAAATTTGCTAAGATCTACGAGGACGAATATATGAACACTGAAGAAAGAGTATATATATGGGCTACATTAAATGAGAAAAAAACATCTTGGATCCCTATAAAGTGAGTCACTCTTTTCTCACTCTTAGTGCATATAAAAGAGATAACTATTACAATAGCCATTACGAATATATATAAAGACTCATAAAAATACCACGAGCTTATCGTAACAAGAGAGCGAGTTTAGACAGTTAACGAGATACTTGTGGGCTAGGTCCACTAGGGGAAGTAATTAAATTCAATAGTTCATCTTCTTTCGTTTAATGAGACAGTCAATATATCGAAAAAAATCGGACCAAAAAGTCATTCTTCAATAAAGAGTGCTTTCTATCCTAGCCTGATATAAAAATATGACTAAAGCTAAAAAAAATTATACATTATATTTCTAGAATCGAAGAATTAACATTAAACACGTGGCTGGGAAAAGTGTCCAGTCATTATATTTGGAATATTAATAATTATGAAGAGGATTACGATAAGAGTGTATTCAGTGTGGACCAATGTAAGACACGTTTTTAAATCCGTTTCTACTAACATTGTAAATGTGTATGATTGTGAAGATGGATGTTTGTTCCATTTTAACGCAAAAACTACAGAACGGATTTAAATAAAAAATCGTATAAATCGGAATCAACATCACAATGATACTTATATTATAACTTATTTAAAGATTTTGTGTAATTTGGCTATAATATAACAATAAGATTAAGCGGGCGAAGCCGCGTGAATGTTAAATGTTATAACAATAAAGTTTAAATGTATATTACGTTACTTATATTGTAAACATCAATCTGATTACCATAATATTTTTAGATGATTGTACTAAAAGTCCTGAGCCAGAAGAAGATAAACTATTAGGTCAAGACAACAACAACAAATATTTGGATAGTGCTTTTGCGAGGTAAATTGTAATTGTATCTACTCGTATGTATGTCGGTAAAATAGCAAATTAAGCAGAGAGAACCTATTGTTAATTACTTATTCCATTCTTCACTTTCCGCCATATTTTTAAGACATTGTGTGTTGGTATGGCAGAATTCACCGCTGTGATTGTCTTACTACCAAAGCGAAGAAGTAAAATAAATTCATACGCCTGAATGGTAAACAAACCCACAAACATATTCCTTAGTCCGCGGGATGCCCTGGCTCTTAAGGCAAGTTATTATACAAATATCCCAGTTTGCATAAAATATATAAATACACAATTAATTTTGGTTACATATATTATATTTATATATTATATAGTTAGTTTCATATTTATAATTTTTTAAAAGGTTTATCAATGATTATGGAAGAGAGTACGACGATCAAATTGAACACGAAAAAAGAAAAAATATTTTTGCTGATAATTTAAGGTGAGTTTGTTTTTGTCTGGACATTTTGGATTGTTATCTATGTATTTCACGTTCTGAGTTAATGATTTATATTTACTATAAAAAACGTGTATTTCTTACCTATTTCATGATTATGGGATTTATAAGGTCAATCGTAGTTAGATGAATAATGATATTAAATCATACTAATTAATTTAATATTTCACAACAGCTAAAACCCTCTCGACTGTTATGAAAATATGTGTCATACTCTGTCCTGTAATAATAATCAAATAATAATTGAACTTTATATAAATTTCTTAAATATACATTTCATCAACTTATAACAACACAGATTAATCCACACCCACAACCGAAAAAACACCACTTTCAAACTTGGTATCAACAAATTTTCGGATCGCACTCCAAGAGAAATAGAGAAGATGAAAGGCCTTCGAAGACGCAAAGTAGGAGAAACTGGAACAGTGCCTTTCCCATACAACAAAACACACATTGATGAAATATCTAAAGATTTACCTGCAGAATTTGATTTAAGGATGCTAGGCGTTATAACACCAGTTAGAGGTAATTAATAAGTATTAGTAGGAAAGTAGAAAACACTAATATAAAATTTTATAAGTTTTCGTAATTTTTTGTTAAATAAAAAGTTACATTTCTTATTATGCAATTCATCAAAAAATCTGAATATCCTTTAGTTTTCCAAGTAATAAGAATCTTTCTTCACTCAATAATTTTAGTCTGATTTCTTTTTCATTTTGTATTGGCTATATCTCACACACTCGTATGAGAGGAAGTATTTTAGATATCAAAAAGAAAATATTACGATGAAAGTAACAGTATTTAAAGTACACAGTAGCATAACAATAAAGTCTCTCATTTCTCTCTCTTCTCTATTTTTAGATCAGGATTCGTGTGGGTCATGTTGGACTTTTGGTACGACAAGCGCTGTTGAGGGAGCCTTAGCTCGAATAAACGGAGGCAGGCTCTTGAGATTAGCGAACCAGGCATTAATAGATTGTGCTTGGGGGTAAGTTTATTATATTAGAATTTATTTTTAATAATATTTTCTTGCTATCTGTATATTTTTTAATAAAATATATAAAAAAAAATAATTAAATATACATTTAAACTTATTAGATATTTTCCACAATTTTAATGTGCAGGAGTATGTACTCTTTATTTAATAAATTTTATTCTAGATTTGACGTATCGGGATGCGATGGAGGCTCTGACACCGGTGCTTATAATTGGATGATAAAATATGGTTTGCCAACAGAAGAAGAGTATGGTCCTTATGCTAATAAAGTAATTATTATTATTTTAACATTAGCATTTGATAAATTTATAATAGCATAATATGTTTCTCTTAAAAAGAAATTAATATATTATTATTATTATTTTTAGGATGGTTTTTGCAAAATAAAAAATATGACGAAACTTTATACAATCAGAGGATTTACAGACGTCACTCCGTATAACAATGAAGCATTAAAGGTATATTATTAGTTTTAATTTTTTTTTAACTCGGGAATTTGTTAAACCTGATACTTCCATTTCCCATTTTCCCCTGAATTCTAAAAGTATAGCGGGTTAAGTGGCGAAACTCGGCGCCGCTTTTTGCTTCCTTACCAAAGCGAGCAAATGAAAATAATAAATATTACTTTTCCTCGAGCGAGAATCGAATCAACAACCTTTCGCGGTTACAGTCCCACATTCATATTTTTGCTTTTGATATAAATTTTAAAATTATTATAAAAATCTTATTACTTTGCTTACATATAAGAAAGAGAAAGATAAAAATATTAAAATTACTTTTGTAGGTAGCGTTAATAAACCACGGGCCCCTATCTGTATCAATTGATGCCACTGATTCGTTGCTCTATTATACTGGTGGTATCGTTTTTGATAATACTTGGTAAGTTGTCTTATTAAATAGAAAAAAACTTAATAAATTTATTAAATTAAAATATATGTATACATATATATTACTAGCTTCGTGTCACATGCCTATATGTATGTTTGTCGTTGTATATTCTTTCTTTTTTGCAAATAGTTTCTATGTAATTAAATATGTTTTAGTAACAAAAAAGTATTGAATCACGAAGTCACATTGGTAGGGTATGGAAATCGTGATGGTGAAGAATATTGGATTGTCAAAAACTCTTGGGGCAGGGACTGGGGCATCGACGGCTATTTCCACATCTCGACGCGTAACATCAACTGTGGTATCACCACGGAACCGACGTATGTGGTTTTCTAAAGAAACGTTTGTCTTTTCTCGAAATTTGAAAATAAGCTCTAAAACGACAAAAGAAATTTAACTATTTAGTAAGTATGTAAAGTAGCATAAGATTGCACGTTAATTAAATATGTAGTAAAAGTTTTGTTTATGATAATAATAAATTTGTTCAGCATTTATATTTTATTTATTTTTTTCGATCCTTTAATAACATTAAATCTGGGGTTGTACTTCGCCATAAAAGTTGTCTACATAGAGCATCTCGTCAAAAAATAGAGAATGAAATTATCTTTCAAAGGTGACCTTAACAGACATTACACAATTGTAGCACAGGTTGTAGGTTCGATCCCCACTTCAGGAAATGAAATATTTAATATTTTCACTTCTTCGCTCTGGTGTCGTACCTAAGCGCAGCGATGAGTTCCACCACTGAATACGCAATGCGTCCAGAAATCCCTAGAAAATGGGGAACGGAGAACACTAGGTTCCATTTGCATTTCTCTATTGTGGGATACTGCGTGAAGCTGAAAATATATGAGAACTATTCTATTAAAGGCGATTTATAATTAAAATACTATAGAACATGTTAAAAACAGCTTAGGTTTCTGGGCCATTGTTCCGTAAGCTCGTCAACGTAGCGTACAATATATCGCGAAGGGGTGTTCAGAATAGGTATATAATATAGAAAACCTTTAGAGGAATGGGTATATGCATTTTATGGTCAAGCGTCGCACGCACTTCAGCATGAAATTCCTATATAGTAACTGAAAAGACGCTTAAATGAACATTGTTTAAATATAGAAAGAAATGATTTTGTGATTTTTTATTATTTTTATTAGCTTCACGCTCTATCCTGCACATAGCAGGGTAGATGGAGGGAACCTAGTAAGTAGCAACACGTAATACCCCGAAAAACTCGTAGGTGAAAAATGAAAGAAAGGAAAGTGGGGAGCGGACTGGGTAACACTAGGTTCCCTCTGCCTACCCTGCTGTGTGAAAGATGCTAGATACGCTAGAAACCGTTTTAATTTAATTTTAAAAAATCTTTATACCGGCGTTCTATTAACATCCACATATGAATTACTAACGGCCTGCTCGCGGTTTCACCCGCGTGAACTATGTTATTATTAATTTCTGTCTCCATGACTACGTCCTAGTGACGTCTATGCAAAATTTGAGACTTCTAGCATTTGTAGTAACGAAGTTTCATACAAACTTTCGACCCCAAAAACAACCCCTTAGAAGTCGAATATTGCAAATTCCAGTCTTAGCGAGCACCTACGTCCTATAAGTAACTCCTATGCAAAATTTGAGATTCCTAGCACTCGTAGTTTCTGAGATTTCGTGATGAGTGAGTGACGTTTCGATTTTATATATATAGATGACGTATATAATACTTTCTCTGTAGATGCTCTTACAAGATAAAATAGGAAGTAATTAGATCTATTAGTGATTCGTTGCGTGTGAATTTTCCTTTCCCATCGAGTAAGTGTTTAGTATGGCATAGAAAAGTTCTCGGCCCGTTTCCCGTGATTATAGCAAACATACTGGTATACCATAACCACATAATATAGGTATACCGTGTATAAGTAATGTTATTTATATCTACCGACTTCCAAAGTTGAAGAGAAAGATATACTTAGAGATAATTATGTGCAGTTCTAAGCCTGGTCTATTTAAGTAGCAAATAAAAATAGAATATACATTTATAGCTAGTAATATATAAAAAAATAAAAAAAATAAGCGCAACGTTAAGTTCCACTATTCATCATGCAATGCCTCCAGAATTTCGGCGCAAAATGGAGAATAGAGTGTCTTAACGACTTAACGACGTAACTACTTTTCTCGCTGGACTAGCCACGTATTATAATAGTAGTGCAGAACCGATCGTCGTGGGAATCCTTAAAGGAAGCCTATGTCCAGTAAAGGACGTTTTAAAGGCTGGGATGATGATGAAATGCTTTTTTGGAAATATCAGAGTATTGTTTCGTTGTTATGATTTGACATCAGCAGCAGGGAAGGAAAGAAAATCGAGTGACAAGATATTCTGTTTTCCACTTTCCGCCTGAATACGATATACGGCGTGATGAGTGCTGAAACTGTACATTAGTCTTACCAAAGAGACGAGCTGCAAATAATTTTAAATTGAATCACTACGTCGATTTCCTAATCATCGCTTTTACTGTCAGGCACTGTCAGTCATCATACTTTTAACCATTGATTTTACTGTCAGTCGCAATCATCAGTTATAATGTTTGGCTTTAAAATACAGATAGTTTTATTCTCAATAGAAAACATAAGCATAAATTATAAAGGTATTTGACGAAAAAAATATAAAAATAACATACTTGTCACTCTTTTACTTCATATGTAATATTAACTCATTTCTACGTGCCTCAGCCATGTGAGCACATTTTTCATTACTTTTGATGTCACATTTCCTTTAATACACGAGTTGGTACATCTTATCATTGCGTTTCATATCTGGTTCTACATATTTCCAGAAGAATGTTAGTGCTGTCACTTCTTTTGTCACGTATGTTTATATGTAAAATATAAAATAAATTGTAATTTTCCCAAGGTGGGATAGACGTCAAAGCTTTCAATTTAATATTTACTCTATAATTTTCTTATGAAAATATTTAATATTTTTATTTCTTCTCTCTGGAGCTGAGGCGTTCAGCCATTCAACATGCAATGCCCCCAGAATTAGGCGGAATGTCTTGACACTAGGCTACCTTTACCTGGCTAAATGCGGTCATACCGTGAAGGTAAAAAAAAATCTTATCTTGCATTAATTGTAGTGGTACTACTGGGACACTGCCTACCATTTTTTATTAATTTTAAAGGGCCTATAACTTTGTACAAACCTAGAAGCACAGATTTCAGACATAGACAATTGAGATCCTGGGTCCTACTAATCCCACAGTGTCTCTAAATAGATGAAAAAAGTGAAAAAGAAAAACAAATCACTAACTTAATAATTTATTAATCTATTAATGTCAAAAGTATCTACACTTTAGAAATAATTGATAAAAAATTGTAAAGATTGAAGTAGTGGATAGGAATGTAGCCACGGGCGCGTAAATACTATTTGACACGTAACTATTAGCTTGGAATTGCTTGAGCTTTCAGCATTAATTGCTGCCTTAGGCAGAGAGCGTAGAGCGAACTAAATATGGATGAAATAAACTGTTCAAATTTAATAAGTAATTTTTACTTTGCAAGTCCACTCTATATTAATATGAAACTACAAGTACGTACATAAACATTTAATTAAATTTATGCACTTTTATACGTATTTTCGTAATTTATTTAATCAATTCTTCAAATAACATATAACAGAACAATAAATAATAATAGCTTAACACATTCATCTCTGACGTCCGCATCTAGAGATTGACATGGCTACGCCTATCCAATGTTGATTTAGACCCTACGGCGCTTAGATATTTTAAAGAGCAAGGCGTTACTGATGGATAATTAAACTTGCTCAATTTATCTATGAAAGTATAATAACAAAGTTAAAAAACAGCTTCACGCTGTATCCTCATATCAGGGTAGGCACAGGGAACCTAGTGCTTCCCAAACTTCATTCCACTTTCCGCCGAATTTTACGAGGCTTTGCTCCTTGAAAGTCGGATCTCAACGCCTGGCTTTTATCTTGGTGTCAGAGTGAAGGAATGAAAATATAAATAAACTAGCGGCCCGCTCGCGGTTTCACCCGCGTGAACTATGTTATTATTAATTTCTGTCTCCATGGCTACGTCCTAGTGACGTCTATGCAAAATTTGAGACTCCTAGCATTTGTAGTAACGAAGTTTTATACAAACTTTCGACCCCAAAAACAACCCCTTAGAAGTCGAATATTGCTAATTCCCGTCTTAGCGAGCACCTACGTCCTATAAATAACTCCTATGCAAAATTTGAGGTTCCTAGCACTTGTAGTTTCTGAAATTTCGTGATGAGTGAGTGACCTTTCGATTTTATATATATAGATAATAATTCATTTCACCGAGGGGGAATCGAACCCACAGCGATCGGTACGCTTTGACGGCCTCAACAATAACAACATTATATCTTATATATTTTACATATACTGTCGCAACGTCATTTAGGTGAAATCGGAATGAACTTAGGCGAACGTCATCAACGTCAGAAAATAGGTCACAAGAAACCAGATTGTTTTTGCCCATCATATTTTATTCATATTTTATTTTAAATAGATGGAGTGGTTCTCTAAATACCTACAGATGGTCACAAGTCGTAAACATTACTTTGAGCTGAGGAGTTCAGGGAAAAACGAAACCCTTAGACGGGCCTGGTATGAATCCATTCATCCTGCGGATGCTTCTCCTACAAAGATAATTAAAGATACCTTAAAATAAAAGAAAATACCTACTATACATAATCTTATAGATATTAAATAAATAAATCAAAATAAATCAGCTTCACGCTGTATTAAGCACACAACAGGGTAGACAGAGGGAACCTAGTGTTAAAACACTCCGTTCCCCACTTTCTGCCGAATTCTAGAAGCATTGCCTGTTGACTGCGCCACGACTGGCCTATAGATAAATATTTAAACTTATATTAACAAACTAACAGAAACAATAACACAAAATATTTTAAGCCATTTCTTCTATCTTAGTAACAGTATCAACTGGAGTAGACATAGTAAAGGAGAGTACCTTATTAGACTATTAAAGGGATAATCAATGGACGAGCTATTGAACCACTTCTAAACTAACTAGGCTATTGGCGTCCCCGAGATCACAATCACGTTGGCGATACGCCAAACGACCCACTGCGAACTAATGTCATACTGGCCAGTGCATACACATGTGTATATTATTAGAACAATTAGTTCCGATACAAATTAATAATATTTGGGTTATTGTTAGGTTGTTATATATCATATAAATTTTGTATATAAAAATATTTAAAAAATATTAAAGTAATTTTATTTATAAACTAGTGTTTTACATGCAGCTTTGTCCATTTTGTATATATTATACGCACAAACCTTACTTTCTATTAACGTAGCTTGAAAGGTAGACGCGGCCATTTGTCTGGATTGCTTGTTCTAGATACCTAATTGGATTTCTTTTCTTAGAGCTTTACGCTGTACCTATCCGCATGTAGCAGAGTACACAAAGGGAACCTAGTGTTCAGACACTCCGCTTCCCACTTTTTGCCGAATTCAAATTCAAACTCAAAATATTCTTTATTCAAATAGACAACTCAACGACTCAAAACATAGGAAAAGCCTGCATTTTTCTAAGTTAATATAGGAAAATGCAGTATCAAATACTTTCCAAAACCACAAAACTAAAACATAACTTTTCTAGCTTTCTAGTGAAATATATTGCAATACGATAATAACGACGATAACTTTCTGAAAATAGAAAAGAAATCTCTATAGCACAGATAAATATACCTCGGATCTATCTTACTAAACTAACACAAAATTAATAAATTGTACAAATTACATAGAAATGTCTTTTTAATCTTAAAAGTCGTCGTAGCGGATATACATATTACATTAATGTTTCTTGATAAACGCGAACACTGATAGCTGCTTTCAAATAAACTTAACGTTATTTTCTCTTAATAATTATGGATCGTGTTTGAAATAGGTTGAACTTTGTTAGATACTTCTACAAATAACTTGAAATAGCATATTTTAAGTTGTTTACTTGAATTATATTATACAGCATTTTAGTCTCTAGTACAGTAGAAACTCGATTAACCGGACTAATTGATATAATCCGGATAATCGAATGTATAAAAGCTATTTTATAGAGAAATTTATTAAAATCAATAAGTACATATCAACGAAAATCAATGTTTATTAAGAAATTAACATTTTTCAACATACGAAAATGGTCGTCGTAGTGAAGTTGAAATTTGTCTCACCTCAAACAAATAATTTTTGTTAATTAAAATTTCTTTATAATACAATTATAAATAGTATCCTGTGTACTTTGACAGAATGGTGCGTTAATTCTGCCAATCTACTATTTTTATTAACATTCGCCCGCGTTCCAGCCTTAATAATAATTATTGAATAAGTAATAATTGCTAAGGCTTTCCTACAACTTTTTTTTTACTGCTTGAAATCAGTCACGGCGAAGGGAAACAAGCGTGTGATTGCAATCGCGACAGGTTGTGGATTCGATTCCCACTCGAGAAAATGTAATATTTAATATTTTAATCGGAAACTGAGACTGTCTTAACTCTAGGCTTCCTTTGCCTATCCTGCAACATCCGGAATACAGCGTAAAGCTGACGAAAAAAAAAATTACTAAAAAATCTTTAAAAGAGAGAGAAATATATAAGAAATCATAAATACTAATATTACACGCCTAATA
Source organism: Heliconius cydno galanthus (assembly GCA_036379175.1). Taxonomy (NCBI): domain Eukaryota; kingdom Metazoa; phylum Arthropoda; class Insecta; order Lepidoptera; family Nymphalidae; genus Heliconius; species Heliconius cydno. The sequence continues at coordinate 134,061 of JAKRZM010001322.1, forward strand.
ACAATGAATAATCATAAGCAATAAAGCTGAGATCACCCCTATTAAGCAATCTTATTCATTGACGCAAGTGTCACAAACAACAACTCATCTCGAAGTTTTACACGAGTATGGAATTGTGGGAATATTTATGTAAGGAGATTGGCACTTATGTAAACAAAATAAAAAAATAGGTGTCGTTTGTTATTTTTTAGGTTTTCGTTGTTAATTGGAACAAGCATGTTAGATTGATTTAAATATTTTTTTTATAAATGCAAAGGTTATTGAGTCGTATGGGATAAAATTTCTTATTATATATTATCATCAGTTTTTCACAGTTCAGATAAGTGAAATAGTAACTATTTATGAGTTCATATTATAAGCCTCGACCAAATTTTGCTTATACATTAATTAAATATCTTCATCTTACACAATGAAATTCGAAAAAAAAAGGTTTTTTTTCATTCATTTCATAACTTCAATTAATCAATTTAACCGATTTACTCTCATCATCATCATCATCCTCCACTATCCTATCCTCGTCCACTGCTGGACATAGGCTTCTCCAATGGCACGCCACTGAGCTCGATCTTCTTCTTCTCTTCTTCTTCGATTTAGTCTAGTGTATAGATATACTGTATATGTAAACATAATAAAAAGTGAGGTATCACCCTATATTTACAAATAACAATCTACCGTACGTCCAGCACATCCAGCACAAACACGGTATATATTAACTTCAATACTGTTAAACGGTTCCAGACAATTGAACGCGCACAATGGCCCCACTTGTTGGTACCAACAATAAAAACTTGAATTGTGGTCACCATGTTTTGAGTAACCAGTGACGGTTACCATTTTTAATGCATTTGTGAGATATTGACATGAGACATGAGATATTTTAGTTTTCTTTATCTATATATATAAAATCGAAAGGTCACTCATTCATCACGAAATCACAGAAACTACATGTGCTAGGAATCTCAAATTTTGCATAGGAGTTACTTATAGGACGTAGGTGCTCGCTAAGACGGGAATTTGCAATATTCGACTTCTAAGGGGTTGTATTTGGGGTCGAAAGTTTGTATGAAACTTCATTACTACAAATGCTAGGAGTCTCAAATATTGCATAGACGTCACTAGGACATAGCCATGGAGACAGAAATTAATAATAACAATCACGCGGGTAAAACCGCGAGCGGGCCGCTAGTTTTTAATAAAATGCTATAAATTGTACTACTAATTGAGGCCAGTGGTGGCGCAGGGGCCATTTTCATTTTCCCCCTTCTGGTAACGAGGAGGAAAGGAAACATTCCTTTGCTAAAATTTATGACAAAATTTTAAATATTTTAATTCCTTTTTAAAGATGAATCATAGAATGCAGTTCAGCATCATAGAATTTTATTAACACCTTAAATACATATATATTGCACCTTTTCTACTGGAATGTGCAATATAGACAACTTAGCGCTAAGGTGGTCCATTTACTTTCGACTCCTAAAGAAAAACTGTGTGAAAAAAGAAAAATCAGAATATCTTTAGCTTGCCCTTTGGATAATCAAATCAGAAAAATATCTATACTTCAGTCATATATTTCCCCAAATGAGCAATCGAACCTACAACCATCACATTTATTAAGCAGACATTAACTTTACCACGATTCCATTCCAAATTTCCATTCAAAATTTAATATATAAATAAATATTTTTGCTTCTAATAACATTATTTTCGAAACAAAACGAATAAAACGTTTAAGCCTAAAAATTTAATAGACTCATTTAAAAACGAATAAAATCGAAATTATAGCAATTACATCGTTCCTAAGCTTCATAAAACAGCAAGAGCAACCTAATATAACCTTTTACAACGTTACTTTAGACAATTGAGTATTTAGAATTTTACATAATATCAATAAATGGATAAAATGTGGTCACAGCACAGTAAGCGGCATTATATTATAGCCCTAGTTGTGAGCTCATAAACTTTTCGAATTTTATCGAAATATCTCTCGTAGAGACAACCAAAGCAAGCGGAATTGTGTTTTCATGAAGTCTTTCAAAATGTATAATATTTTTTAATTTTTTTTTCATTTCATTCGTTATGGGTATGCTTATTTATGGGTTCAATTGAAACTCGTGCGCCTAAAAATTGGAAAAACTTTATATATACAAACAATAAATTATATTTAAATTAAAGAAATTAAAACCTATACCTAATATATGGTAAAACTACTTTTCTGTTTTAACACTATTAATAAACAGTATGAATACTGTGAAATTTTACATAAAAAATATGAGTTATTTAAGCAAGTTAAGCGTGGGATATACATGAAGATAAAACAAAAGAAACTAATTGATAGTAGGTACTTATATTTTATTATTTAAATCGGTAAGGCTTTTTTTTTAAATTATTTATATATTTTTTATTCCACTTCACACTGTACAGGTTAGGCAGAGGGAATCTAGTGTTGAGATACTCCGCTCCCTAATTTCCGCTGAATTCTAGAGGTCTTGTGTGTTGAGTGAGGCACAATTCAACATCGCGCTTTGCCTCGCCACCAGAACGAAAGAAGCCAATGAAAATATTAAATATTTTATTTCCTCGAGTGGGAATCTCGACTCCGTAATATATATATAGACGTTCACATAATTTTTACGCTAATTTAAATTAATTATAATAAAAAACAGAATATTAAATGAGTATCAATCAAAAATAAAGAAAATTGTTTTCGAAAAAACAAGACACTATTCTATCTGCAAAATAAGCCATCTCCATAGAAAAACCCATCTAGAAAGTTTCAAATACCAATTTATTACCCTTAAAGTAATACGGACCTTAACAAATAGCACTTATATTTCACAAGCGCTGTCAATTTGCGAGAGTCATTTTTAAAAGTCCTCTTAGTTGTCCTTTTAACACGATCCGGTACATTGGCGTCGTGAAGGAAATTTAGTTTACTTTGTCGTAGGAAATAGAAATTTAATTTTAGTTTAGCTGAAACGACAAAAAGGGAATTATTATTTTTTATTTATTAACTGAATTATTGAGAACCCTCGGTATACAAGTCCGACTCGCATTTGACTGGTTTTTATGCACTGAATTACAGCAAGATTTTTTATGCTTTTTCACATTTCTTACAAATGTACATTTATATAAACATGTGATGTTGAAAAGATTTAAAAAATACATCTTCAATTTTAATTCTTATCTAATACTAGCGACCTAGTTTCACGTAAACTAGATTACACTGCCAATGGCAAGTATGCTAAAAGCTGATTTCGCTTTATAACCAACCAAGCTTAAGGGAATTCGAAAAAAATTAAAACATTTCTTTTATATTATTAAAACTTATTTCTTATATTAATGAAAATTCGAGTTTTATTCGATCTATATCTATATATAATAATATATTTTACTTTGTTTGCTTATCTTTAACGCCTTAAGTAAAAAAATATCAACCTGTAGTAACCTATCGGAACCTATCCTGTACTAAAATCGCGAGGGCCACCAAAGTAGAAGGCACTATAATTAATTTTTTTCAGCATCATATTTTAAAATTAAATCACATCTCGACTTACTTAACAATTGCAGTAAGTATTTGGAAGCATAAAAACAAAATTGGTAATGGAATCGGTTGCCCTACCATCAACATAAAATATTCTCATCACGTCCAACAGAAATGTATTGTTGAATTGTATTGGACTCGTGTTGGACTGTATTTCTCAAACGTATTTCGTTTTCGAAACAATAGTGCAAGTTAACATTGTAAAGTCAGCCAATTATAGCCAATGTGTTCGCCAAAGTAAACTTGTTGTTTAGTGTTCCTTTATTTGATTTAATAGAGCTAGCTACGTTTTTATTAGCTTTTCACTTCTCTCAATTACCTATAATGTAATGGGTAGAGAAATTATGCTGGTGATGGATGCAGTGTCTCATTTTCTACCTATTTGGAGACATCATGAGAATTTGTATTTTTTATTTTCCTTCGAATTCTGGAGGCATTGGGTGTTGTGATTGAGTGGCGGAACTCAACGCCGCATTTTTCTTCAATACGTGAGTGAAATAAAGAGGGGAAAAAAGAAAGAGAAGAGAGGAAAATATTAAATTTCACTTCCTCGAGTGGGAATCGAACCTACAATCTGTCGCGTTTATAGTCACAAGTATTTAATTAGTGACTTAATTCATTTCCTAAGTTACATAACAATAACCATTATAATTATGTATATTAATAAAAATTTTGATTTAGTCACTTAAATTATACACTTAATGTTAATAATAAACTAAAAGAAAAAAGTAATTTATATTATTTATACAAATTTATGCAAATTTACTATTTCTCGAAAATCCATATCTTAAAATTTAACGACATAAATAGTTTATTTAAAATACAACGGTACAGATACTGTACGAGTATTCGTACAACTTGTCTAACCACGTCTCTGACTCGCTCCCGACCCTCATGCTTTATTCATTAATTGCTGGAAACTTTAGGAATTTAACGCTTTAATGTTTTAATTGGTTTTCTTGAAAAAATTCAAGATTATTTGATGTCGTTGAGGCGCTGTTGTCCATCAACTGACTATAAGACTATAAGCTCAGTGGTTATGGGGTCAATTCCTACTGAGAGTAATGCTCATAAAATTATGTTCTTTTTCCCTACTCTGATAAGTAAAAGTTTAAACAATCACTTGAAATTAGGCAGAAAATGGAGATCGGAGTGACTTGACTCTAGGCTATCTCTGCCTACGTACCTACGTTCAATTCAAATTTATTCTAAGTTAATATGCGATCGAATTTAAAATAAGCGTAAAATAATTAAACAAATTTAAATGGGATGTATATTTAATAGAATTATGAATATATAGCAAAGTTGGAAAACAATTTGTAAGTTATTTTTCTAATTATCTAAATTATCTGATAAGATAAATAAATAGTCACCTAATCTAAGTAAAATTGCCAAGTTACATTATTATAAAAAAAATTAGAAGTCAGTCAAGTTTATGTTTAAATTTCATTATATTATATATATTTTATAGAACGACCTACTTGCATGAACTTACATATTTACGTTAAAACCAACTCAACCATGAAGACAGTTCAACAATGCTTTTAATGAAATATATTATTTTGCAACACAATAACAAACTACCACAATAATATTTAATCTATGCTTATATTAAAAAAAAACATACAGTTGAATTGATAATCTCCTTTTCTTACAGAAGTCGGTTAAAAATCGTATCGGGTCGGTGTCTGTACATGGGAGATATATAAGAAAACATGTTTCTCAAATTCAAAACATTCTTTATTCAAATAGACTATTTAAATAGAGAATTGACTAAAACTTTACCTATCAATTGAACATTTAATTGAAACTTTTCATTTAAAATAAACAATTATGTAGTACAAGCGGACGAAGCCACGCGATGGCGTCTAGTGAACTAAAATAAAGCAATTCTCATAATACAAATTCCGCAAAAGTAACATTAAAACGCCTTTCAAAGTAGCTGAGCTGCAAAGATAGTAGAAGTATAAAACATATATATATATATATATATATATCAGAGATTGCACTCAGAGACCAGTGACCGGCTGCGGGCGGCGCTCGCTCTAATTCTAGTCCATCATTCAACTCACAGTTATAATAGCCGCTTTAGTTATTGTTCGGAATGGAACTGTCTTGAATCATTATGCATTCTAGAGATATCAGAACTGAATTATACTGAAATAACCAAGTAAATGTCATTTTATTTTCATATTAAACTGTGTAGGACAAGTGGCAGTGGATGATAACGGCCACGGTTGAGCTCGTATCGTGAACTGCATGAAGCTTCTAGCTTTAAGCTTACTGTAATAGCACATGGTCGTCTCAGTACAACGATTAGTATTGGATTAAATTGAATTTGTCTTATTATTTTTAGAATATTATATTGAGAATAATATTTCACACAAGGGTATGACTACAACGCAACGGTAGTGGGTTCGATTTCCACTCGAGGAAGTGAAATATTTACTTACGTTTATATTTCCATTTCTTCGGTCTGGCTTAGAGGCAAAGCGTGGCGTTGAGTTCTGCCACTCAACACGCAATAACTTCAGAATTCGGCAGAAAGAGGGGAACGGAGTGTCTTAACACTAGTTTCCCTCTCCCCTGCTGGGTGCGGGATATAGCGTGAAGCTGATTTTTTTTTAATATTTAAATTCATTACTTTATTATGGGAATCTACAACAATGAATTTAAATTTAATTGTTTAAAGTAATAATAGGTATATTAACATGTCGTGTTCTAATAATCCAAAAGCGGAATGGGAACGAAAGTGTTTTAATGGGAATGGAGTGTCTTGGCAATAAAATCCTAATAGAATAAAGCGAGAAACTAAAGTAATATGGGACTTATAAGGTACTTTACATACATGTGAAGAGCCCAAAAAAATTTTAATTATATTATTTAAATTTTTAATTATTTTTATTTATTTAACACCTAATTAACACCGACTGGTAGCCACAAACAAGGAAACCTATATTTAGTATTCCACTACAAGAATGGTGGTGCGGGCCGCACCGCCTCATTAAATAAAAGCCTACAGCGCGACACAAGCAGTCTTTACTTAACTTTATGGTTGACCTCGTTATTTTTTATTATTTACCCTTTTCCATCTTTTTATCTTTTAAGGACACAATGGAATTGTTTTTTTCTGATTTCATTATGTGAGCCCTGATTCATTTTTTTTAATAAAAGTGGTCTCTTTTAATTTTAATCAGCCATTCCAGCATTTACTAAGGGAAAATCCATTAAGATATTTATTTTGATAAAATACAAGCCATAAATTTTCCTACTTAAAAAAAGTAAGTGATAAGGGATATTTAACACCAATTTTTCTTTACATCAATTTAAAAAAAATCTAGTATCTTTAAAATAAAACATATTTTACTTCAATATAACTCAGTTTAGTCTTAAATTTTGTAGAAATTAACAAATTTAGCCTATACCAAGCTGCTTCCGGGGAACAATAAGTTGAAATGTTCAATAGCAAAACGAACAAAGAGCACGCGTTCATTGTCAAACGTGCTCGTAACTCTGCCGATATAGGCCCTTGACTATCCGTTACATTGCCAATACAAAGCTTAAAACTGTATCTTCTACATTTATAGTGAAATACTTGTGATCGTTTTACAGACACTATTTAAAAAAATTTCCACGGCAAGTGATAGTTGTAGGTTCAATTCCATATTAATATTTATGTAAAACAAAAAAGGTCAGTTATGGCGCAGGAGCACAAACGTGTGACTGTAAACGCGACAGGTTGTGAGCTCGATTCCCACTTGAGGATTTTTTTACAGCTTCACACGCTCTATCCCGCAGGTATCAAGATAGGAAAAGGGAATGTTAAGGGTTAAGATCCTACTCCAGTGGAAATCTAGTAGAATATATTTGTTCTCATTTTCCACCAAGCTCTGGAGGCATTACGTGTTGAGTGATAGAATTCAACTCCGCGCTTTGCCTCGACACCAAAGTGAAGAAATGAAAATAAATATTTCAATCTCTCGAGTGGGAATCAAACCTATTACCTGTCCCGTTAAGAGATTATATTATTCTACATGTCCCTATTCGACATGTCTGGCCTTAAATCATGTAATTCATTTTTTCGCGCTGTTGTCAAGGCAGAGCGCGGCGTTTAGTTGTGAAACTCAACACGCAATGCCTTCAGAATTAAGCGGTGTGTTTTAACACTAACCCTCTGCCTACCCTACTACACGCAGGATACACCTTAAAGCTAATTATAAAAAGGTCTGATTGTTTCTACCAAACAATATCTCTAATTAAGAGAACACATTTAAAATGAAGTAATATAATACTAGATCCTCTATACCTTCTTTAAAGTAAAATATGCACATTTACATATTATTTTGTTATTGAAATTACCGCAAAGCAAGAAATTTTAATATACAGAAAAAAATTCCCACGGCTGAACAGCAAGCAGTCCTTTCCAACGATAATTCAAAATTGAACAAAGGGCACGCGTTCATTGTCGAGCCCCCGCGCTCTATCGACGATGTGAATCCGTAATACGAATGAGAATAGCATCAATTATATTATACACGAATATGGGTAGTTCTTTATTATCATTATTTATTTCCTTACCAATATTAAAAATATATATAATATTTGTTTTGTTTCACGCTGTATCCCGCACACAGCAGAGTAGGCAGAGGGAAAGGCAGAGGGAGCACTCCGCTCTCCACTTTCCGCCGAAATCTGGAGGCATTGAAAGTTAAGAGCGGAGCTCAACAGCGAGCTTTGCCTTGACACCAGAGAGAAGAAATTAAAATATTCAATATTTAATTTCCTGGAATGGGAATCGAACCCATAACCAGTCGCGTTTACTGTCACACGCTTGTGCCTCTGCGCTACGAGTGGACTCCAATATGTTTTTATATTATAAAATTAATTGTAATACATTTTACTTTAAAACAATTATTATAATTATAATCAATCTTTTTATATAAAATAATTTAATTTCTTAAAATATAATAAGTTACGAATCAAAGTCAGATTTGATTTTGGACAAGTAAATCATCGTTCGTAAGTAGAGATAAAACACTATACTTAAAACTGAATTACTTGTTAAAATTAAAAGAAAATGGACTAAATACATGCCTCTATTACGCAGGTGACTATTGTTGACCCGCAAAAAGCTTATTCGGCAAGTAAAAAAAAAGGTCGAGTGGAAAAAACAAAACCATAGAACAATGGCAAAGAATTTACCATAAAATTTTTGAGGACCCTTAATAAAAAGTAACACTTCCGGGAAAGGATAATGCAAAAAGTTAAATGTAGGCGAGTGTCGTTATAATATATTTTTTATATATAGAAATAAAAATTAAAGTAAGCTTTAATATACATCGTAATATGTTATATTGTGAAACGTAATTGATGGGTTATGGGCTACCTTGAGATAGAAATAATTAGAAATATAGAAATTATATTTAAAAAAATTAGAGACTAGTAAAAGCATTTTTTTTTTCCTAGATGTGGAATAATACTTTAAAAATGTTTAAAAATACACACATTTGTGATTGAATGTATCTTTTTAAATCTGATATTAGTCATAAATTTACACATTACACAAATTAACAGAAAACTAAAAAAATCTTACAAGAATTTACCAACTAAAAGTTTGTCATATTTGAAATAAAACAAATTCTAAATCCAGTAAAACATATAAAATATAAACAAATCTAAAATTTTACGTTCAAATTGAAATATGCAAAAGGAAAAATATTTAAAATTCCTACATTATCCATTAAAACACAGAGCGGAGAGTGTAATTTACAAAATAACCGTAACAATTTTCCTTCTTTGATAGCGTCTATTCGACCCCATTCTTTCCGTTGTTGCCCGCTTTGTGAGTACATTCCGAATATATTCTGCATTTCTAGTTGTTTTCCTGCTTTCGCTTACCTACTATATTTTATTTACTTTAGAAACCGTAGGTAAATCAAATAGAGGTGCTAGAGTAGTGAAAATATTCTTTTAAATGAATAATTATTTATTTGATGTAGGTATATTTGGTATGTAAGTTTCGCTGAAATAAGTTTTTTTATAGCGTCACACTGAATCCCGCACACAGAGAGAACCTGGTGTTAAGACACTCCGTTTTCCTCACTCCACTTTCTGCCGAACGCAGATTTTTTTAAATTTTAATCGCCGTATTCTATCTGTCTAAAAGCAGAGATATAACAAATAACAGAAACATACAATTAACTAAAATAAAGTTTTTTCTGATTGAGAGTATCGTCAATACTGTACAACGTACACGTCTAATCCATCCATATGTATATTACAAATTCTAAAGTAACTCTGTCTGTCTGTCTGTCTGTCATTTACGCAATCAGGGCCAAACCGCTAATTTAATTGTGATAAAATACTCCTATGGAGATACTTGAGGGTCTCGGGATGAACATAGGATACTTTTTTTCTCATATTTGTAATATTTTCGATATATACCAATATATTAAAATACTTATTAATTTGACATGCAATTTATTCCGCCACGTTAATAACAACGTTGCTAAGCAACGATTTCTAAAGTTTGTTGTTAGAAAACGTCACCCAAAATGAGCTTGCTTAACGCATCTCTCTATTGAAAACTGAAAATAATTTCATAAATATATTTAATAAATATTCGTATATTAATAATATTCGTGTATTAGATAATTCGTATAGTTATTCGCGTAGCCGCATTCGGGTCCACTAGTATATAACTATATTAACACAATAAGTTATTATACCTTTTTTTTAAATATTAATAATAATAATATTGAATTACATGAACTATCAACCTGATTAAAACAGACATATTAATAAGTAAAAATTTAAAGTTATTTCCCAAACCGTCGCCGCTCGCATACGAGTATCTCGTAATCAGATTCCAGTTTAATTAAATCAGTGAGTTACGATCGTATCGAATAGCTACCAACTCCGGATATGAAACTTCCATCGTGGATATCATTTGTGAAATATTTTCGAGAGATTACCATTGCATGTTCGAACTACGACGGTTTTGTACTAGTCAGTTATTAACTATGCTTAAATATTTTCAAGCTAAGATATAAGCAATGTATATAACGTTTACATGTATATGTATATTTTCAATAATATTTGAATTAGTAGAGCTTAAATATCAATGACGAAGTGGCGAGAATTAGGGGAGGCCTATGTCCAGCAGTGGACGTTGAAAGGCTGATGGATGGATGGATGGAAGCGGCACAAGGGTGTACTGTAACGCGACGATTGTGGGTTCGATCCCCACTCGAGGAAGTGAAATATTTATTTACGTTTATAATTTCCATTTCTTCGCTCTTGTGTCTAGGCAAAGCGCGGCGTTGAGTTCTGCCACTGCACTGCACGTAATGCCTCCAGAATTCGGCAGAAAGTGGATAACGGAGTGTCTTAGCAGCTACGTTCCCTCAGCCTACTGTGTGCGGGATACAGCGTGAAGCTGATTGATTTATTTTTTATTTCAATTTAAATATCAATAATAGTAATAAATGTAAAATTAAACTGCAAGTACAACCTCTATAAGTTTCAATTACACAGCGCATTTCATAGAATATTCGGGAAACTTTGTTACTTTTCCTGTGTTCCAGAATACTGTAGATTTGGATATTTGATATTAATTTCACCTTGATAGAATCATATCGTGATTTGAGAAAAATGAGGGTGAAATGAACAGACAGACAACAAAATGAAGAAAAAATTGAAATGCGTTTGGGAGGGGTTTTCAAATCTCCCCCCAATTTTTTATACGTTTTCTAAATAAGTCTTCTTCTTTCCTAAACGTGGAATAACACTTTAAAAAATCAATTTAAAGATATTAAATATAAATTACTGCAATACGAAAGTAATAGGAAAGGAACAGAAATGTGCGCGTGCCCGCTATCTTTACACTAAGTCTGCGATCTCATTTCACGGTTACCACCTACTAGTATAGCCATTTTATTATATGTAAACGGGAATATAATAACTATGATCTATTAACATATAATATTTCAATCTAAGAAGATAATTATAATTGTTTTATATTGTTAAAAAACACTATTTACATATAATTAGAGAAAAAAATATTTAAAGAATGCCATACTATAATATTAGAGGGTGTAATTATATCAGTACCTAATATCTTTATTATAGATATCGCGTGATTAATTAAAAAAGAGTGAGAAGTGAAGTTTAAAAATTTACGTCTTTAAATAAAAGTTTCTACTGAAATTTTTCGCAATAAAAACTGTTGTAACAGTAAAATAGAAGTCTCATATGTTTCCTGGTATCCCTACTTACCACTGACCTGCGCACGCGACGGTGTACAGTGTCTAGAAAATAGATAAAGCTTTAGGCGTGTTCGAAATGTGAAGCAGTGTTTACATTCTCCGTGAAAATTAAATTTATTTTTTAAATAACTGTATCTATTATAACGATTTTATTTAAAACAAATTTTATATCCTATCCTATCCTATATCTTATAAAACAAAGTCGCTTTTCGTGTCTGTCTGTTGTTTCTAACTCTTCTTCTTCTAAACCACCCAACGGATTTTAATGCGGTTTTCACCATTAGGTCGAGTATTTTTCGTAGAAGGTTTATATATAGTTTATTATTTGAACATTCTTATGTAAATTAACATAAATACGATAAATGTGTATAAAGTCCTACCCGTTGAGACACTTTCGCGCATGCGCTGCTTTAATGGTAACTACTACATAAAAACAATGTACTAGAGTATTCTTCCTCTTAATAAGATCTACAAAAAAGTCCTCGACAGCATATTCGTATCTTTTAAGAATAACGTGTAGTGATGATTTTTCTGTCTTAAAATAATAATTTCAATATATTTTTTATTGTGAGGGATATTTTTCCATAATAGTATTAATCCTTATCCTTTAAAATACTTTATTAA